>CM060358.1:122691908-123155010 GCA_030545235.1 Helianthus tuberosus | reverse complement strand
TAAGTTACAAACATGTCTTACATATGTGCAGCCCCGATTTTTGGTAACAAAGGGGTTGAACATATGTAACACATGTTACACTAGAGGGTAACTTCTGTACAACGTCAAAGGTACCCACCACCTGCCCTTCATCGACTTCTTGTTCCCATTCTTCATCGGTTTCTCCATCTACCTTCTTTCGCTTTATAGCCACCTTTTGTCGCATCCGATATTGTGGTTATCTTTCTTCCTGCCAAGATCCCTTCTCGTTTGGTTGCAACTGCTATGGTCAAGTCGTAATAACACAAGTTACAGTCCAGTATTTTAAAGATACAACCGTATCACCTTACAAGTTATATGTTTTGCTGACAAACGTCATGTCACACATGTTACACACTATAGAGTGAAAGAACAGTATTGAACGCTGCTACACATTTCCCATTCTTTCGTAACATGTGTAACCTTTTTGGGGGTATCGATGTTGTAGGTTTATACTTAAATATATACAAATGATCCAAAAATGATCATACATGTGTTACCCTCTAGTGTAACATAAGTTACAAACATGTCTTACATATGTGCAGCCCCGATTTTTGGTAACAAAGAGGTTGAACATATGTAACACATGTTTGTAACATGTGTTACACTGGAGGGTAACTTCTGTACAACGTCAAAGGTACCCACTACCTGCGCTTCATCGACTTCTTGTTCCCATTCTTCCTCGGTTTCTCCATATACCTTCTTTCGCTTTATGGCCATCTTTTGTCGTATCCGATATTGTGGTTCTCTTTCTTCCTGCCAAGATCCCTTCTCGTTTGGCTGCAACTGCTATGGTCAAGTCATAATAACACAAGTTACAGTCCAGTATTTTTAATCTACTAATTAAAAAAAAATAGTAGTAACATAACTAACACTAGTTACCTTCTACCCAGTTATGCACTGAACTTGAAGACTCCCCAAATTTTGAGTTTATATCTGCATCATTTCACACATAAAAAAAAAACTAAGCAAAACCACCAAAAAAAGGTTACATATGTAAACAGTTACCATACACTTCAAACAACTACTATCCGGTAGAACCAACTCCCTCGCTGCAAGCACTAAACAAACATGTAACATATGTTAGCACAACCTTTCGTATTTGTTTGACGTCGTATAGCTTTTGTTTTTGTTTTCTAGTCTGGACAGTTGTGCTCCCCACAACAATTGTTTTAGATGTGTTACCCTCCAGTGTAACACACGTTACAAACATGTTGTTACATATGTGTAGCTCCTTTTTGTGTCCAAGAAAGGGCTGTTTTTAACATAAGTAAACACGTGTAACATTATTACAACATATGTAGCTAATTATGCCAGCAAGACATTTCAACTAACAACCCATTTAAAATAACATTTCATCCCATTTAAAATAACATTTCAACATTTAAAAAGATATAGATTTGTAAGCTAGTGTGCCCTTGTAAGCTAATAACAACTGATAATATCAAAAAAATAAAAACGATTTTAATACAAAAACAAAAACCTGTAAACTACATAAACATTTACCCATTACTAGACCACTTTGTGCACACAAAAACATATTAACAACAGCCTTAAAAAAAAAAAAAAACTCAGGTGTGAAATGATATTTCAAAATAAAAAACTCAACAGATTGTTGTTTCTCTCTTTAAAATCATGGTAAATTAGGTTCAAACCTGCTTCTCCCTCACACACTTGTGCGTGTGTTCTTGGTGTTCGAGATGAACACGATGAAGATTGTTGTTTCTCTCTCTAAAATCATGGTAAATTAGGTTCAAACCTGCTTCTCTCTCACACACTTGTGCGTGTGTTCTTGGTGTTCGAGATGAACACGATGAAGATTGTTGTTTCTCTCTCTAAAATATTGGTAAATTAGGTTCAAATCTGCTTCTCTCTCACACACTTGTGCGTGTGTTCTTGGTGTTCCAGATGAACATGATGAAGATGGTTGTTTCTCTCTCTAAAAACCTTCATCCCCATTCACTCACCGATCAGAATTTCTCTTTTCTACCAGATGGACACAATGAACATGATGGATATTTTGAAATCTGGAAGAAGAACAGAGAGAATGAGATATGTTGTTTCTCTCTCTAAAAACCTTCATCCCCATTCTTGATATTTTGAATTCTCAAAGAAGAAGAGAGAGAGAGAGAATGAGATATGGATGATGATGGTTTGATGGTGATGGTGACAATTATACAGAAGAGAGAGAATATGGTATTTTTGACACAAATACCCTCCTGGCCCACTCATCAACATAAGTTATGTATTAAGTTTAAATCAATAAACCATCAAATTTCCCTAACCCTTAGATGATCAAGATCAATGGTCACAATTGGGTTTCCTTAGTTTTCTCACTAAAAAATGGTTTCCTATATATCCTTGCCCTATATATATATATATATATATATATATATATATATATAGGATAAGGATAGGGAGAAAACCCTTTAAATTGAGAAAACCTTGGAAACCCATCACAAGGCCTACAATTAGCCACGTGTCCCAGCCATCTCCATCTTATCTTTTGCTTTTTCTTTTGAGGGCACATTTGTAAATTCAACATTATCATACCCAACTCAAAAAGATCTCTTGACCTTTTTTCTACTATGATTTGACAACATTTATTGCACACTTATATTCCCAATGTATCTTTCCTCACTCAATTTCTGCTATCCTTTTCATTTATAATAAAGACCTCCATTAAAGACCTGCATCTCTTCCTTTACCATATACCCCTTCATTTCTTCCTTTCTACATTTATGTCCATGGAGACAAATCCACCAACGAACGAGTTAATGTCGCCGGGTCATCTGCTCCCAACAGGTTCATTATCAGTGACTTCCCTACTGACGAGGAATTAAATGGTCAAGGTTTGTCTCTCTATCTAACTTAACGGAATCGTATATATGTTTTTTTATTTGACATTTTTTAATGAATAATCCAAATATACTGGTCAATGTTCACCTGTACCATTCGAAGCTTCTGGATACACTAACATGGCGGTTGATGGTGCTGGATCATCTCAAATCCCTGTTAGAACACTGGATTTTCTGATCTCCAACATGTTCATTAGCAACGATTTCCCTACTGACGAGGTTATGGATAATGATCAAGGTTTGTTTTTCTATATACATGTTACTCTCGTTTTATTTTTTTTTCTTTCCCATATATGGCATAATGCAAACATATGGCATAATGTTCACATGTAGCATCCGAAGATTCTGGCTACCCTAACATGCCGATGCTGGTTCTGGATCATCTCAGGGCCCTACTGTGTTTGCTGAATCATCTCGCGGGCCGTTAGATGGTTGTTTATTTTCCCATGGGAGCACACTTTATACTCATATACCAGATTTCTAACCTTTCGTTTTCTCATATACCAGATTTCTAACCTTTTGTTTTCTGATGCAGGGCCAGCGCATCCATACTTCGTTTTGATACGCCTCAGGGAACCGCTACTGGATTCCTACCGTCGCTGATAAGTTCATACCAGTGTGTGGGAAATCTTATCCGACTTTTGAGGCTGTTCTCTCATGTATGAACTTTATGCGTTTGAAGCTGGTTTTTCAGTTAAAAAAGGCCAAACTAAAGTCTGGTGTGGAATTCCCACACACAAGTATCTTCGCTGCTCAAAATACGGGAAACCACAACCAAAGAGGACTTTTGACACACTAGATGAATCTTCTGTAAGGCCAAGGAGAACCAACTTCACATTGTGTGACTGTAAGGCAAGCATTCTAGTCTCAATCTATAATGATACATACACAGTACTGAGTTTCAATGATATTCATAATCATGAACTTGTTGAGAATTACAACCGTGATCTTAGCAAGATATCACGGAAGCTGTCATTCACCACCAAACAATTCATTCACAATATGAGTCTAAACCGTATCGGACCCGTGAGAGCTTATAGATGTCTTGTAGCTTTAAAAGGGGGGCATCACAATGTCAACGGGACTCCGGTTGATTTTAAAAATTTTAGCCAACAGTTGTGAATTTTTATTGGTGAACGCGACGCACAAGTTTTCCTTGAACGCTTGCATGAGCGCTTTGACGACCTACCCGACTTCTATTTTGATTACATGGTTTCAAATGGAAAGCTGTCTTCTGTATTCTGGGCTGATGAAATTTCAAAGCGAAACTACAAAGCTTTTGGCGATGTCCTCGCCTTCGACGCGACTTACAGCACTAACAAGTGAGTTCCCCCTTAACATGTGTTAGGCCTGATATCAAAGTATAAAAACCTAACCAAAAAAGTGTTACATTTTGTTAACTTCAAATCCATTTTTATTCATAGGTACAAGATGGTTTTTGTGCCATTCACGGGTGTGGATCATCATTTCCAATGTGTTACATTTGGTGTGGGTTTGATATCAACCAAGTCCATTGAATCTTATGTGTGGTTGCTTAAGGCTTTCTTGAAGGCACACGGTACTCAACCAACTCTCGTGTTGAGTGATCAAGACCCATCTATGCTTCAAGCTGTTCCTCTGGTCTTTACCGAATCACGCCACCGGCTATGCATGTGGCATATAATGAAAAAACTACCCTCCAAGGTTAGGTTAAATCGTTAGCCCTTAACATGTGTTATTCAACATCACAGACTTATATGTCTTTTTCAACTGTTCTTTCTAACATGTGTTATTAACTCTTTAAATTTACCAGATCTCTGCGGACCTTCTTGATAACACTAATGTTCGGGCCTGCCTTCACCGGTTGGTTTGGAATGTTTATATCAAACCAGAAACGTTTGAGTCCCGCTGGCATGACCTCCTAGAAACATTTGGCCTACAAGACCACACTTGGTTGAACGACATGTACAACATCAAACATCTTTGGGTTCCAGCCTACTTCAGGGAACTACCAATGTGTTGCTTGATGAAGACCACTTCACGCTGCGAAAGCTCGAACGTTGCCTTCAAGGTCAACTCAACAAGTGCAAACACCCTTGTACAATTTATGATGTGCTTTGAAAATAGGGTAGACAGCCAACGCTATCGGCAACGCGTATCGGAGTACAAAACCTCATCCACGGTTTTCAAGGGAACTACTGATTTAGCGATAGAACAGGACGCGTTCGCCATATACAAAAATGTTGTTTTCATGCAAGTTCAAAAGGAGATACTAAAAGGGAAGTTTTTATGCTACATCACAAACCAAACCGAGTCCAGCAATACCACTCTTTTGCTAGACGTCACTCATTTGGACAAAAGGAACAACATCACAAACGTCTACCAGGTAACACATGTTAGGCAAGTTCATTATTACCACTCCACTAATATACGTTAGATATAAATGCCTTTTTGCTCCTCCTGTCCCCAACAAGTTACATATAACACTGTAGACCTCTCCGCCAGTTGCTCATGCAGGAATTTCACACGTATCAGATATCTGTGTCGCCATGTCTTCTGCGTATATCGATTGAAAAATGTTGCAAAGATACCACCCCAATACATAAACGATAGGTGGCGCCGAGATGCCCTCCCAAAAGAGGTTTTTCACTTTCCAGCCGATACGGCGTCAACGCACACGCACCGTCCGTTATGCGGAATGAAATCCTCGACCTCGTTACTGAATGCGTTGATGTGGCCAGAACCGATGAGGATTCATTGTCAAAATTGGTTGCCCAACTCCGGGATTTCAAGATCAATGTGCTTTCCAAGCAACCATTGGGTACAACTCAAAATGAAACAAACCAGGGTGAAATGGAAGAAATAGTTGGTCAAACAATCAACATTCCAGTCGAAGTTGCTAATCCAGATGTTGTACGCAATAAGGGATGTGGTACACATACTCGCATTTCCGGAGCTGGTGAGAAGGCAAAGACAAAACCACCAAAACGTCCAAAGCAGCTTCGTCTATGCAAGCGTTGTGGCCTATATGTCGACGACCACGACTCACGCAACTGCGTTAAGGTGGCCGCAATGAAAGCAGCAAAGGTAGCTGCTGAACAACAAAGGCAGACCGCCCCCGGTGCCTCCACCTCTGATTAAAATCGGTCTTTTCGTTTACTACTACTATGTAATGGGAGACTCTTCATTTTGGCCTTCTTACACACATGTAACAGTCTTTTAACATCCTCCTGCTTTTTCTGTTATGTGTGTAAGAAGGTGGAACTATTTTTATCCCATTTATCATTTCTAGACTTGTAAAAACTTTATGGCCTTCGGCACTTTGTGTTTGTAGGCCACCTTTTGTGGACCTCTGTTTGCTATTAACTTGCTTTTCTTATTATCTTATGCATGGATAATTGTGGTTTTGGTTTATATTTTACAACAGCATTACAACAGATGCTTAACACACGTTAGCCCCCTGACAACAGGAAGGGGCATTTTCATTTCCTTAAATCTTACACCTGCCAATATATAATTTAAAACATTATCAACTACATCAATAACATTCAAACACATGCAAGACTTGTATGTTGTCAATATTCTTCAGAGTCTAAAATTACCAAGTTAATAAATATCAGTTTTACACAGACAGCTTTTACACAGTCAGTCTATCCCCAAAAGAGAATAAGTTTAAAGCAACATCCACAAAACAAAATACACGCTTCACCCAAAACAAAGTCTACATATACATATAATAGGTGTCCCCAAAAGAGCTGGCACACTTAACGTAACACCTATCCCACAGTAAATACCATTCACCCCCTAACACACGTTACTCTAACCGGCAACCCTGCTGGATTTTAGGAAGCAGCACATTCACCTCCGAACATAACATGTGCGCAGCATACCTCTTTCTCAACTTCCGCACCTCGGACATCTTCTTCGGCCCACTCATGCTGAACCCACAATTAAAACTTTTGTTTTTGCCCTTGTAGCACTCCATGTGCCGCATCAAGAAGACCCCACAATCAGTTGTGTTTCCTGTCATCGCCCAACTAACCGGCATACGCTGGATGTTGCAGTCGTCAATGTCATCGGCTCGCAGATTCCCAACCTCACGAAGGTATTGCACAAACATATCTTTCTGCATATACAGATTCAAGCCATGCTCAATTAAATAACACATCTTGAATACAAAACCACTTACGGTACAACATGGGTCATTTTAATAACT
The DNA here is from genome assembly GCA_030545235.1 of Helianthus tuberosus. NCBI lineage: Eukaryota > Viridiplantae > Streptophyta > Magnoliopsida > Asterales > Asteraceae > Helianthus > Helianthus tuberosus. The sequence continues at coordinate 123,147,939 of CM060358.1, read as the reverse complement.
TACAAACTTATACGGTGTGTCCTTGTGGAGGTAGTATACACTGTCTTCTATCGGCTGAGCTTGTCTGGCTTTGTCATTATCAACAACATAAATTCCGGGGTCCCGTAACTCAAACACTAGCAAGTAAAAATGTTTTTGCTCCAAGATCGGGAACAAAACATTGTCGTGCTTTCTCAGATCAGGAACCTTTTCATCCGGCATGTTAACCGCACCTTTTATACCAGCCCGAAACTTGTGCATCCGCGCCTCGACTCCACTTTCCTCAGTTGTTAACATCCACGGAAACTTTCACAAAAGAGAAATTAATAAGGATAACCCCTCGCCACACCCTAACTACTTTTCCACAAAAAACATCAATCTACACAAATCATGTCTATATACAAAACACTCACCACAACTTTAGTACCAAAGAATAGCCTACTGTAAGCCCCCATTGATTTGCGTTTCTCTTGGAAGTTTAGCACCTCCGCCCAACAGTCGATAATACCATCCGACACCTCCTTGCCAACGTTTAAACTCTTGAACATAGCCCGAGACGCTTCTACATGGGCAGGGCTTCGAAACAGCAACTCCCTGGTTTCATATGTACAGATAAAAAATCTTAACACACATTACAGTAATTTAACTCATTTTTTAACAATATCCCCCGTACTTACACAGCCATGTGTATCGGGCTATCTACATCATCAACTGACGACGTACCCTGTTCATTCCTGCAGCAAAAAATCAAAAAATAACCAATTAACTAGATCCATTGGGTTCATGGTTTACACGCTATTATACAACAATAAACCCCATAGTAGTTCTACTTACTTGTTTGCCTCCATTGCCCGCTTCTTACGACTATGCCCATTTAGCAAGTGCGTCGGGGATTTATCAACGTATATGTAATCCCACAGATTCGCCTCCTTCTTAGTGATTGGCTGTCCCATGTCAACAGACCTTATATAGTAAGGTGATCTATTTGGTTCCGCTGCCACTTTCTCTCTAAAAGGGAGCTTCCTTTTTTGGGCCCCCAATTCAGCTAACACACGTACACGGTGTGCTAGCGACAAATTGTCCTCTACCTCATTCGCATCACCACCAAATAATTCCAGCCCAACTTGCCCCTTGTGGATTGCAATTACGGGGTCATATGAGCTAACTGGTTCTGCCATTATAGCCATACTCAACTTTGGGGTAGTCTCCACATCGCCTAAACACGTATAATAAAAATAATTCACGTTACTCTGTAACCAATATAACACTTTTACAGTAAACGAAAATAGTAAAGCCTACCGGAATGTTCGGGCGCTGTTTCTGTCCCAACCATCTCATCCACCTTTGCACTTGTGCAACCTGCATGTTCGATGCAAATAAGTATATTTATATGACTCCCACTAAACCAGCAATCCTAATCATTTTAATGCTCCTACGTACCGGTTTGCTGTGACTCGTCAAATTCACCACCAATTTGTGTTATTCCAAGACTCCAATTAGGCTCATCGAAACTACGTTTATCAATAAACGTATCGCTCCCGTCCACTGTTCGTATGATTAACACATGATAACCCACTAAATGTTCCTAATAGGGAACTATTTAACACATGTTATAGAATGAAAAGCTTTACCGTTACAATCCGGATTCCACTCCTCTTCCGTCGCTTTGCCTTTACCATCCATAACCACCTCCCCAGCTTTATCGAAAGCATCTCCTTCCACACAGCCAACCACCACGCCATCACCCTCTTCCTTATTTACGACAGTTGAATCTACAACGCCATCCATAAACACCTCCTCAGTCTTACTATTTGAAGCTGCATAAAACATTCTTATCACATCTAACGCATAGGTTACTATTTGAAGCTGCATAAAAAATTTACCGTTACAATCACGGTGACACTTCTCTACAGCCGCCTTGCCTTTGCCATCCAAAACCACCTGTTCATCCTTATCGATAACATCACCTTCCACAGAGGCAAACACGATGCCACCACATTCTTCCTTACTTGCATCAGTTGCATCCACAACTTCATGCTCAGTCTTACTATTTGAAGCTACATAAACATTCTCGAATAAATTAGACATGGCTAAACATGGTGCGTCTAGAGTTTTTACGACCCTACAAATAAAATGGTTTTCTGAAGATTACCTTCATTGTCATTCCCTTCAACCTGGTCAGTAAGCTTAACATCCATCTCAGTAATTTTGGCTACCTCTTCAGCACAGCTAAACCCCAGTTCAGAAATCTTATCCTTCTTTACGTCAGTCGCTTCTAAATCGGTAACTGTCAAAGCAACATAACACATGTTAAAACAGAATAAACTAATAAAGCACACTATAAAAAACAAATAATCTGAAATGGTACGGAGCACTACCAGGTACACCCTGGACCGATGCTGCTTTAAAACGCAGTATCGCACGCATTAAACCCAACGGCTTATGGACTTTTTCAACATCACTTTTATCCCCGCTCCATTGTCCTTCAATATGCTCCGCCCCACCCATACTACAGTCACCTCCAATTGAATTACCAGCCTCATGAACAATCTTATCACCGTTGACGCCTTCAATTGCTTCGTCCCCAACTTCACTACACCCCCTTTACTTTCGTCGTGTTGCTTCTCAGTCTCGTTGCACCCTATAACATCACATTAATTTTCCGGGTTCAGACACGTACGCATATTACAGGGACATAAACTTTGTCGAGCAACAAACAACGCGTCACCATCAATGTGTACTTATGTTTTCTTCCTAGGTTGCCATCTATACACTTAACTGTAAACGTACAATGAAACTGGTAACACATGTAACACTTTACCTGTTTCGTTACCACCATCCGTGTTTGGCCCATCAAACTTTATATCTGTCTTACGCCTTTTTGGGGTCACACAACTTACTTCTTTTTCAGGAACATCCTTTAAGTTCTTCAATCGAGGAGATCTCCTCACCCGCAACAACTTCCCACCATCTTGCAGCGTTTCAGCACACTCTTTTCCATCTTCAGGTGCGCTTGATTGCCCCGCAACATCAGCTGTAACCACAACAGATGTTAAACAATACGATCGGTATAAACATTAACATGTGTTACACTATACATTTCAGACCCGTACGCATATTACAGGGACATAAACTTTCTCGAGCAATAAACAACGCGTCACCATCAATGTGTACTTATGTTTTCTTCCTAGGCTGCCATCTATACACTTAACTGTAAACATACACTAAAAATGGTAACACATGTTACTCTTTACCTGTTTCGTTACCACCATCTGTGTTTGGCCCATCAAACTTTATATTTGTCTTACGCCTTTTTGGGGTCACACAGCCTTCTTCTTTCTCAGGAACATCCTTTAATTTCTCCAGTCGAGCAGATCTCCTCACCTGTAACGACTTCCCACCATCTTGCATCATTTCAGCATACTCTTTTCCATCATCAGGTACGCTTGATTGCCCCGCATCATCAGCTGCAACCACAACATATGTTAATCAATACGATCGGTAACACATTAACATGTGTTACAGTATACATTTCAGAAAGATACTTAATCTTCGCACCTTCCAGGGCATCAAAGTCTATGGATGAAGATCCTACTTCTTTCAATCTCCTTTTACTGATCCTTTTGTTAAGCCGATTAAGTGACTTCCTGTACAAACTAGCTATTGGCGAACCATCTGAGCATTCGTCATCCACGCCATTCCCTACGAAAACGTTGCACATCAGTAAATGCCGACCACATTAATAAACTCAATATTACAAAGAATAACAGTGACTAACCAGCGTTCTCTCCCTCGTTAATGTGCCTACTTTCATCATTTTTCAAATCTTCCAACACCTCATTGATACGGTGCGACGATAAATCTACCGCTTTTTCGTGATCTGTACTTGCATAGGCTTTCTGTTCAAACAAACTTTCATACAGTGCCTTCAACATTTGTACTTCCTCGTCACCAGGGCTCTCCACACACATAGATTCTAACATACCCTCTATTTTGATTTTGTTCTTGTTTGTCACATTAATTAGCTGTCGTACCATCAACAGCCTCTCCTGTTTCAAAAAAAATTTCAATAGTTACATACCAAAATTATATACTAATTGTAAAAAACACAAGTTAGTGCATATAACTATACCTCCTTACTTGCCCAGTGTTCCACATTATAGTTACTTGGAAGTGTTAACCCTTTTAACCGTCCCAGACCAAACCCACCAGCAAGTATCTCCAGCCTCTCTCTCTCTCACAATCTCTTCAAGTTCTAGAAAGCCAAAGGACACACCGCCTTGTCAACTTTCATTCCTGTGCAATCAATGCTATCAACGTACAACAGCTAAAAGAAACAGCGATCAGTTCAGTCCGAAAACAAGCCAGTATATTAACACATGTTACTTCTACCAAATAAATAAATATCACTTACTATCAGAATCGTGAGAGGCCCAACGAAGATGCTTTGTGGGTCATGCCGATCCCAGGTATCTTTGCAAGTTTTCAACTTATCTACCACCAGGTCACACCAGTCTACCTTTTCAAAATCCATTTCGTCATCTAGATACTCTAAGATTTCTTCCCGTAAACAACTTTGTTTATGACAGTCAACCAGCACTGCTACAAAACACATTACAAAATCCATACGGAAATCAAAACTGTCTTCGCCGTCTGACTCATCTATCATTTTCACCATCTTTGTTGGAGGTACATGTACACCCGGGTATCTCGCCCTCCAATCTGCAATGGCATCAACCAAGACGGGCAGCTTATCAATCCAACTAAACTGTTTCCCACCGGTCGGAATCCCTAATAACTGATGTATCACTTTCCTGTTTACCTTGATATTACCAGCAGGTGTACATATCACCATCTTATCGGGATTAAAATTGCGGACAACAAAATAACCTAACTTAGCTGGTAACCCATCAACGCTGAAAGTAAGTAAACGACCAAAGCCCATTTCCCTGACTGCCTCACGTTGTTGGTCTGTCAATGCTCGTACACACTTATAAAATTGTAGTGGTGCGGATCTCGTCCTTATTCCTGGAAATTCATCCTTCTTGGATCGCTTACGGGCTTTGGGAACTTTTGCCTGTTCGTTACCAACTTCCTTTTGCTTCCGTGCTTCACCTTTCACACTCTCCTCTAAAACTTTCTTCTTCCCTGTCTGTAACGTTCTCCCGCTTGATGTAGCTGTTACATCTGCCCTACGTACTAGTATAACGTTTTATACACAACCAAAACAACCAAAAAAATTAGTCTACTTTACAACCATTTATGACAAATCTGTCTAACACAAACGGTAACATTACAGTTATACGATCAAACATCCAACCAATAATCAATTGAACATCAAACAAATGAAAGTCAATAAAAATTAACTAACCACGGTTTCTTTGCATTCCATTGCCAGAATTATCCCCCGCGATGGTTTTTTTCCCTGCCAATTAACACATGTTAGGCAAACTTCAAACTCAGACCATTAATTATTTGACAAACAAACAAATCAAAGCCAATAATATTTAACTAACCACGGTTTCTTTTAGTTCCACAGCTAGAACTATCCACGGCAATGAATTTTTTCCCTGCCATTTAACACATGTTAGTCAAGTTCACTTTGATACGCAAATACCAACTATTGTAACCAAAGGCACTTACCTTTATGATCTTTGGTCTGTCCCTCTTTGCCTTCCACATAAGCTTCTTTACGCCCTGAGAAATTAGTAACAAAAATGATTACTTCACCCAGAAACGATACAAACTATACACAATATTACTGGTTAACCTTTAACGGTTTTCCGTCATTTCCCAGGGCCTGGTGACCCACTATCAGTATCATCATACACTGCAACGTAGCCAACAAAAGTATGTTATGAACAGGGACTAATCCAACACACTATACATATATACATCACCTTCAAATATGTTCACGGTTCATACACACATCAATACTAACCTAACGCCCTTTGGGTCGGACCGAAGCCATATTGTTGATTGGAAGGACCTTCCTTGGAACCATCGGAGATAATAACAACACTACGGCTTTCAGACCTTTTCCGCCCTAATATAGGCCTTGTAGTGCTATATATAGAAAACAAAACAAAATCAGTTGCCATTTTTGGGGAAATCGATTGAACAAAACCCCCTTTTACAGGTCCGATTAAAACAACTAACCTTTTACTTGAACTCTTCATCTTCCTTAATCGTTTAAGTTTAACCGACGACGACAAGATTATGAACGATTGCCTCATTCTCCACGATCGCCCCTATCGGCTTCTGTTTTAGAGTTAGAAAGTACCTAGCGATTTTGTTTAGCGAAAGAGAAATATGAACCGTCAGAATCGAGTGGGAAAGTTAAAGACGAACAGTGTTTGAAATGCTTTGAAGTTTTGATTAGACGCCTACTGCATGGCAGGGATTTGGTTTTCCAAGGACAATTTGCACTACCGAAAATGCCCTTCCAGTTGTACTAATGTATATTATAAGATTTCTTTTAAATTTAATTCTTACCAAAATTAAGAGAGCCATTGATCAAGTAAGATGAAAGATAATCAATGGATGACATTGGGTTTGTAGAGTTTTCTCAAAAAGATAGGGTTTTCCATATAACCCATCCCTATATATATATATATATTCCAATCATGTAAAAGCAATATATAATCACAAAACTATATATATATATATATATATATAGAAAAAGTATATCGTACATTACGGCTTAACGTACTTCACGTACGACAACGTGCGTGATTTGTTCTATAACATGCGTGATTAATGTTTTCAATATGCGTGATTATTGTGTTTCAACATGCGTGATTTTGGATTTTTGAGTTATAACGTGCGTGATTTTAAAATAAACGTGCGTAATGACCTGTCGTACGTGATGTACGTTAAGCCATAATGTACGTTAACCTTCCTATATATATATATATATATATGTAAGAGAATGATCCGTTAGGAACCACCCTTTATTGTGAGAACCAACGTGAACACAACCAAAAATACCTAAAAATAGCTAAAAAAACACACAATTTTTTTTTTTAACATTTTTTATAAAGAAATCGCTACTTTTAGTAGCCAAAAAATTAAATTTTTTTTTTGCTACTAAAAGTAGCGATTTTAATGTAAAAAATATTAAAAAAAATTGTTTTGTGTTTTTTTTTGATTTTTTTAGTTTTTTGCGGGTTTAGTTTTTAGCATTTTAGCTTGGTGGGGGGGGGGGGAGGGGGTAGTTTTTTTTTTAGATTTTTTTGGGGGGGTTTAGTTTTTAGCATTTAGCTTGGGGGGGGGGGGTAGGTTTTTTTTTCTGGGGGTGGGGGGGTTTAGGTATTTTTTTTTGGGGAGGGGGGGTGGGGGTTAGTTTTTTTTTATCTATTTTAGGTTGTGTTCACATTGGTTCTCGCGATTCTCGCAATTCTCGCAATAAAGGTGGTTCTTGCATGAACCTTACCCTATATATATATATAGGGGAGTGTTATCTTGAGAACGCTAAATATTGCGAGAACCGTGAGAATGAATGAAAAAACCTATGAAAACCGATTTTTTTAATACAAACCTCATTGTAATTAAAATACAACATCAAAAAAGAATTTACAACATCATTTAATTCATTTCTTCTCTCAAAATCACTCTTACTAGATTTTTTACGCATGTGTAAATATAATAAATTTACACATGTGTAAATGACAAACTTACACATGTGTAAATTTTCTTTATTTACGAATTCGCGTAAATTTAAACGTTTAAATTTAATTTCTAACATTGTATTCGAACAATAATGATAAGTGTAAAAAAAATTTGAATTTGAATTGTTTTTGACCAAGTTCTCGTAGTTTTTTCATTCGTTTCTCACGGTTCTCGCGAGATTTAGCATTCTCATTTAAACCCTCCCCTATATATATATATATATATAGGGTCGGGATTTAGAGAAAACGGTGAAAAGTGTGAGAACGGTGAGAACGCTTATGGATCGTCCGATCAAAACAATCCATGGACTAGATTGCGCGGTGGCGTTTTCGTAAATAACATGAATTTTATTATGTGGGACGCGCTTCATTAAGGGTAAAATGGTCTTTTACCGCTCATATTTATAACGCCATCAAATGATAAAACGCCATACAAAAAAACAAAACGCCATTAAAAACAAAACGCCAAAAATTAGTAATAAAACGCGTTGAATATTACAGGAAGATGAAACAACACAGTAACTGAATTTCAGTTAGTAACATTTATTAGAAGAAATTCTCTCCTAAATTACGCGCCAAAAACATTATTATATAAACAAAGGTAAAACAAAGCTTCCATAATCACTTCAATCTACCATTTTCTACAAAAAACCATCGTTAACCAAAAAATGCCAACTTAACCAAAACGTCAAAAATGGCAACAATCGTTTCGTGGAGATACACTCTGGGGATCAGGCGATACGTCCTGCTTTTTGACAACAGAAGGATGGTGTATGTTAAGACGGTCAGGGCAATTCTGAAGATGGAAGAAGAGATACAGAGGCGAATCTTATCCATTGGCATCGCTCTAGACAACGAATGCCATGAAACGCATATGCTTATGAAAGCATTAACCAACAAATTTGGACCAATCAAAGCAGATGTGAAGCCAGACCCTGTCATGACATCATGGCGTTTTGATGATGAAACAGACATGGTGACGGTTACATACGACAACGGAGAGCAGGAAGTGTACTGGCTTGAGAACATCATGACAAAGCTGCGTCTGGGTTTCATTGAAGAATTGCATAACGCCACTTGCACCAACACAGAAATTGACTCAAAATTGGAGTTAATGCAAGACATGTTCAGGTGGAGGCTTCAGAATCTTCAAGAACAAGAAGCTGATGAAGGTGAATGTGGTGACATGGATGAAGATCCAGATGAAGACTCCGAGGAGGAAGAAGATGACGGAAGTGATGGATAATATTCAGATAAAGTACCTTCTGACGAAGGCTTTTAATTTTTTTTCCTCTTTTTTTTTCTTTTGTGTAATCTTCTTTTTGTTTTTTTTTAAGATAATTGAATGATATATTTCTCCCTTTATTATCAAAACGCCAAAAAAAAAAAAAAAATACTAAAATGGTTAACCCAAACAAAACGCCAAAAATAACAAAAAATATTTTTCCTGCTTAATATTTTATTTACTACGTTATTGTATTTTGTCATCTTGATCTACATAATGCCATTTAAAAAAACGCCAAACTTAGAAGATGGGACGTCTATAACCTATAAAAACTGATAAAAGTTGATCAACACAGTAAATACAAAACAGTAACTGAGAAGACAGTTGCTTTATTACTATCATTTATTACAATAAAAAGTCTCGCCTAAACTACGCACCAAAAAACTAATATAAGAGAGTGGTCTATACACAATGAAATTAATCACACCCAAAAAACACAAAAACGCCATATCCTTTAGAAACCACTACCTTTAAAATGCCACAGATGGCAACACTTTCACTGAAATAGATCCTTTTTCTGAGGGGGTTAACTCAATAATATTTTGCTGAATGAGATGGACAAATATTCAAGAAAAAGAGACTGATGACAGTGATATGCCATCATGTGAGCTTTGTTCTTGATGACTATAGGCATGGAATAAAGGAATCAACACAAGTGTAAAATGCTATTTTAGACTCCATTATTACAAATAGCATCAAGCAAGAGTTGATCTTTAATGGCATGCCACCAAACAAGAATATCACACCAAAACACAGAATGCCACTAAGCAGTTTCTTCTGAAAAGGACGGGGTTTATGTAGGAAAGTTGGCATCTAGCTAAAGTATTCAAAAAATGTTCAAAACGCCAAAAACAAATTCAAGAAGGAAGAGGCCGATGACAGTGGAGATTCGGAAGAAAAATTAGATTACCATTTTTTATTATTTTTGTTTTCATTTTATATTGTTTTGATATCAAGTTATATGTTGTTTTGTTATCTAATCCTCTAAAATAAAATATATTATTATATAAAACGCCAAAAACTACAAACACCAAAACGCTAGTAGAATGAAAACTGGGAGAACAGCTGCTGGCAAAAGCACCTTGTAAAAGGGTATTAAAACACCAAAAAATTCACTAAACGCCAAAAAAATTTGGTCTTGTTTTAATCTTATGCTAATATTAATGACTCGTAGTGAATTATTGTACAAAACCCCACAAACGCCAAAAAATTAACCAGAAAACGTTATAACGCCAAAAAATTATATATGTGAAACAAAAAAAAGTTTAATAAATACAATTAACGCCAGAAAATATTATACCGCGTTGTGAAAATAAAAGAAGAATGAAAAGACAAAAAAGCCCCTCTGCCCTTCTCTATGCCGCGGGACACGTGTTGGGCCAGGATGCGTTCTCACCGTTCTCACACTTTTGTGCGTTTTCTCCTGATCCCGTTTCTCTCTCTCTCTCTCTCTCTCTCTCTCTCTATATATATATATATATATTCGAGTTTTCGCGATAATTAGTGGTTTTCATTTGAACCTTCCCCTGTCTATATATATATAGGATAAGGTTCATTTGAGAACCACCTTTATTGCGAGAACCAATGTGAACACACCAAAAAAACTAAAAAAATCTTAAAAACACGCAATTTTTTTTAATATTTTTATGTTGCGAGAACCAATGTGAACACAACCAATCAGAATAATGGGTAATTTGGTTATTTCCTTCAAATGTCCAATCTCTCATCTCTCCTCTGTCTTATTGCTTTTTAAGTCTCCTGCAGAGACTTCTCTCTCCTCATTTCTATCTCTCCTCTTTGTCTCTCTCATCAATTCTTCATCATCTTCAAATATATGAAGAAACCCCAAATCTTCATTATCTCCCTGTGATGAGAAAAACTCTGTTTTCCTATAAGCACCGCCGGCGACCCCTCCTTCTCCGGCGACAAGACAGACGACCCCTCGTTTCTCCGCCCTTCTCTCCTCTGATTTTCTGTTTATACTTAGAAAAGGGGGTCTTGATTAGATGAGGTATTATATCTGGGTTCATGAACTTTTTGTGGGCTTGTGTTTATACTTAGAGAAATGGGGCTTGATGAGAAAGGCGGTGTAGTGGGGTTTTCTTTAGGGTTTTTCTGGGGGGGGGGGGGTTTCTTCCGATGGTGGGGGTGGCCCGACGGTGTTGGCGGTGCTGGTGTTTGAGGCGGTGGCTGAACCCTTGGACGCCGCCACCGCACAGGGGGGTGGTTGTGGCATAAACCCTTGTCGGTTTGTTTTACGGCTGATGATGTTACTGCATTTATTGGTAAGGGTTGTTTATGGTGGTTTTGAATGTTTGAATCTAGAAACAATTGTTTTGAATCTCGATGCTTTTGAATGTTTGAATCTGGTGCTTTTAAATGTTTTAATTTGTTGAATCTGGTGCTTTTTGGTAGATTTTGAACAGTGAACTATGTGGGTTTTGATCCGTTGGATTTGGGCGGTGATGATGCAAAAAAAACGTATATTTTGATGACGATGGCGCGGCAAGTTTGGTGGATGGTAGATTTTTGAACCTGCAACCCCACTTTGCAGCCTTTGATTATTGGAAAAAATCTGAGCCAAACCCCGTTTTTTTCAAGAATCCAAACATTGTTTTGATTTTTGTTGTTGGTATTTTATATTTTTCCCCAGTCGATGATGATAACAATCTATCTGAGACACCTACCGAGTTGCGATTTCTGGGTGCGTTCGTTTTGTGTAAAAAAGTTTTTGAAAAAAAAAAGTTAAAACCGTAAACTTTTTAACGTAAAACGTAAAGTTTTTAACATAAAACGTAAAAATTTTAACGTAAAACATAAAACGTAAAACGTAAAAACGTAAAAAGTTTAACATAAAACGTAAAAAGTTTAACGTAAAAAGTTTAACATAAAACGTAAAAAGTTTAACGGTTAACGTAAAATGTAAAAAGTTTAATGTAAACGTAAAAAGTTTAAAAAATCTGAATTTAAATGCTTTTAATAAAATAATCATGTTTAAAAAATAAAAACTAATATAATAATATAAAAAAGTAATAAAAAATAATAAAGACAAAAAGATAAAAAAGAATATTTTTACTAAACTACCCCTTTGCATTAAAATATTAAGAACATAATAAGACAAAAAATACTTAATATTGTTTTTAACTACTTTTAATCTTGTCCATCCATCTTGAAGATCTAATGGTTGTAAAGTGGTTCTCTTGGTTCTTACAACTCTTGGCACTTGATCATTTTTTAGACTAAAAGGGTAAGATTGACATTATCCAATTATTTTTTAATTAAAATTCCTTAATTTTCTCATCTCTTAACTCTCTCTCTCTCTCTCATTTTTAATTATTTCTCCATTATTTTAATTATAAGTACTATTACATCTTGTTCCCACATGTCAGTATAAACCAGATTTATACACCGTGTATTATTCAAGTACATATGTGTATACAAGTCAATACATACTAGACGTATACAGCTGTGTATTATTCAAGTACACAGTGTATACAGGTTGGTATATACCAGACTTATATACTTGTGTATTATTACATATTGTTTCCACTATGCATCTTTTCATCAAACATTGATCTAATACATATATATAGAGAGAATGTAATTAAATATTTTTAATCGTGTTCTAGATGGAACAATATTTGATAATGTTTGTATTTTTTTTATATTATCAAATATTAAGTTAGATAATTTTTGAAAGAAAAAAGGATAGAAAATGTAATTAAATATTATTTTAATTGGAAAGAGAAATCAGGAGAGAGAAAAAAATCAATTAAATAAATGAAGAGAGAAAAATATAATTATACACTTGTGTCTATTAAAATACTTGTAAGTTACAAATATAATTACAATCTTGCCACTAAAAAAATCTTGATCTACAAAATCAATGGTTAGGATAACTTCATTTTGTTCACAAATACATCATTGTTCACTCATGAGCCCTACTCTATATATGTATATGTATATGTATATGTATATATGCATATATAGTGTGACAACCTGCAACTTCAGGTTACTACTTTAACCTAACCACAGTTAGTTTAATCATACATTCATGGCACTGCATTTAACTGTGGTTAGTTAAATGAGTCTACGTTGGTAATTCGGGGAATTGCCGTAACACACACATGTTAATTCTTGAACATTGGTGACTAACGCGAATAAAAATTATAAACGGATGGTTTATACGAAAATTATGTGCTGCATGACAAATACATGAACTACAAGCTTTAATTGTAAATTACATGTTATTATATGGTTCTTGTGTAAAAGTTATATTATTAGGGGGTGTTTAGAGTTATTTGTGAAACTTTAATAACTACTCAGAACCCTAATCTCCCCACAAACTTCACTATACGACAGTAGTTTTCTCCAAACCTTTCCTCTGATCTTTTGGCCATATACGTTCCACACAAATTAGCAATCTATGATCCTTCTAATTCTCCTAGAATCATCTCTGTATCCATCTAAGGTATGTGCTTGTGTGATTTTGATAACTTGATTCTTTTGATTTCAATGCAAAACCCTAGACATCCAAACAATCTGTGTTTTTGCTTCATGAGTGATGAATGTATGATAATTGTTGTAGACTAATTGAATGTGTAATGATTGTTTGATGATTAATGATATTAGGAACATGATAGAACTGTTAGAATGATTGATTTGATTCCTGACATTGTTGATTTCTGTGCATCTGGGGGTTTATGTGCGTGGAAACCTTGAAGAAGGAAATTTTTTATTGTTGTCAGGATTTGTGAAGTCAAAAAGTCTCTATCCCTATTTTATAAACATTATACAAGTCCGCACTTATAAACATTGTAATACGTCCGCACTTGTTGTTTTTCAACATGTCCGCACTTATAAAAACCCTCGTGGAGCCCGCACATGTGGAGTTTTAAGTGTCTGAACTTGTAATATTTCAAAATGTCCGAACTTAGTGCTCTTTTATATGGTCCGCACTTAATAAGGGAACCAGTTCGCACTTACATGTATTTTTAAAAGGATCCGCATATATAATACACTAATTGGTTCGCACTTAAGTCTTTTTGAACAGTCCGCATTTGTCATGCATCCGCACTTGTGATTTTGAAGGGTGTCCACACCTAAGGACCATATATTATCCACACATATTAAAGGGTATAAGGTCCGCACATGTTAAAATGATGTCCAGTCCGCATATAGTGATGTTGTAAGGTCCGCACTTGTCTAATATTGTAATGGTCCGAACTTATAACCCACATAACTCATGTCCGCACATAGGGGACGTAAGTGATCCTCACTTATGAGTCAAATATCGAGTCCGCGCATAGATTTTTGTGGTAGTCGTACTTGATGATTATACGATATGCATTTGTTAGGTTTACAAGAGATCCGAATATAGTTGGTGTTTAAAAGGTCCAAACCTATTAAGTTTATATGTGTCCGAATATACATAGACTTGGAGGGAGTTCTAATTTATTATATGGTTCAGAATTTATTTAAAGGTCAAAGTATTTAGAACTTTCACGTTCATTGTTTTCAAAACATGGTAGTTTATGTTAACATCAATTACATTTAACTGTAACTTTCACACACTGATGTCATAAATAAGGGGTACCATTGTGTATTATTGCATGTTAACTTATTAGTCTGACAACACTTAAATGCATCGTTGTTTAGACACTTAGGGAATTGCAAAACCCTACTCGTATACTCACCTATATGACGTTCTACCTTAGGTCGCGTATAACGGACCTAACAATTAACTAACGCTAGAAGTACGTTATCATACCGAGCAAACTAAGGTGAGTTCACTACTCATTCATAAGCATGCGTCCCGGGGGGGGGGGGGGGGCAAACAAACTAATATTCCTGGGAGGAATACTTTTAACTGCTTTAGTTTAAATTCGATGTTAGTTAATAAACTCGAACTCTATCATGAAAGTCCCTGCTTACATACCGAGCTACTTGCCTAGGATGCAACGGGGTATTAGTTGATAGCTCTATTAGGCTTGACAAACCTCACACCGTACCTGGGAGGACGGGCGTGAACTAATCACCTTAAACATTTGATCAATATTGATAGACATTGTTGAGGGCACCGAAAACGAACAATCAATCGGTACAGAGTTTATTATTCGTAACATATCTTTAACCTAAACACTTACATGATTTTCGTTAAACAAAACCGTGAACTCGCCAGCTTTATGCTGATACACTATTTCTACATGCTTGCTGGTCGTTAGATGCATCATGGAAATGGAACTCGCAGTCTGGGAAGCCGGTGTTGTCATGGATCGTGTCAATTGTGAAAACATTTAATGTTTGATTATGTTTCAAACCAAATGATGTTGAATTGGATTTTGCCTTTCAAAAAGGGGGAATGATGTACACCTACTCAGGAGGTTTCAGGTTTCTAGAAGGAATATTATTGGACCTTTTTCTCAAAAGGGTCCCACAAGAGATAAAAGGTATAACATGCCCGTTAGTATTCTCCAATTATATGTCTTGTTGGAGATGTACCAAAAATTTAAAAATGGTTCGGATAAAAGGTTTTTTCACAATTAACTTATCATAAACCAACTTAAATACTAACCAACCCATGCCACCTTTGTCCCCACAAATCCTATATATAACAATTCAAACCCTGGAGCTCAAACATTCACCTTCAATTCAAAACCCACTTACAAGCCCTAAAACCCTCTCATTTTTGTAAAGTAAAATTCACCATCAATCCACCATGTCTGAATCTACCTCTGTTAACCTCAACATGTTCGTAGTAGAACATGAAGTTCCCTTCATCAAAGAAGATGACTTTCTGGCCTTAAGAGATAATAATCTCAAAATAAAACTGAACACCTATTATATGACTAAAGATGTCAAATTTTGGTCGAATTTCTATTAAACTTTCCATTGAATCAACCAATGATCAAGACGAAAGATGTACCTGAAAGCATTATACAACAACTTCTTCAAACACTTAAGGAAACAGGTGATGAAGAGATGAAAGCATCTCTGGGGAAGCATTTTGGTAACCATCACTCCGAGAAAAATTAGAGAATGCTTAAAGCTTCCAATTAAAGCAGCTTATATGGGAGCACCTGAAAAGGGGGAACTTTTGGTACAATTCAAGGAGCTTGGTTACAAAGAACGAATCAGCAACATTGGATACCTCAAAAGAAAACAACTACCGGCATTCTGGCAAGTGTTGATAGAGAACCTGAACAAGTGTTTATCCTCAAAAATTGGAGCCACTGATCAGATAAATACCTATATTCTCACAATCATGTATGGACTCATAACAGGGTACAACATTGATTACAAAATAGAGATATTTAATTTGATGAAGAAGTATGTATTCTCTAAAACTAGAAGAATTGCTACACACCTACCACATCTGAGATTTTGGGTAATAATAATTGCTGAAACTTTTGAGGAAAGAGACATGAAACTGCCTCTGACTGAACGAATGTGGAAATCACCAATAATGAAGCCCTGGCATGCAACTCTAGGTTGGACTTCTGCCAAATATGTACCTGCTTTACCGTAAAGCATGCTTTGTCTGATAGCTCAAGACTCACCATACCAGAAAAAGCATGATGAAATATTCAATCAAGTGGAAGTATTCGATAGCAGCTCATCACCAGATGATGAAGATCAAGTCTTAAAAGCATCAGAAACAGAAGATACAACAGAAGTACACCAACAAATCACTAGAATGTCACCAGAACACATGGACATTGATGAACAAAGGGCAACAATGATGGAGCAACATCAGGAAATGAAGGTACAACATACAACAGAAAAAGGTGCTTACACTTTCGCGGCCCCCGACTCTACCCTGGGAGCGAGTGCCGCGAGCCTGACTGGTGGTATCGGTGTTTATTAAATTTGCAGCGGAATGAATCATCAGGATCGTAGTTAGGAAATAATTTCAGAGTTGTAAAAACACCAAACTTTTTATATTAAACAAATGGGCTATAACCCGTATTACATTTCAAATGTATTTATAGGGATAAACCCTAATTGCTGAACATATAAATTTCTTCTTTTATTCAGGTAACTATAGCCACTTTATTTAAGCTTTCAGTGCTCCATAGCTGGCTTCTATTACTTTCACAGTGGGTTACCTGAAACGCGTTTGAAAAATATTTTATCTGCAAGAAATACTGGCGAGTACATCCCAATTTATAAAAAGACACATTGTTATATTTTACAGTAACAAGATGGAGATTACAATGTTTTTATCTAACAAAAACTCCAAAGTACTTGTCACTCAATGGATCTGTGACTATGGTCATATCACCCATTGGCTACCCATTGTCCAATGGTGAAGTTATATCAAGTAATGTATACAAAACCCCATAATACCAGAAGTAATTTGTAGAATACAAAGACTTGATAACTGTAAATATAACTGAAAACATTCAAGGTTTTGCAAAGCAGTTTGATAAAAAGAGAGAATGACTCACAATAATGTGAGAAAAAAGAGAACGACTCACGTTGCAAACTTAGGGTTTTACTATAAGCTTCCTAATAATATCTTCTGGTGATTTTCCTGAGTTCCTAAATAAATATGCAATGCACATGTGTTAGTATAATAACCCAATTCAACTTTATCGATACATCACGAGATCAGAACCCCAACGTAGTTAGCAAATCATAGCCTTATTCAGGCAGCGCCTTGGCATCCGTTGTTGGGTTCAGGATTGATCGGACAGGGTATCGAATTAGTGATCAGGGGTTAAAACACTTACAACGTGGCAGAGCTTCGTAGTATTTTGGGGTATTATATCAGAGAGTTTTTTGAGTGAAAGAAAAGAATTGAACGGTTCTGAAATGCCGAATCTCGTCCAATTTATAGTTGTTCTCGCACCCCGTCGCGTTGCGCGACGAGAATCCCTAATCACCTTCGCATAGGCAAAGGCACTAGCTAGGGATTAGGTGGCCTTAGTCATCACCCTAGAGCTGCCACATGGCTGCCAAGTGTCCTGGTCAAATCTAAGGGGGTCGCGTTGCGCGACGATGATATGTTTATGTCGTCGCGTAGCGCGACGAGGTAAAAATCATATTTTCCTCGTTTCTCATGCTGGGTCTCGTTGTATGTGTTTGGAGCCTCGGTTATGATTCTTTGTGGTGTTTTTGAGTGCTGTTACATCCTCCCTACCTTGTTTTAAATCTTGTCCTCGAGATTTACTGGAACAAGTAAGGATACTTTCTCTTCATTTCAGTTTCTAACTCTCATGTGTACTCTAGTCCTCTTTTTGAATCCAATTTTACTTTGATTAGTACTAATCTCTTGTCTTGAGATTCTTGATCTTTCTATCTTCAATTTGTATGGGCTTTTCTGCAAACTTAAGCTTTTCATTTACCACTATGTCTTGAAAAGGTATTACCAATGATTCACCGGCTAAGCATTTCTTTAGGTTACATAAATGAAATACATCATGTATTCCTGTCATCTTTTCAGGTAATTGTAGCTGATAAGCAACTGGTCCAATTCGTTTATATTTTCAAAAAGTCCAACATACCTTGGGCTTAGCTTTCCTTTCTTACCAAGTCTGACGACATCTTTCCATGGTGAGACTTTTAATAGTACTTTGTCTCCAACTTGAAATCCCAACGGCTTACGTCTGTTATCTGTATAACTCTTTTGACGGTCTCGTGTTGTTTTCAGTCTTTCGTTGACTTGAATTATTTTGCCAGTTGTTTCTTGTACAATTTCAGGTCCTGACAATTGCTTTTCTCCAATTTCAGCCCCACACATAGGTGTTCGGCATTTCCGTCCATAGAGTGCTTCGAATGGTGTAGCATTGATGCTTGTATGATAGCTATTGTTGTAGGAGAATTCTATTAAAGGCAGGTGTTCATCCCAACTCCCTCCAAAATCTATCACACAGGCTCTAAGTATGTCCTCCATAGTCTGGATCGTCCTTTCACTTTGTCCATCTGTTTGAGGATGATAAGTTGTACTTAAATTTAATCTGGTTCCCATTGCCTTTTGGAAACTTGTCCAAAAATGAGAAGTAAAATAACTATCGTTGTCAGACACAATAGATAAGGGGATTCCATGTAGTGAAACTATTTCATTCACATACAACTTAGCTAATTGTTCCATACTGAAAATTTCTTTAATTGGTAAGAAATGTGCAGATTTAGTCAATCTGTCCACAATCACCCAGATTGGGTCGTTACCTTTTTGTGTTTTGGGTAATTTGGTAACAAAGTCCATTGTTATCAATTTGCATTTCCAAATTGGCATTTCCAACTGCTGAAGTAATCCTGAAGGTTTCTAATGTTCAGCTTTAACCTGTGAGCAGGTTAAACATTTAGCAACATAATTTGCTATGTCTTCTTTCAATCATATCGACCAAAAGTTTTTAAGTCTTGATACATCTTGTCACTTCCAGGATGTATCGTATACTTAAATTTATGAGTTTCTTCAAGAATTCGGTTTCGTAGGTTCCCTTGGATAGGTACCCAAATTCTTTTCTTATGGAGTCTACAAATTCCATCTCCTTTTTCTAATTATTTAATCATTCTTTTCAATCCTTCAGCATCATCCTTAATTGTTGTTTCCTGTATCTTTTTCCATTGTTCATTTAAATCTATCTGCAGGTTTAGTCTGAGTGCACTTACCCTTTTTGGCTTCTCATGATACTTTCGACTTAAAGCATCAACTACTATGTTAGCTTTTCCTGTGTGGTATTGGATATCACAATCATAGTCGCTAAGGATTGTCATCCAACGTCTTTGCCTCATGTTTAATTCCTTTTACCCGAAAACATACCTTAAACTCTTATGATCTGTGAAGACGATAAACTTACTACCGTAGAGATAATGTCTCCAAATCTTGAGGGCAAAAATTGTGAAATTCAGGATCTTGTTGAATTCCTTGACCGTTGAATGCGAACCGGCACGTGATATGTGCGGAATCCAATCACGTGTGTGGACAGATGACGAAGATGTAATTAATAATGATTTCGATTACTGATTTGACAGTGTATACAACGAGAAATCAAACAGGCAGAGCTTTGCCTCAAAGTTACCCAAAAGTTATAAATGTTAATATCCTAGACCTCTATTTATGGGCAACCCCCATCCGGATGGCTTATGCTAGCGGATGGACTCCATCCGGACGGATGGACTAAACAACTAACTTCATGATCCGGATATGTATATCCTCCATCCGTCCGAATGCACATATTTTCCATCCGTTCGGATGGGCTTCAACATGTATCAACTTTGTCTTTTTCCCATTTCAGCACTGGTCTTGTGACATTTGATTCATCTACAATACGTGATTGATGAAAGTGATAGACATATGCATTCACAGACTCCCCCTTGGATATTGCTGAAGTCAATCTCGTAGCTTTATGTCTTCTCTCTGAGTCTTTCATAAGTCTTTGACATTGTCAGCAATCACAGACTCTCCCTTTTCTCTAACAGCTCTATCTGCTCCCCCTTTCGATCTGCTCAGGCTCCTCCTCGCTTTAAGCTTCCGTGCTTTTTTGAACCCGCATTTAACGCGGGCATTAACCTAGTATACTATATAGGATCACCCTCTAATATTTATATGCAAAAAATAATATGTTTTCAAAGAATTGTTTTGATTAAAAATAAAAAAAAACACCAAAGTAAAAATATTGTAATGATTTAATAATGTACTCTAAAACTTCCTTAAAATGCTCACCAGGCACCTCTAAAATCCTTTGGTAGGTTCAGTTGTGAGCCCATATCCAAACGGGTAAAATGGGTCATAAACGTTCATCGGAAGTTGATCAACAGTCTTGAACCAAGTATGCACAAGTTTATCCGTGAAGCCATAATCTCCAAACAAAACATCAGTAACAGCTTGGCCTTCACTCCCTGGAAGCCATGCAGCCACTAACGCGTCCATGCTAGAAACATATGGTTCGATCACTACAGGCCTGTCTGGCATTAGCACCACCACACACTTCACCGACTCATATACGTTCACAATGGTTGTTGGTCCAGGTTCTGGTATAGTTAGGTTCTGGTTATCTCCAGAAGACTCTGAGTACGGATACTCCCCGGTTACCACAATGGCATATGAGAAATTGTTGGACTTCATGAAATTAGGAGTAGGATTCTCTACATATACAATTTCTGTTGTCGGGTCAACCGCGTTTTTCACAGCAGATAAAATGGTTGTACCTGTTGTTAACATCAAGAAAGATAGTTATTTTTATGTGGGTTATACTCCATGCAATAAAAAGATTGTATCTCTACTATTTTACTTAATCTTGACCAACTTTTGTCAAGAGAATCAGCCAATCAGGACAGACTCAAGGTTTTTTTGGGACCCAAAGCGGATAGTAAATTGAGAAACTTTTCGTCAATTTTTTTTTTTGCTTTCAATCCTATGATGATTCTTCTAAAACAATCCCGAAGCCCATATTACCTACATATATATATTTTTTAAGAATTTTGGGGCCCAAGAAAGTGGGCCTAAAGCCCTTGGTAACACAGAATGCAAACCTCTTGTTCATTGTTAACATCAAGAAAAAAGTTATATAGTTTAGCTTATGACACATGATGCACACCTTTTGTAATATTACCACTTTCCCCATGTCATTCAATAGTACAGCCAATTGCCAATGTTATCAACATGAGTACTGGCTGCCAAGATCTTTGTCGATTTTTTAGGCAGGGGAAGCATTGGCTGATCAATAGATTTTCCGTTCTTTAGCAAGACCAAAGATTTCCTTACTGCTTCCCTAGCCAAATCTTGGTGACCTTGTTTAATTATCAGCAAAAAAGATGTCAAATTATCGGTTCATATATTGCTTGATCATACAAAGAAAACCGATCGGTCTTAACCTGTTCTCCAAGGTATTTCTCATGCTTAAATCAGTTAACAGATTTTCAAACAGCCCCATCACAAACTTCACCCGTAAAGTTCTTTTTACTGCATCATCAATCTGACTCATTGGGATATAATTGTTGTTAACGAGATAGGTTAGCCCGTCGATAAACTCAAAGTAGTTGTACCCAACCATGACCTGCAACAGTTTGACACAACAAGAAACTTAAACACACCCACAATTAAATTAAAAAATGTGTTTGCACATTATAAATAGAATTAAACTAACCATGTCTATGCCAGTAGCAAGACTTTCTTGTATAGACCAAGTGTAGTTAACATGAGGTGGATCGGTCATCTTGTCAATACCTTGAAAATCTGATATCACATATCCCTTGAAAACATTAAAGAAAACATTAAAGATTCTTTATTTTTGTAAACAAAAGTAAAATCTTGTGATTAAAGATGCATAAAGGTGATCAGTTTTAATCTAAATTTGAGAATGTTCTTGAGGAATCCAGTTATAAGTTCTTTGCTTCTATGCATTTTGACTCTATTCCAGCTAGAGTAAGAAACCATGATGGTTGCAACACCCTTCCTAACTGTATCATAATAAGGTGGCATATGAATGCTCAACAAGCCATGAAAATCTATGACTGTATCGTTCTCGTTGATGCCTCTTGTCGTTCCACCATCGCCAACAAAGTGTTTGGCCGAAGCTGCAATCTTTGTTCTATAACACCAAACAGTAATTTAACGCATAAACAAAAAAAAAATCGATCAGACCAAAAAAGCACTTGAGACGTGGAAACAACTTCTTGAAAACTTACTGTCCATCAACAAAAGGAACTCCTTTTTGACCATTAATAGGAATCCCGCTTTAAGTCCTGGTATGATCTCAATCATTTCTCGTACAATATTAGGATCTTCACTAAAACTTTCAAAGCAACGGCCCCATCTTGGATCCCTACAAACCTATTAATTAATGTGCATCCAAAGTGTCACTCGCTAAATCAGTCACATTGAACTTCCTTCCGTCTAAAGTTCTTATGACTGCGTACTTCTCCGGGTAGTTAAAAACAGAGCAAAACAACCAATGTTCACATAAAAGGAAGATCAAAATTATACACGACCAATCTCAACAATAATAAACGATTAAAAGTAAAGTTATCAACATGGTTTAATATGATAAATAACTTAAATACTCACCATAGACTTCTTTTGGTTGTCCCAGCCATATCGTGCAAATCCATAATCGATCATAAAAATGTTGATTAAAAACCTAACAAACAATAAACAATTGACGAAATCAGACGAATCAAACAACAAAATAGAATAATCGAACCACTAAATAGAGATTACCGTCGATTTAGAGTCTTGAAACCTGCAATGAATTTGAACAATTATACCAAATTGGATCAAATAACCATACAAAATGGGATCAAGAACAATACCTAAAGAGCAAAATCAAGCAATAAAGACCGAAAAAATGAAGAACTTACCGTCGATTGTTGACTGAAATCTAAAGAGAAGAGAGATTAAGCTATGGAAGAGGAACTTACTCTTTTATGGCTTATTTTAAATTTCATTTTTATCGTTCTAACCTTTTATAAATTTCCAATATTAATTTTTATTTAGCATAATTAGTTTTATAGCAACTGGATTTGTTAATTTTGAAATTCAATCATTACTTTTACATTTTTGTTTGAATAATTTACATATGAAACTAGTAAACTTACGTCCTAACCGCCAAATTATTATCTATAGTATATTATAATGCATGAGGAAGGGGTATTTTAAGATACTAAAAAAATAAGAACTATTCCCCCATTTTATTTATAGAAAGACCCCAAAAAACGAGGGTAGTTTAGTCTTTTAAATAGTATTTATTTTTTAGCCCCTAAACTTATTACACTTAAATCCCCAAGGTTTTAACAAAATTATAGATAATTAGTTACAATTCACCCCTTCATAACAAGCTTTAATTTTTTATGTATTCTTGGCATATCTTATAAATTATATTGTTTAAAAAAAATCCAAAGATAGCATGACGACATACACATTTTTATCGACGTTTCGGTAGTTGTCTTGTTCAATATCGACGCACGAATTAAAATGTACAAATCGATAATGCTTTAATGTACACGTAATTAATAAATGTGATCTAATGCGCCTAATCTACAAAGATGGGCTCCATCTATGGAAACAAAAACAAAAAGAGTTAAAAGTACCGTAACATAAAATGAAGATATTATGTGTCACATTTTATTTTATTAAAACTGCCTAATATCTGTACTTAGATATATCTTATAAAAATTTAAAACTAACCACAATAAACTTCCTAAATAAAGGGGTGGCAAATCTAAAATTAAACCCTAATGCACTTCTATAGTTACTACTATAAATACATAGCAGGACACCCCTATATCTACTGCTAAACAAAGTTAAAAATGGATCTAGATCTGAATTCAATTGTTGCGAAAAACCAAGCATGCGAGATTGAAAATTCTAAGGTCAGTTATGTTATATCGCAGCAGTGAATAATTGTTTTCTTTTATTTACTTTTTTGTGAATGTTAACTTATTTGATTTTTCAGATTCAGTTGCATGATGAACATGCCAATTTAAACAATCCAGTTGTCGAACAAGCTTCTAAGGTATTGATTTTGCTGGCTTTTAAGTATTATTTTTGCGTGTATCTTTCATATTAACATGTTCGTTATGTTATTATATGTGTGTTTTATTGCAGGATGATGGTGATAAAGGTGTTGATATTATTTCTTATGGTGCAATGTTTAGTCCATACAAGTCTAATCTTCAACGTGAATTTAGTGTGGAGGTAATTTTAAGGTTTATTTAATCTTTTTTAACTTTTGTATTCAATTTTTGTCCTTTTTAAAGATCAGAAGTTTGAGACTCAAAGGAAGAGATCCAAAAGACTCTCTGAATGAAAATGGAGTGAGGTTATTAATTTTGACGATTATGAGGATAATGACAAAGAAGAGGAATTAGAAGATACTACTGATTCAAGCACAAACCAGAAAACCCGATTAAAAATACCCCGAGTGTCAATTCAGAAGCGAAACAGATTTTATGCAGTCTAATATGAAATCTATCAAGTGTTTTTATGTTTTTTTTTTCATTTTCAGTTGTTATATTTGATCTAGACATATGAATAAAGTTTATTTTATATTTGAAGTTTATTTTTGGTGTTAATATAATGCAATTATTGACCATATTAATAAAGTTCAAAATAAAGTTAGTATCCTAAATTTACAAGTCAACTGAACTTATATAAGTTAATATCCTAAAGTTGGAATAAATAGATATTGCAGTTAAATATAGTCAAGCTGAAATTATAAAATATTGCAGTTATTCTTGGATATTAATCTAATAATTTGTGTTTCTTAATTAAAAAATAATAAAGTAATAAACTTTAAATCTAAACTAAAAAACTGATCTTACTATGATATAAAGCTAATTAAGATATAAACTCTTAACATCCTATTTTTTATAAAAAAATGTTTTTAAAATTTTATAAAAATATAATTTTTATATATATATAAAAACAAAACTTAACAATTAAAGTTAAATGTGTAAAATGTACTTACGAGTCAACAACTATTTTTTATAAAAACAAAAATTTAAACTTAAGGTTTATTGGACGAGTACCATGTGGATATTTAAAACATAAGTAAGATTATTATTTACCAACGGGACAAATGTTGGTTTATTAAAAACCAATTTTCCTAAATAATAATTGTGTTGCAAATTTTTAGGAATGATAAGTTCAACTATATTGTTATAGATAATATTAGTTAGTTTCAAAACAATTCTTTTCCAACTTGACTAGATCCATAGTAGATTGTGTTGCATATTTTTAGGGATTATAAGTTAAAATAAGACTCATATGGATAAGATTAGTTAGGAACTAAAAATCTGAACTTAGTATGATATAATGTTATTAAAGATATAAACTCTTAACATCCTATTTTTTTTTTATAAAAACAGTTCTTGAAATTTTATAAAAATATAAATTTTTTATATCTGTAAAAAACAAAATTTAACAATTTAAGTTAAAGGTCTAAAACGTACTTATGAGTCAAATACTATTTTTTATTTTTATAAGAACGGAAATTTTAAACTTAAAGTTTATTGGATGAGTACTATGTGGATATTTTAAAAAAAGTTATGAACTTTAAAGAATAAAATTATACTTTATAATTTAACCAATAAAATAAATATACTTTACAATTATAACAACTTATTCTTTTATTTTTTATCTTTTGATTATTAATTTTTATAAAAAAACAATATTTTTTGTCTTTTGATTATTAATTTTTATAAAAAAATAAAACTTTACATATGTGTAACACTTATGACATATATCCACCACAATAATGTTATCATAAATATTATACGAATAAGAAAACTTCCAGAAACGAGTGCCGCAATACAAAGTGTCGCCCCGCCGCATCGCGCGGGCACCCTACTAGTTATATTATTATGAATTAGGGGTTTGAATATTTTAGGTTGAGATCATTATAATAGTTATGAACTATTAAACTATTTATTGTAATCATGTTTTTTGTTATGAATTAGAGGTTTGAAAATTTATAGTGAGAGGGCGTATCGAAACATGCATGGAAAATATAACGTTGAGACGAGACACTGATAATTACAACGAATGGGAACATGATGACCAAATATCATAAAATGTAAAGACACGTTAATCATATGGTCCAATGATGTGTGTATTGTCTCGTTTTCAATCTGGTCAAAAGGAAAAGGATATCCCATCCAAATAGTTGTGAATGACCCCCCCTCAGCTAACTAGCCTTTTTTTTTTTGATGAATACACGTCTAGCATTTTCAGTATGGCAACAATCGGCGAACTTAACCAGCAAATATCTAACCACCAGAAGGAACACTACATCAAGACAAGAATGGGGCGGCGACCAGAGGACGACCGGCGACATGAAGGCAGGCAAGATGAACGTTGGCGCGTGGCAAGATACAAAGGAAGACGACTAATCGGTGAAGACAAGAATTATACAAGACCACCGGTGAAGGAAACGACCTTCTTCATCGGAAACCTACCGGACGACTGCTCTAGTTACTTACTGTGGGAGATTTTCAGTGGCTTCGGGGTGATGACGGACGCTTATATCCCAAGGAAAAGAGACAAGATGGGAAATACGTTTGGTTTCGTAAGATTTGAAGACATAAGAGATGCTCAGGCTATGGCTGTTGATCTTTGCACGGTGAGAATTGATCACAGGAAAGTCTTCGCAAGGCCGGCTAAGTTTGCGAAGGGTGCTGATAGACAAGAGCAAAAACATCCGTTGGTTAAATCTGTGCAGCCTGACAGACAAAGACAGGGCGCCGGAGGCGGCAAAACAATGGCTGCTAATATGGAACCAAGACATGCAGATGATGTTAGGACCTTTGCAGATGTGATGACGGGTATCAAACACGCTATAGTGCCGGAAAAACCTCTAGAAATAACTGTTGTGGAAAGTGAATCGTCGAAAAGATGGAGAAGCACATCACTGGTGGCGGAACTAAGGAACCCTTATGATCTTAAAAATTATCAAAAACTACTCAATGAAGACGGACTAACAGGCTTCAAAACAAGGTACCTGGGGGGTCTGAGGCTATTATTAACGTTTGATAATCAAACGGAAGCAGTTGATTTCATGGAACAACAAAAAGACAACTGGGAGAAATGGTTCTCTGTCCTACACGCCTGGGATGGACGACACTTGCCGTTCCAACGACTGGCAAAAATCTCCATCAGGGGAGTACCATTGCAATTCTGGGGCCCTGCAATCTTCGATCAGATCAGTGGATTGTTAGGTACGGTGGTTCTGCCCTCCAAGGCAAGTGATGATGATAGGGACCTTTCGGTGAGTACTGTGGGGATTGTCACTAAAAATGTTGGTCGAGTCAACAGCAAGTTAACCATTGCATGGAACGGCCATCCCTATGAAATTCTGATTGCTGAAGACATCAACGCAGGTTTCTCTTTTTTTCCGGTCATGTCCGGTGATCGGAAAGATCCAGAAAAATTGACGGAAACTGAACAGTCATGTGGGAGAAGAAGGGTCTGCCTCGGAATGTGGTGATAAAGAAAAAGGTAACAGTGTCTTGCATGTTTCCCAGGAAAAGGTAGATGACGTAATTCCTAGAAACTTTGAACATACGTCTGATAATAATCATGACGCGGGGTCCACACCTTTTTCGGATAAAGATACTGATTCTCTAGGCCCTTTTGATACCCCTCCACCACCACCAAAAAAATGGCCCAATAACATTGGCTGGAGCGACATGGGCCTTAATGGGCTGTTTAATGAAATTGAAGTGGTTGCAGATACCCCACCAACTGGGCCTGTTGCAGATCAGAATGACAATCCCTCATCCCCTGACCCGTTTAACCTTCGTGATTTAATACAAAATGTGGCCAAAGCCCAGCGACACAGGATTGATCTTAATAATCCCCCCTCTTCTCCATCAAACAACACCAGGCCTATCTCCCCAATTGCTGTGAAAAAAGGTGCCAACAAGAAATCAAAATTCAAATTTCCATCGATACGTTTGAAAGATACACTTTGGTCAGGAAAAAATGGAGAAAATCTCAGATACAATGCAAATTCGGTGGGTACTGGCGGATCAGAAACAAGCACCAGTAGTAGGCCAGTGGATGCAAACGGTGAAATCGATAAGGAAGTAGGGTTAACTGTGATCGTTGGAGAAGAAGTGGGTTTCAGGGTTTTAAACTGCACTGATGCCATCAGAGAGCAGGTTTTGGGGGCACAGGAGTCAAATGCACAACAATGAATTTCTTATCGACGAATATCAGGGGGGCAGGCGACGCAAAAAAGGCGGAGCACGTTAGAAACTTGAAAAGATGTAATAAACTCAGCTTCATCGGAATACAGGAAACCCAAATATTGGACTCCTCCAATATTCAGGTTAGCTCCTTTTGGGGAAATACACCATTTGAATGTGATTATGTTGATGCAAGCGGCAGGTCAGGTGGCTTGTTGAACATCTGGGACCCTCAAATTTTTCAGAAAAAATCGACGGTTCATAACAGATTCATTCTGGCTACCATCGGTACCCTGCGTGATGTGTTGGGGGATATCACTGTGGTAAATGTGTACGCGCCTCAAGATAAAAATCTCAAGAAACAATTATGGGTTGAGCTCTCCTCTCTAATGAGTTCTCATTCGGGCTCCTGGATCTTTCTTGGCGATTTCAACTGTGTTCGCATCCCTTGTGAAAGGAAAAATTCACAATTTTGTCCACAAACAGCTGCTGATTTTAATGGCTTCATTAATGATGCAGGATTATCAGAATACTCCCTGATGGGATGCTCTTTCACGTATATGACGAATGACGGTAAAAGGTTCAGTTACATTGACAGATTTTTGGTGTGTCAGTCATTTCTGTCTAAGTGGCCCTCGGCGAAGCTTTTTGGTCTACCCCGTTACAGATCTGACCATAGGCCGTTACTTCTTGTATGCTTGGATGTGAAATTTGGAACTCCCCCGTTTCGTTTTTTTAACTCATGGCTAAAAGAAGATGGACTGGCAGAACTTGTTCTTAAATCGTACAAAAGTGTGGTTGCGTCTCATCCACCGGATAAATTGCTAGCCGAAAGACTCAAGGCCATAAAATCAGCCGTAAAGCCTTGGTGTGCAGCCTTCAAAGCTAGGAACAATGGCCTGCTACATGATCTCAAAAGCAAAGTCGAGACTCTGGACTCTAAAGCTGAATGTTCGGTTCTAACAGAAACAGAGGTCAAAGAACGTGAAACCTGGCTGAAAACAATAAACGAAATGGAGGATAGCAACTTGGAGGATCTAAAACAGAGAGCAAAGGTTAAATGGGTGCAAGAGGGAGATGAAAACTCCTCTTTTTTCCATGGAATGCTGAAAAGTCATCAAAAAAAAAAAAAAACAACCGGGTAAATGGCCTTAATTTTGACGGAGTGTGGGTTTCGCAGCCGGAAGATCTAAAGAATGGTATAAAAGAATACTTTCAGGCGGTCTTCAAGGATAAATCCACTACAAGGCCGAAATTCGTAAATAATAATTTCAAGCGCCTCACTCTATCACAATCGGCCTTGCTAGTGAAAAGATTCTCGAAAGATGAAATTAAAGAAGCGGTCTGGAATTGTGGGAATGAGAAGGCACCCGGACCCGATGGATTCACCTTCAAATTTCTCAAATCTTTTTGGGAGATTTTTGAGGAAGACCTATTCTGTTTAATGGATCATTTTTATGTGCATGGGAGGCTAAGTCGGGGGTGTAACTCGAGTTTTATTGCCCTAATACCAAAGATTGCCAATCCTCAAACCACAAATAACTTTCGGCCCATAAGCCTAATTGGATGCATTTCTAAGATTGTCTCGAAAATCCTTGCTTCTAGATTGAAAAAGGTAATTGGGACGGTAGTAAGCGACACACAAACCGCATATGTTGAAGGTAGAAGCATTCTAGAGGGGCCTTTGATGGTCAATGAGATTCTGTCATGGACCAAAACAACAAAACGTAAAGCAATGCTTTTTAAAGTAGATTTTGAAAAGGCATTTGACTCGTTAAATTGGGAATTCTTGGACTCAGTAATGGAACAAATGGCCTTCCCGTGCCTTTGGCGGAAGTGGGTTATGGGTCTATTGTCCTCGGCTCGTATGTCCGTTTTGGTCAACGGGTCACCTACTTCGGAATTTGCTATCCAAAGAGGTGTTAGACAAGGTGACCCCTTATCCCCGTTACTTTTCATCATAGCCATGGAGGCGCTTCACGTGGCAACGGAAAGCGCCAAAGATGCGGGTATTTTCAAAGGTATACAATTGCCAAACTCGGGACCATCTATTTCACATTTACTATATGCGGATGACGTACTCTTCATGGGTGAATGGTCGGAATCCAATTTTCACAACCTTGCACGTGTACTTAGATGCTTTCACTTAGAGTCTGGTCTAAAAGTTAATTTCTCGAAAAGCTTGTTGTACGGTATTGGCTTGGATAATGGGGAGATCTCGCACATGGCATCCATACTTGATTGCCAAGCGGGGACCTTCCCTTTTGTCTATCTTGGTCTTCCGGTGGGGGCTAACATGTGTTTAGTGAAAAATTGGAGACCTGTGGTGGAGCGTTTCGAAAACAAACTCTCCCTTTGGAAAGCAAGAACTCTATCCTTTGGCGGGAGAGTCACTTTGATTAAAGCGGTACTAGGTAACCTGCCCACGTATTACTTATCACTTTTTAACGCCCCGGTGGAAGTAATTAAACGGTTAGAAAAAATTAGACGGAAGTTTCTTTGGGGTGGTTGCCTTGATAATAACAAAATATGTTGGGCACCTTGGTTCAAAGTTGTTGCACCATTGGAACAGGGGGGGTTGGGCATTGGAAGCTTAGCATCAACGAACAAGGCGCTCATGGTAAAATGGAGTGTTAGGTTCAAAAACGAACCGACACTACTTTGGGCACGGGTCATATCGGCAATTCACCAAAGTGCAAGAATTTATTCATCTATCCCTTTAAAGAATTCAATGGGCGGGGTTTGGAAAAGTATTGTAAAAATGGGGAGGGCGTCGGGAAATAATCGGGTCGATATTGGAGAAAGGCTCAAAGTTCAATTGGGAAGAGGCGACAAGATCTATTTCTGGATAGATAAGTGGGCTGGAGATGATTCGCTGCGGGAATTATTTCCTAACCTATTTTCAGAAGAGCGAGATAAGTACAGTATAGTGCAAGACAAATACTCAAATTACTCGGACCACATCTCATGGGTTTTTAGCAGTGCAAACAACTTTAATAGTGCCGGTGCTGCTGCTGAAAGGGGTGCCTTGTTACGGCTGCTGGAGAATCAGAAAATAGAAGCAAAATCAGATAAATGGCAATGGACCTCGGGCGAAAGACATGAGGATTTTCAGGTATGTGCGTTGCGTCGTGAACTTGACAGCATACCAACCATTCCAGAAACGAAGAACTTGACGTGGTGTAACTGGATTCCGAAGAAGATAAACTGCTTCTTATGGAGGGCAGTCCAGGATCGTATACCAACCAGAGAAGCATTATTAAAGCGGAGAGTCCCGATTCCATCAGATCGTTGTGTTATGTGTAACAAAGAAACTGAATCTGCAGACCACATTATTATAACTTGTGAGTTCGCTCAGCAAGTATGGACTGTAATCTCGCTATGGTTAAAGGTTCCTTTGCCGAGGTATCTAGTAAGCCTAGTTGAACTGCTGGATTTTATTGGAAATCTTCGGGTGGCGGACATCAAACGGAAAGAAATTTACTTGGTGGTTGCGGCTGTGTGTTGGTCCCTATGGCTAGCTCGAAATGAGACATTATTCAGAAACAAGGCGTATCGGATCTTCAAGTTAATTGGGGACATTAAAGCATTATCTTTTCTATGGATCACCTCAAGGGCTGCATTGATAAAAACAGATTGGTCAAACTGGCGTGAGTTTAGGATTGGTCTGTAGTTTTGTTTCAGTGATTCTGTTTCTTTATTTCTTTCCATGTACTGTACCTTCAAGTTTGAGCAACTTGCCTGAACTTTTGTTTTGTGTTTTATAATATCGCCTCTTTTCAAAAAAAAAAAAAGCTAACTAGCCTTTTAATGCCTACGAAATCGGATTATTGTTCAACTATTTGGTTTCTTTTCTCGAACAACTCGTTTCATTAAAACACGGCAACTACCAAGACACTAGAGTCCCAACCAACACACAATTACAAAGAAAAACTACACCAATCCTTTGATACGAACCAAATCGTTAACCAATTGATCCAAAGAAAATAGATAAGAACTTGAGAGAATTTAGAGATTTTTGGAAGTGACTAATTTATTTCTTTTCATTCATAATTAAACACTAACACATATGCCTTTTTATAGGTTTAATTAAACTCTGAATTAATAAAACATGGACTAAATGGTTAAACCCCACTAACCCTATTACTTAGACACTTGCAAAAGTAAACAAACAAAACATGAACTATAATGGAAATCGTGGCTTGCATGAACATGGAGTAGTGGGCACCTATCAATCCACCCCACTCGAACTATCCTTGTCCTCAAGGAAAAACACGGAAGGAACTTGATGTTGCGCCACGGCGGCCGCCACTCGGTGCGTCCAACGACATTCGGATAAGTCGTAGTGAAGTGCCACGGTGGTTGCCATTCACGTTTCTCTATCACACCTTTGTCCGGCATCATGTTCTTCACTTCCGGCAATGAATTCCCAGCCTTCCTCAACCGAGTATGAAGAATTGTGATTGTGGGTTTTGGCATGACTAAAGATATGGTTGAGGCTGCCTGTTTTGGGACAGATTTTGAGGCGGATGTCGGTGTTGGTAGTGCAGGTTTTGAGGATGTTTTTGATGCAGTTGGTGCGGTGGCGAAAACGGGTGGTGGAAGTGTAGGTATGGGAGCGGAAGTTGGTGGTGGTGATGCGGCAGCGGGTGACGGTAGCGGTGTAGAAAAAATGGGTGAAGTTGCCCATCTCCGGGACTCGTTTTTGAGAAGATCGATCATCTCAGCAATCGTTGATATGATTCGATCCAACGACTCGTTCCATTCGTGAGCGTCCATGAGGGGATCAAGACCACTCTGATACCAATTAATACGAACCAAATCATTAACTAATTGATCCAAAGAAAATAGATAAGAACTTGAGAGAATTTAGATATTTTTGGAAGTGACTAATTTATTTCTTTTCATTCATAATCAAACACTAACACATATGCCTTTTTATAGGCATAATTACAAACTGAATTAATAAAACATGGACTAAATGGTTAAACCCCACTAACCCTATTACTTAGACACTTACAAAAGTAAACAAACAACACATCAACTATAATGGAAATCGTGGCTTGCATGAACATGGAGTAGTGGGCACATATCATCCTTCCGTACAATATTTCAAAAAACCGATCTATTCTTTATTCATAAATACCCAACCGACTTTATATCCTCCTTAATTTTCGCCATATCAACCAACTAATAAGAAAATAGAACCTCATTCCTTCATTCACCATATACACCATGCTGTCGTGAAAATAGTTGCTTTTAATACCTTTTTTCTCCTCCTATCCATATCGATGTTGTAACACCCGTCTAATTAAAATTGATTTTTAACCATAACTCACAAAAATGGACTTAGACATTAGTTGAATTAACATAACTTTCATAAAAGACGTTCATAAGTAGCGTCTACCAAAGTCAACTAACGACTAAATTAAAAGATTACAAAAACTGTTAAAGATTTGTTTACAACCATACATAAAGTCTAATTAAGTTTTTAAGCGATGCGGAAGCTAATAGATAGTGTTCGGTTCTTCAAAAGTCGCTTGACCATCTTCCGGTTAGTTTCCATGATCACCTAAGATCAAAACCACAATAAATATTAGTTTTGATTAAGTTAATAGGGTTACAAACAAGTATCATGGATCACAAATAAAAAAAAATAAAAATTTTCCGGCCTGAAGGCGTCGCGCGACGCGACGGGGTCTCGCGCTACGCGAGGCCCTTGTTTTCACAGAAGGTTACTTGCTGATGCTGATTATTTTCCCAGCTCCAAGTGCAATCAAGTTCAAACTTTAAATAGCCATAACTTTTGACTCGTAAGTCCGTTTTAGGTGATTCTTTTTCCTATGCGTTTGTAATTTCATTACCGACGCGCCTATTACAATTAGGATACCGAGAAATCTATTCACGGACTGAAGGGCTATAATTTCTTATACGTTTATTTGACCCATTCTAATTTTAGTCAATTTACTACCCATTTAACTAGTATGTTTATGGCGACTTATGCTCAACATACGGGACTTATTATCACTCACATTTTATTACCAATTCTCTTGGTTTGATGCTTTTGTAAGTATTATCGCCATTATTACCCCTAGATCAACAAAGCCACAATTTACGA
This sequence comes from Helianthus tuberosus, assembly GCA_030545235.1. Lineage (NCBI taxonomy): Eukaryota > Viridiplantae > Streptophyta > Magnoliopsida > Asterales > Asteraceae > Helianthus > Helianthus tuberosus. The sequence goes on along the minus strand of CM060358.1, from coordinate 123,113,252 downwards.
AATTAATCGACCCATTGGCTCATCTTGCGGAATTTCTCCTATATGATGACTACCAATGGTTCATTGACAATTCTAAATTTATTCTCCAAGTAATAATCATGATCACTTCCAATCAACACGACTCTTTATCAACTATATATAATCTAACAATGTTTCGCTTAATGTAACGGGTTAAGTTACATACCTTAACGTACGCCCTTCAACCGCGAATCACCACCGGCTTGTCCACTTGACGTTCCGGTATCTTTTCCTATAGAGTTCAATTCAAGACATGTTTAGAACTCTATTTAAACCTCACTTCGCATAATATACCGAAACATCATAATTACGCGTTAAAGCTTTAAATTTCTATTTTTAAGCTTTCTTTGGGGCATTTTCACAAACACCTTAAGGGCAGATTTATCACAAGATTACATGACAAGTTTCTAGCTTAACATTTAGCCCTAATTTCACTTCAATCAACATTTTACATGTTTGTTAACTTCTAAATTTCAGAAATCACTTTCAAATCGTCAAATTACACAAAATCAACATCCAATATCCTAGTATTCATCAAATTACACATAATTCACAATTCACCTACAATGGTGTTCTAGGTTTCACAAAATTTCTTATGATTTCAACTTATATTGATCTAGGGTTTGTCCCTAAACACTATAGTTGTTTCTTAATCATCATAACACATACATGCAAGCTTAATTTCAGATTTTTTTCCAATTCATGAGAATTTCGATTTCAGAGTTTTCCTTGAATTTTACATACCTTGGAATCCTCTTGTGATGAGGATTAATAATCTGTGCTCAGATTTTGATTTGGGACAGGATTAAGCCTTCAATTTGAGAGTTCTTGTGATTTTAGGTTTTTGTGAGAGTGGGGTGTCGCCCTGCTCTTCTTTTGTGCGACCAGGGATTCTCAAAAATGGGGTTTTGTTTTTAATTTTTATTAGAAACATTATTATAGTTTCACTTTTTAACAACTAAAGCCCCTCTACTATATTCAACATGTAGTTTGTTAACTTTTAACCATGAAATGAACCATTTCAAAGGAATTAACTAACTAGGTACAAATTTCTAATTAGTAAATTCTCGTTATTTAACCTTATAATTTTAATATAAAGTTTTATATTTTCGGGGTGTTACAAGTCCACCCCCCTTAAAAAGGGTTTCGTCCCCGAAACCGTTATACGTACCAAATAATGTAGGGTGGAGACGTCGCATCTCCTCTTCGGACTCCCACGTAGTGTCCGAACCTTTTCTATGCTCCCATTTAACCTTGACTTGTTCAATTTGCTTATTTCGTAAACGTTTGACCTTTCTGTCTAAAATTTCAACCGGTCTTACCACATAATTTAGACTATTATCCACTTCGATATCATCGTAATGGATATAGGTCGTTTCGTCTGCTAGGCACTTTCTTAATTGAGATACGTGAAACGTGCCATGGATCCCACTCAGCTCCTCCGGTAGTTCAAGACGGTAAGCTACCTTGCCAGCTCTTCCGATAATTTTAAATGGCCCGATAAACCTTGGGCTTAACTTCCCCTTCTTTCTAAATCTAATAACACCTTTCCATGGGGACACTTTTAGCATGACCATGTCACCGACTTGAAATTCAATTGGCCTTTTCCTTTTATCAACATACGCCTTTTGCCTGTCTTGGGCCGCTTTCAAGTGTGCCCGAACTTTATCGATCTTTTCGTTCGTGGCTCGTACTATGTCTTGGTGGGCGAGTTCACGTGGACCCACTTCACCCCAACAAACCGGGGTTTGACACTTCCTACCGTAAAGCAGTTCGTATGGTGCCATTTTAATACTAGATTGGTAACTGTTGTTATACGAAAACTCAACTAACGGTAGGTGAACATCCCAACTGCCTCCAAAGTCGATTATACACGCCCGTAGCATGTCTCCCAATATTTGTATCGTTCTTTCACTTTGTCCATCCGTTTGAGGATGGTACGCAGTGCTAATGAACAATTTGGTCCCCATTTGTTCTTGGAAATCACGCTAGAAATTCGAAGTAAACCGGGTATCCCTATCCGACACGATGGACACCGGCACTCCATGACGTGCTATGATTTCATTGGTATAGACTTCTGACATCTTTTCTGACGTATAAGTCTCACGAATCGGAATGAAGTGAGCCCTTTTCGTCAGTCTATCCACCACTACCCATATGGCATCAAAACCACGATTCGTCTTAGGCAGTTTGGTTAGCAGGTCCATTGTAATATGTTCCCACTTCCAAACCGGAATTTCTAACGGTTGGAGTTTACCGTATGGTTTCTGGTGCTCCGCCTTGACTTGTAAACATGTCAAGCATTTTTCCACATATTTCGCCACGTCCCTCTTCATTCCGGGCCACCAATAGTTTTGTTTCAAATCATTGTACATCTTGGTCGCACCCGGATGAATTGAATAACGGGATTTATGAGCTTCATCAAGTAGAAGCGCCTTTACTCCACAGGTATGTGGGACCCATATCCTTCCGGATCGAGTCTTTAACCCGTGATTCCCATCCGACAAGTCTTTCAACTGACCAATTATTCTTTCCTTCTTCCAATTCTCTTCTTTTACTGCTTCTAATTGCGCCTCTCGAATACGTTCAAGTATACCCGAGGTTACCACGAGTTGCATCGATCGTACTCGTATCGGGACATAATCCGCTTTTCTGCTCAGAGCGTCCGCTACCACATTTGCCTTTCCGGGGTGATAATGTATCTCACAATCATAGTCTTTCACCGTTTCCAACCATCGCCTTTGTCGCATATTTAACTCCTTCTGATCGAAAAAGTATTTCAAGCTCTTGTGGTCGGTGAATATGGTGCATTTTACCCCATACAAATAATGCCTCCATATTTTTAATGCAAATACCACCGCTGCCAGCTCGAGATCGTGCGTGGGGTATTTCTTCTCGTGTATCTTCAATTGTCTCGAGGCATAGGCTATTACCTTGCCCCGTTGCATCAACACGCAACCGAGCCCCGATAATGAAGCATCCGAATAAACCACCATGTCTTCGACTCCGTCCGGCAATGTCAGTACCGGAGCTTGAGTTAGTCTTTCTTTTAGTGTCCGGAACGCTTTTTCTTGATCGATTCCCCAAACAAACTTTGCTTTCTTTTGGGTTAACTTTGTCAGCGGCGATGCAATCTTGGAGAAATCTTGAATGAATCTCCTATAATATCCAGCAAGCCCCAAAAAGCTTCTAATTTCTGAAGGATTCTTCGGGGGTTTCCATTTTGACACAGCCTCTATCTTTGACGGATCCACCAATACTCCGTCGGCATTTATGACATGGCCTAAAAATTGAACCTCTCGTAACCAAAAGGCACATTTAGAGAATTTTGCATATAACTTCTCTCGCCTAAGTGTCTCTAACACTTCTTGTAAGTGATGCACGTGCTCAGCTTCACTTTTCGAGTACACCAGGATATCATCGATAAACACGATGACCGACTTATCCAACATTGGCTTGCAAACCCGGTTCATGAGGTCCATGAAAGCAGCGGGTGCATTTGTTAGCCCAAATGACATCACGAGGAATTCGTAATGTCGTATCTCGTGCGGAAAGCCGTCTTCGGCACATCATCTTCTTTGACCTTTAGTTGATGATACCCCGATCTAAGGTCAATTTTGGAAAACCAATTCGCACCTTGTAGTTGGTCGAATAAATCATCTATCCTCGGGAGCGGGTATCGGTTCTTTATCGTGAGTTTGTTTAACTCCCGGTAATCAATACACATACGCATGCTCCCGTCTTTCTTCCTCACGAACAATACCGGTGCGCCCCAAGGAGACACACTCGGCCTTATGAATCCCTTGTCAAGCAGGTCTTGGATTTGGGACATCAACTCTTGTAGTTCCGACGGTGCAAGTCGGTACGGGGCTTTTGCTACAGGTTTCGCGCCCGGAATCAATTCGATCCCGAACTCTACTTCCCGTTCAGGCGGTATCCCCGGTAAATCTTTCGGAAAAACATCTTCATAATCTCGTACTACCGGTACATCTCCAATCTTTCGTGATTCTTTCTCGGTCTCATTTGCATAAATTATGAATGCCTTGCATCCTCGCTTCATGAGCTTGTGAGCTTTCAACATCGAACATACTATGGGGTTGCCTCGTTTTTCGCCATAAATGGTGACGTGTTTTCCGCTTAGAGATGTTAGTTTTATCTCTTTGCGAAAACACACGACCTTTGCATGGTATTGAGATAGCTAATCCATCCCCACGACTATTTGGAATTCTCCCATCGACATCGGGATTAGATTTATCAAATATTCTTCATCATCAATGCTCAGTTTACAATTTTCACATACATCACAAATAATAAAACTTTTGTTATTACCTATCTCTACTTCTAAAGGCACAGGTAATTTGGTTAAAACAAATGAAGGATGTTGAATAAACCCATATGAAACAAAGGATTTATTCGCACCCGTATCAAATAACACGTGTGCGGGAATTGAATTTACAGCAAATATACCTGAGACCACGTCAGGTTCAATCTTCGCTTCTGCGGCAGTTAGTTGGAAAGATCTTGCCTTTGCTTTCGGGGCTTCGCCTTTCGATTCTTGCCCATCCTTCTTTCCAACCAGTTCCGGGCATTCCGACTTCTTGTGACCCGTTCGATAACAATTGTAACAAACCGTCACTTTCTCCGGACAAGACATAGCCATATGTCCCGTTTTCTTGCATATAGGACAAGGCTTATCCTTGTAACGGCATTCACCCTTATGATTTTTCCCACAAATTTTGCAACCTGATGTACTACCTTTAGCATCTGATCTCTTTGCTGTTTCATTCGTTCTTGCTTTCTTGGTAGGGCTTGGATTCACATCTTGTGCCCTTCGTTCACCCCGTTCTATACTCTTTTTCAATTCAATCTCCCTTTCCCGAGCAGCATTGACAATCTCGGTAAGGGTCTCGTACTTTGAAGGGGTTATGAACTCTCTATACTCCGCGCTTAGCATGTTATGATAATAATAAACCTTTTGCTCTTCATTCGTTATCAAATCATCACAGAACTTCATTTTGTCCATAAACATCCCCGTGATCTTGTCTATGGATTCACCTTTGTGTCTGAGTTGCATGAATTCTTCCTTGATTTTATTTATGACCGCCTTGGGACTATGGTGTTTAAGAAACGGTGTCTTAAACTCCTCCCAAGTCATGGCCTTAGCCGCTTCACTTCCAATCTCCTTCTTTTTGTTATCCCACCAATCTTTCGCTTGACTCCTTAGTTGACCCGTACCATAGGCCACGTAGTCTTCTTCGTCACAATGGGTTCTCTCGAATACCCCTTCGATGTCACTTAGCCATCGTTGGCACACTATTGGGTCAACCTCCCCATTATATATTGGTGGTTTACAAGCCATGAATTCCTTGTATGAACAAGGCTTTCGTCCTCCACGCTTCTCCTTTGCTTCATTTGAATCATCTTCCAGTTTCTTGATTCTATCTTCTACTATTGATAAAATTGTGTTTTGAATTTTATCAATAAAGCCCGACAAACTATTTTCGATCGCCTTTCCAACTTCTTCGGCAATCGCTTCTTTCATTTGTTCGGTGACTCTTGGCACCGCATTATCATTGTCTCCATCAGCCATCTCGATTTCTGAAATGTTTACATAGATTTGTTAAACATTCCATTTATAACACATGCTTTACTTGTTTTGATTTAATCAAGTTCATAACTTGATTTAATCATTCTTGTTTCAATTCAATCAAGTTCGTAACTTGATTTAGTCATTCTTGTTTCAATTTAATCAAGTTCGTAACTTGATTTAGTAATTCTTGTTTCAATTTAATCAAGTTCGTAACTTGATTTAGTAATTCTTGTTTCATGCATTTCTTGCTTTTTGAGTGAGCTTACACACTCGTTTCATGCATATTGTTCATTTCTTATTCTTTACGTAGTACCTAATTTATTAACAAATAAGCTAGTTCTTACCGGACGATCGATCAAGCTTGAACCGAACACTTATTGACAACCTTGAGCTCTGATTACCAACTTGTAACACCCGTCTAATTAAAATTGATTTTTAACCATAACTCACAAAAATGGACTTAGACATTAGTTGAATTAACATAACTTTCATAAAAGACGTTCATAAGTAGCGTCTACCAAAGTCAACTAACGACTAAATTAAAAGATTACAAAAACTGTTAAAGATTTGTTTACAACCATACATAAAGTCTAATTAAGTTTTTAAGCGATGCGGAAGCTAATAGATAGTGTTCGGTTCTTCAAAAGTCGCTTGACCATCTTCCGGTTAGTTTCCATGATCACCTAAGATCAAAACCACAATAAATATTAGTTTTGATTAAGTTAATAGGGTTACAAACAAGTATCATGGATCACAAATAAAAAAAAATAAAAATTTTCCGGCCTGAAGGCGTCGCGCGACGCGACGGGGTCTCGCGCTACGCGAGGCCCTTGTTTTCACAGAAGGTTACTTGCTGATGCTGATTATTTTCCCAGCTCCAAGTGCAATCAAGTTCAAACTTTAAATAGCCATAACTTTTGACTCGTAAGTCCGTTTTAGGTGATTCTTTTTCCTATGCGTTTGTAATTTCATTACCGACGCGCCTATTACAATTAGGATACCGAGAAATCTATTCACGGACTGAAGGGCTATAATTTCTTATACGTTTATTTGACCCATTCTAATTTTAGTCAATTTACTACCCATTTAACTAGTATGTTTATGGCGACTTATGCTCAACATACGGGACTTATTATCACTCACATTTTATTACCAATTCTCTTGGTTTGATGCTTTTGTAAGTATTATCGCCATTATTACCCCTAGATCAACAAAGCCACAATTTACGAAATTAATCGACCCATTGGCTCATCTTGCGGAATTTCTCCTATATGATGACTACCAATGGTTCATTGACAATTCTAAATTTATTCTCCAAGTAATAATCATGATCACTTCCAATCAACACAATTCTTTATCAACTATATATAATCTAACAATGTTTCGCTTAATGTAACGGGTTAAGTTACATACCTTAACGTACGCCCTTCAACCGCGAATCACCACCGGCTTGTCCACTTGACGTTCCGGTATCTTTTCCTATAGAGTTCAATTCAAGACATGTTTAGAACTCTATTTAAACCTCACTTCGCATAATATACCGAAACATCATAATTACGCGTTAAAGCTTTAAATTTCTATTTTTAAGCTTTCTTTGGGGCATTTTCACAAACACCTTAAGGGCAGATTTATCACAAGATTACATGACAAGTTTCTAGCTTAACATTTAGCCCTAATTTCACTTCAATCAACATTTTACATGTTTGTTAACTTCTAAATTTCAGAAATCACTTTCAAATCGTCAAATTACACAAAATCAACATCCAATATCCTAGTATTCATCAAATTACACATAATTCACAATTCACCTACAATGGTGTTCTAGGTTTCACAAAATTTCTTATGATTTCAACTTATATTGATCTAGGGTTTGTCCCTAAACACTATAGTTGTTTCTTAATCATCATAACACATACATGCAAGCTTAATTTCAGATTTTTTCCAATTCATGAGAATTTCGATTTCAGAGTTTTCCTTGAATTTTACATACCTTGGAATCCTCTTGTGATGAGGATTAATAATCTGTGCTTAGATTTTGATTTGGGACAGGATTAAGCCTTCAATTTGAGAGTTCTTGTGATTTTAGGTTTTTGTGAGAGTGGGGTGTCGCCCTGCTCTTCTTTTGTGCGACCAGGGATTCTCAAAAATGGGGTTTTGTTTTTAATTTTTATTAGAAACATTATTATAGTTTCACTTTTTAACAACTAAAGCCCCTCTACTATATTCAACATGTAGTTTGTTAACTTTTAACCATGAAATGAACCATTTCAAAGGAATTAACTAACTAGGTACAAATTTCTAATTAGTAAATTCTCGTTATTTAACCTTATAATTTTAATATAAAGTTTTATATTTTCGGGGTGTTACAGATGTGTACATGAGCCTTTATGACGTCCTTGACCGAAAACACAAAGATTTCTGGAATTTTACACCGCCCACCAATAAAATGCCATACCTCCATTGTGACACCTGTGTCAACTCAACCATCAAACAAATGCCAAACCAATGAAATATTGTATTTCATACTTGGGATCTATAAAAATATGTGTATCGTTTGCACATATCGATTCTTGTTCGATTTCAAGCTTTAAATCGCTTTCTGGAGGGTTATACGCGCACTGATGCGTAAATATAACCAATTTAATGCAAAAAACACTCCATAATAGTGAAATAGGCTTAACATACCTTAAATAACCTTCACATAACTTAGAAATAAGTTTTTGATGGTTTGGTGTGTTGAAATCAAGTTTGTTCGATCGCAGGGACTAATTGTGTCAAACTGCGAAACTATACCGATTTGTATAGTAACGAACATTTCGGAACATGACCATAAGTTAAACAAAACCTAAATATCCTTTACATAGCTTAGAAATAGGCTTTGAGGGGTTCGGTATGCTAAAATGAACTTATTTGATCAATAGAGACTAAAAGCGTCAAAAGTGCATAAGTTTGCATTTTCGCGCATATCTTACGTCCTGAATATATCCGGACATCCAAAAATTTATGTAATCATTAAAATATTTTATTTTAGTGATTGGCATGATAAAATTCCATTCGTCGCGTAATTTGGATCGTTTTTGCGTTCATTACGATTTCCGTCGTAATTAACCGAACAACGCAACCGTACGACCAAACGAACCGACATCCGAGATGTTTTTGAGCATATTTTAAGTTCCCTATACTTTAACTTTATTTTAGAGCCTTGAAATTGGGTTAACGGGGCTTAAAAGTGCAAAAAAATCAAGTTATACAAGTGCAGGGACCATTTTTGAAATTTCTGACCAGATTCAATGAACCTAGTCCAATTTTGAAGTTTTGATGGTTTTAGCCCATGGTTTTGCAAACTATGGGCAGGTATTTAATGGTATTTTTGATACCATGGGCTTAAACTAGGGGTGCCCATGGTTTTGCAAAACAAGGGGCACATGTGTACGGCCTAGATCGAAGCACGTTATTCGATGAACGATCTTAACGGCTGTGCCAAATCTATAAATACCCCATCCCATTTCACTTCAAAACCCACATTTGAATCTGATTTTGGCTCTCTAAGTTGAAGTTTATGCTTCATACCTGGGAGTAAATCGGATCAAATCTTGCGGGGACCCTTTGTAAGTATTCTTTCGTTCCTTTATTGCTTTTCGAGTCTGAAAGTCAAACTGCGTTTGACTTTCTGCATTGACCAGTTTATGGTCAATGCGAAGTTCGTTTGAACTTCATAACGTGAGCGTAATCACGATGGTTATAGTCCCTATTGACTATACCTACTGATTACCACGTTATCTAGGTTTAGTGACGAGTCGTAGTTTCGGCCAAAAGGCGTATTCTCGCGTATTTTGTAACCAAACTACTTTTAGGTATCAAAACCGTTTGTTTTGATACCAAACCTGTTTTCTAACTTAACTAAACATCTTTTAGCATGTTTAGCTCGTCACTTTAGGTTTAGTGCTTATGTAGAGTCGTAAGTCAAGCGGTCTAAACAACCGCTTAGACTTTCGAACTAGACCCGTTTGGTCGATCATTAGGATCCGACCAAACATGTTTAGTGACCATAGTTGTATAGGGAATAACCTTCCGAGGTTATACCTTATGGTCACGTCGTTTAGCTAGTTATATGATAGGTAGTTTATATGCCTTAGGAAAATTACCAAAATACCCTTTTTATGCATAATTGATATTTAAGCATATGTAACCCAAACTTTTGTCACTTAACTGATTATGCAACATAATTAAACATGTTTACACATATAATACTTGTCATAGGACTAGTTAGGCGGTTCGAACGCGTTTTGCGCGAACGACGCGTTAAGGTAGCATAAGCTACCTAAACGGGTCATAATGGGTCGTAAGCACTTAGGTTAGGTTTCCTTTTAGTATGTAGGCCTTGTTAAACCATATCATATGAGATCCCACACTCATTTGGTTTATGAGACCTCATCCTATCCGATCTTCCGATTTAGGCCAAGTTTATTTATGTAGTTACCTAAATTAGGTGCTGTTCGATTTCCGTGCTCCCTCTAGCTTGCTTGGTAGTTGTTCAAGACTTCTAAGCACCCTTAAGTGAGTACATAGTCCCCTCTTTTACTGTTTTCAAATGTTTTGGGGTGAAGCATGTGTACCTATTTGTTATGTTCTTGTTTTCAAAAGTATAATTGATTATACATATTAGTACTTATCTTTTTACAAACTGAATGATTATTTATGGTTTAAACTGTGATTTTTCAAAGATTATAAAATTAATCGTTGGATAGTACTTATTTTTGTTCACCAGACCGGTTGGTAGTATGATATAGCGCTATAGGATTTGACACCCCATTCCTGTTGTCATGGAATGTCTGAAACCAATTTATTTTTCTCCATCCAAATAGGGATTGCCTTTGTGGTATTCCTATAGTCTCAAAGGTGTATTTTGATGCACTAGGTCTGAATGAATTCTTAAATCACATTATATTTGTATATTTAGTTATACTTCCAAAAGTATAGTTTGATATGCTCTCATATGTGATAATGTACAAAACCAACATATATTTTGTTAAATCATTAAAGCATAGTTTAATATGTTATTTATAAAACCAAAACATAGTTTAATATGTTATTTATAAAACCAAAACATATTTTAATATGTTATTTTTCAAACCAAAACATAGTTTAATATGTTATTTATTAAATCCTAAGTATACTTTTAATATACTACTGAAAATTATTATTTTTAACAACTAAAGTATATTTAATATACTATTTGTTTAACAATTGGGTTTTGGTTAGTGTTTAGATAATGGGGCGGGTGTAGTGTGATGAAAACATGGTAGATACGCCGCTGGTACTTCTTATATATAAGTGTTTTCATCACATTACATACCGTAGCGTTATTTAGTACACTTGGGTTAACGGTTTTGGAACTGAAATATATTTTAATATATTACTTATTCGACTTTCTTAAAACCAAAGTATATTTTTATATATGCTATAAACCTTTTTATCAAAATATTATTTTTTTTTTCAAACAATATATTTTATACAAACTCATTTTACTTAATTATTAATTTCCTATGTATTATTATTTTATATCATCTGATTTCTTATAAATTTTAGTATGATTTATAAAAGAAAACCTTTTACAAGGATCATGACTACTTTTATTAAAACTTTTTCTTTCAACTTATAAGTCATGAATCCTAATTACAATAAAACCTATGTATCTCACAGGTATTTTTATGCTGACATACCTATTTTTACACATGTTTCAGGTGCTATTATGTGATGATTGTTGGTGCATGCTATACATAGGATGGACTCGTGCCTTAGCGACTTTAAAATTTGAAAGATAATAGTTGTACTTATTTGATTTGTATTAAAACAATGAGTTCAATATTGCAATAAAACAAAATTATTTATTCCATGGTTGTGAAACAATGATTCTGTTACAACACTCCCCGACGTTTCCGCCACGTCTTGTTGTTTTACGTGGTCGGGGTGTGACATAAAAGTTGGTATCAGAGCCAATGGTTATAAGGATTTAGGTTATTAGTAATGCTTTGACCTAGACTATAACCTTCCTAGGACACTAATACAAGTTATCTTGTGTTTAGTTTTAAAACAATACCGTCACTTATCCTTAGGTGACAACCACAATAAGAACACAAATTTCGAATCCGCTTTGAAAACCAATCATCTGTTCTAGGATGATTGATTACTAGGTTTTGAACCCTCTAAGTTTTCAAAATCTCATCAAAGTTTGGGTCTTATAATGTGAACACATGCAATCTGGAAGGGTGGATGCCTGTACTCTGAGCTTTCTGTCTAAGGCTAGAGTGTTCGTACAAATCCACATAATCGGACCAGTCACTTTTACCTGGGAACTCTTGGGGTGAGTGTCCACTTATAGGCTAAAGCATGTCTTCGCGATACATTAATATGACCCACTTACTTTGATTAATCACCATCTCATTTGTTTGCCTTAGGTAACAAACAAATGATCACAATTTTTATGCATTGTCATTCTATTTTCATTTCACTTGTTTCCTCCCATATCTTTCATTATCCTCATGATGCCTCTTCACCGCAACAACAATGTCCGAACTAGGTGCTACAATCACTCAACAAATAGGCGTCGTACTCCAAAAGACCGTTGATTTAGCTATCACCAAGACTCGCCTCAGGGATGGAGCCGTACAAGGGAACTGCTCCTTGGTGAAATCAATGCAACCGTCATCATCCTAATCAAATACCCTGTTTCAGATGTACCCACGGTGGACGATGGGGACATTTGGTTAACATGTGCCACTTTGCTGTCCAAGGCAAAGCTGTTGCAAATCCTGCTGCTGCTCAACCTCTTGCAAGGAAACCTTATGCCGGTACTGTGCTGATGTGCAACAAATGTAATGCACCTCACTGAGCTTACCTGCAATGTCGTCTGTGTGCATCACATGGACGTCTCGGTCACCTGGCAAATGCTTGTCAATTCAACCCAAACCAAGATGGTGTAAACCAACCCCAAGTCAACCCTGCTCGTATGATCGACTTAACATACGTAGTACCCAACCTTCAAACTCTGCTTCATATGTCGCCTTGGCATATCTAGTACCTCAACCTCATGAACTTTCTACCTTGTGTATCAACTTAAGCACGTTTAGTGCAAGGTTTCGAAACACCTCTCGTTACACAAATTCCAAAATCCAAAATAGGATCTTTCTATCCTCATAATTAGATCCTTATGGATAAATATCGCTCAAATCGGAGCCCTTAATTGAATTGTTCGTATGCCTTAATACGTATATTACGATTCAATAAGGACAAAGCCGAATTCCCATTAAGATCTTTCTATCTCCATAGTTAGATTCTTGAAGATATTTAAAGTGCCAAATGAAATCCACGGATTGGATTCCTGGCATGCTTTAATACCCGTGTCCAAAGATAACAAATTAAAAATCAAGTTAAACAAATTATGTGATTATATGTGCTTATGTGATTCCTTTTATGTCTTGTGTTTTTGTGTAATCTGAATTTTCGTTATCCAAATCCTCATAGAATCTTCCATATCTCATATGAGGGATTCATAGTAGGATATCCAAAGGTACTATCTTAAATCCTTAATGGACTTCTACGTTGTAGTTAAGTCCCTTGGGTTATGAAGTACTATTCTATAAATTGGAACCCTTGAGTGGTCTAGTTAAACAGATTGATCCAAAAATCTGGTTAGGAATATCATGTGATGATATAATTGAAAAGATCTCTTTAAGTGGTCTATTTAAAAAGATTATACAACGGTCTAATTAAGAAGATCATGTGTTGATCTAGTTAAAAAGATCGTTCGTTGATCTAGTTAAAAAGATCCTTTGGTGGTCTAATCAAGTCATTTCATGTTTATTCAATTGATTTTCCCCTACACATTATAAAATGAACTGTGCGGACTGTGCAAGGAATTACGTAATTATGGATGCATACATAATTATGGAATTCAGTGCACAGAAACCACAGCAAGTTTTGTTATGTGTTAAGACCTATGGTGACAAGAATAATGATACGGGAGAAGTCCAGGACCTTGACCGATGTCATTTTATCATACATTCCCCAATTCTGATTTCAAGCACACACAAGTTTCCTATGAAAAGTCTTCATGAGAAACGTTCTCCTGTCCGTAGTTCGAAACCCCATGTTTTATTACTACAAGGACTTCACTTCGAGCGTTGACAATTTCGCTAAGAATCCTATCATGACCCAGAGTTTAATTTAGGCTTCAATGGATTTATTTGAAGGCGAAGCCATCACAGCTGTCTTCACAAGTTTCCTCTAAAATTAAATTTCGGGACGAAATTTCCTAAAGTAGGGAGACTGTGACACCTGTGTCAACTCAACCATCAAACAAATTCCAAACCAATGAAATATTGTATTTCATACTTGGGATCTATAAAAATATGTGTATCGTTTGCACATATCGATTCTTGTTCGATTTCAAGCTTTAAATCGCTTTCTGGAGGGTTATACGCGCACTGATGCGTAAATATAACCAGTTTAATGCAACAAACACTCCGGAATAGTGAAATAGGCTTAACATACCTTAAATAACCTTCACATAACTTAGAAATAAGTTTTTGATGGTTTGGTGTGTTGAAATCAAGTTTGTTCGATCGCAGGGACTAATTGTGTCAAACAGCGAAACTATACCGATTTGTATAGTAACGAACATTCCGGAACATGACCATAAGTTAAACATACCCTAAATATCCTTTACATAGCTTAGAAATAGGCTTTGAGGGGTTCGGTATGCTAAAATGAACTTATTTGATCAATAGAGACTAAAAGCGTCAAAAGTGCATAAGTTTGCATTTTCGCGCATATCTTACGTCCTGAATATATCCGGACATCCAAAAATTTATGTAATCATTAAAATATTTTATTTTAGTGATTGGCATGATAAAATTCCATTCGTCGCGTAATTTGGATCGTTTTTGCGTTCATCACGATTTCCGTCGTAATTAACCGAACAACGCAACCGTACGACCAAACGAACCGACATCCGAGATGTTTTTGAGCATATTTTAAGTTCCCTATACTTTAACTTTATTTTAGAGCCTTGAAATTGGGTTAACGAGGCTTAAAAGTGCAAAAAAATCAAGTTATACAAGTGCAGGGACCATTTTTGAAATTTCTGACCAGATTCAATGAACCTAGTCCAATTTTGAAGTTTTGATGGTTTTAGCCCATGGTTTTGCAAACATGGGCAGGTATTTAATGGTATTTTTGATACCATGGGCTTAAACTAGGGGTGCCCATGGTTTTGCAAAACAAGGGGCACATGTGTACGGCCTAGATCGAAGCACGTTATTCGATGAACGATCTTAACGGTTGTGCCAAATCTATAAATACCCCATCCCATTTCACTTCAAAACCCACATTTGAATATGATTTTGGCTCTCTAAGTTGAAGTTTATGCTTTATACCTGAGAGTAAATAGGATCAAATCTTGCGGGGACCCTTTGTAAGTATTCTTTCGTTCTTTTATTTCTTTTCGAGTCTGAAAGTTAAACTGCGTTTGACTTTCTGCATTGACCAGTTTATGGTCAATGCGAAGTTCGTTTGAACTTCATAACGTGAGCGTAATCACGATGGTTATAGTCCCCAGTGACTATACCTACTGATTACCACGTTATCTAGGTTTAGTGACGAGTCGTAGTTTCGGCCAAAATGCGTATTCTCGCGTATTTTGTAACCAAACTACTTTTAGGTATCAAAACCATTTGTTTTGATACCAAACCCGTTTTCTAACTTAACTAAACATGTTTTAGCATGTTTAGCTCGTCACTTTAGGTTTAGTGCTTATGTAGAGTCGTAAGTCAAGCGGTCTAAACAACCGCTTAGACTTTCGAACTAGACCCGTTTGGTCGATCATTAGGATCCGACCAAACATGTTTAGTGACCATAGTTGTATAGGGAATAACCTTCCGAGGTTATACCTTATGGTCACATCGTTTTGCTAGTTATATGATAGGTAGTTTTTATGCCTTAGGAAAATTACCAAAATACCCTTTTTATGCATAATTGATATTTAAGCATATGTAACCCAAACTTTTGTCACTTAACTGATTATGCAACATAATTAAACATGTTTACGCATATAATACTTGTCATAGGACTAGTTAGGTGGTCCGAACGCGTTTTGCGCGAACGACGCGTTAAGGTAGCATAAGCTACCTAAACGGGTCATAATGGGTCGTAAGCACTTAGGTTAGGTTTCCTTTTAGTATGTAGGCCTTGTTAAACCATATCATATGAGATCCCACACTCATTTGGTTTATGAGACCTCATCCTATCCGATCTTCCGATTTAGGCCCAGTTTATTTATGTAGTTACCTATATTAGGTGCCGTTCGATTTCCGTGCTCCCTCTAGCTTGCTTGGTAGTTGTTCAAGACTTCTAAGCACCCTCAAGTGAGTACATAGTCCCCTCTTTTAATTTTTTCAAATGTTTTGGGGTGAAGCATGTGTACCTATTTGTTATGTTCTTGTTTTCAAAAGTATAATTGATTATACATATTAGTACTTATCTTTTTACAAACTGAATGATTATTTATGGTTTAAACTCTGATTTTTCAAAGATTATAAAATTAATCGTTGGATAGCACTTATTTTTGTTCACCAGACCGGTTGGTAGTATGATATAGCGCTATAGGATTTGACCCCCCATTCCTGTTGTCATGGAATGTCTGAAACCAATTTATTTTTCTTCATCCAAATAGGGATTGCCTTTGTGGTATTCCTATAGTCTCAAAGGTGTATTTTGATGCACTAGGTCTGAATGAATTCTTAAATCACATTATTTTTGTATATTTAGTTATACTCCCAAAAGTATAGTTTGATATGCTCTCATATGTGATAATGTACAAAACCAACATATATTTTGTTAAATCATTTAAGCATAGTTTAATATGTTATTTATAAAGCCAAAACATAGTTTAATATGTTATTTATAAAACCAAAACATATTTTAATATGTTATTTATTAAATCCTAAGTATACTTTTAATATACTACTGAAAATTATTATTTTTAACAACTAAAGTATATTTAATATACTATTTGTTTAACAATTGGGTTTTGGTTAGTGTTTAGATAACGGGGCGGGTGTAGTGTGATGAAAACATGGTAGATACGCCGCTGGTACTTCTTATATATAAGTGTTTTCATCACATTACATACCGTGGCGTTATTTAGTACACTTGGGTTAATGATTTTGGAACTGAAATATATTTTAATATATTACTTATTCGACTTTCTTAAAACCAAAGTATATTTTTATATATGCTATAAACCTTTTTATCAAAATATTGTTTTTTTTTTCAAACAATGTATTTTATACAAACTCATTTTACTTAACTATTTAATTTCCTATGTATTATTATTTTATATCATCTGATTTCTTATAAATTTTAGTATGATTTATAAAAGAAAACCTTTTACAAGGATCATGACTACTTTTATTAAAACTTTTTCTTTAAACTTATAAGTCATGAATCCTAATTACAATAAAACCTATTTATCTCACAGGCATTTTTATGCTGACGTACCTATTTTTACACATGTTTCAGGTGCTGTTATGTGATGATTGTTGGTGCATGCTATACATAGGATGGACTCATGTCTTAGCGACTTTAAAATTTGAAAGATAATAGTTGTACTTATTTGATTTGTATTAAAACAATGAGTTCAATATTGCAATAAAACAAGATTATTTATTCCATGGTTGTGAAACAATGATTCTGTTACAACACTCCCTGACGTTTCCGCCACGTCTTGTTGTTTTACGTGGTCGGGGTGTGACATCCATTGCAACTCGACACGCCGTTAGTAAATGTTCATTGTCC
The DNA here is from genome assembly GCA_030545235.1 of Helianthus tuberosus. Lineage (NCBI taxonomy): Eukaryota > Viridiplantae > Streptophyta > Magnoliopsida > Asterales > Asteraceae > Helianthus > Helianthus tuberosus. The sequence continues at coordinate 123,095,788 of CM060358.1, read as the reverse complement.
TCCTCCGATTCACCACACAGTCTACAATGAGTCGAGCCCACATTTATATTTCTTCTAGCAAGGCCCGAGATAACGTAGGAATTCTATCTTTTACCGCTTTCCGCATGAAAGTGTTCAACTTTTACGGCACCCAATTGTTCACTTCACTACAAAACTCGCTTTAAATCGCTTATGTTTGAATAATATTTGTTTCATTAAACAAACAGAAAACAAACCATCAGATTCACTACTCCATTTCCAACTATCCCTCATTTGTGTTAAACGAACCTATTGAAGCAATACCCGTAATTCGTCTAACTCTTTATGCTCTCCTTGCGTCGAAAGCTCTCTGCTTCACCTCCACTTCCAAATTATGTCATCATTTTTCATCTCATAACATTCACTAACTTCACAACTTTTATCCTCTTCAAAAGCAAATAACCTTGGAAATATTAATATCAAGCACTCTCTAATCAACCACCTATCTACCCAAAATCTAATTTCATCCCCTTTTCCTAGCACACCTTCAATTAAATCTGCCATATCAATGTTAACTTTCCTCACTTCCTTTTCCAAATTTGGTATAACTTTCCATGTTCCAGCCATGTTTGAATTGCATGGTATATAATTACCCAACCCATTAGAAAAGTGTATCGCCCCTGTTACGCTCCTCCATAAAGCATTCATGTCGTTCTTAAATCTCCACCACCATTTAGTAATAAAGCTATATTAGCATCCCTCAACAGAGTAATACCCCCCCTAAATCTTTTGGAACCGCATTTTTTCCCAACTAACCCACGCCATTTTATTTTTTTCATCATTGACACCCAAAAAAAATTCTCCTTTTCACCTATAATTTCTCGATCACCTTACAAGGGGCTTTAAAAATGAAGCAATAATATGTTAGAAGCGTTTCCATCACATATTTTAATAAAGTAAGTCTACCTTCCAAAGTGATAAACGCTAATCAAAGTTTCCAACACGGGTCGCCAACTATTGATCGTTCGCACCCATTGCCAACCCCAAGTATGAACAAGGTAATTCCCACATTCTACACCCCATAAATTCCGCATTCTCCATCACCACTAGATGGAAGCACCTTAGTAATCTGAACATATTTAGCAAATTTTCACGGTTCCACTTCCCTACTAACAAAGAGTCATTAGCATATAAAAGTTGTGTTATCACTTCCTCCAACCTAGGTCTATCCAACCACGAGATATATACTATCATCGCCTCCAACCTAGGTCTATCCAACCTCGAGTTAAAAAACCAAAAGGGTATCGGACCAAAATCCAGAGTAGTTGCCAAACCAATCGGAGCATGATCAGATAAAAACCTGGGTAGCATGGAACAACATGCTCCTAGCAACTCATTCACAAAATTATTACACGCCAAAAATCTATCTATCTTACTCATCTTCATCTTTTTATTCCCACTTTTGCAAGAAGTAAATCTTCTCCCTTACATGGAAATTCTTCTAACCTAGTTTGAGCAATGAAGTTATTAAAATCATTAGCACAAACCACGTCAAAACCTGTATTCTTCCTTTCCTCTGAATAACAAACTCCATTAAAATTCCCAAATACCTGTCGGAAAGAAGGAATCAGATAGTATAGAGGCTAGTGTGTAATATGGTGGTCTATATAACCCCCATCTTTGTGTAACCCTAATTCTTGTATAATACAATTTTTTCAATACAATTCAAACCCAAATCTGAGATTATTCTCTACCAAACAACATGGTATCAGAGCAGTGTTTCTGATCCTAGAACACTTTGCTCATCATCTACAACCAATTCCAAACCAGAGAGACCGAAAACAAAATCAAACTCGAAAAAATTACTAGAGATTACCAATCAGACAAAGTTCTTCATTTTCCGGTAAAGTTCTCAACCAAATCTGCTCAACTCAGATCTTCATCCAACCTGTTTAGTGGTATTGAATCAGTTCCGCCACTGTTCTTCACCAACTTCAACCAAGACAACCCTAGAAGTCTGTAAACAGACCTAAACAACAGTTAGCCGCCGCCCATCAAAATCCTAAAACCCTAAAACCGCCGGATATTTCGTCGCTGCCGCCGGTTCCGTTGCCGCATCCTCTGATTCAACAAACCCAGCACGCAACTGCAACGTCATCATCATCGCCGCTGGATCCGCGTCACCGTAATCGGATGAGTGTGTGTTGATTGGAGCACCAGTGGTTTTTTTCTCTCTAGTATTCCAAATACGCCGCTGTTTTTTAAGTCTCTCTCTAGATTTCTCTAATCGATAAAGGGTGTTGAGTGATAATCGGGTGTTGACTGCGTAATTAAAACCCCAATTGGTAAACATGTACTCAACAAATACAACCAGCAGATTTACGAACTCAGCGGAATTGGTGTTTTTTTGGGCGAATTCGAATCTTGAACGTGAGTTCGAGTTGCCTGGCGTATTTTTTGATAATCTTGAACACGAGTTCAAGTTGCCTGGTGTTTTTTTGGGCGAATTTAAGTTACCCAGCATATTTGTTCCCGACGTAGTTGATAAATCTTGAACGCGAGTTCAAGTGTCCAGCATATTTATTAAATACTGTTGGTGCATTGAATGTCTGTTAACTACGTCTTAATCGAGTCTTATGTCTAGATAGGATGAATGAGCACACAATAGGTTAGAAATTAGAGTTTGTACATGTATTAGTGAGGTAGTTCGCTTGAAAGGAACAAGGCACAGTTCAAGCGAAACCAATCTTTGTGAGTTCGCTTGAAAGCAACATGTGTCATATTCAAGCGAATCCAACATCATGCTAGTTCGCTTGAACAGACATGTGTCACATTCAAGCGAAACCCTCAAGCCTATAAATAGGTGGTGTGTGGTGTCATTTGAAGTGGACATGGTCATTGTATGTGAGACAAGGTGCTGCCAAAATTTCATCAGAAATCATTGTAAAGTCTCAGAAAAGCAGTAATAGAAAAGAATTGAAAGGAACAAGCTGCTGTGACTTTGTTTACTTTGATTCCGCCTCTGTAAACAAAGATGAACTTCCTTAACTGAGTGTTTAGGGTCACAAACACGGTCCAACAAGTGGTATCAGAGCTAAGGACAAGGAGTTCATACCATTGCAGCTTGAAATCATCAGATTTTCTTACTTCTACTCATTCTTTTCTGATTTGGACATTGTTATACGGTTGAAATGGCCTGAAACTTACATATATTGAGCGAAACATAGAGTTAACAAATCCCTGAGTGAATTGGACTTAAAATCGATCAAATTCATATAAAAAATTGACTTTTCGCTTGAAATCTGGTTCGAAAATGCTGACATGATCACTGTTCGCTTGAAAATTTCAAGCGAAACCTCTTTAAAATTGTGTGTTCGCTTGAAATACCTTGGGATCTCGCTTGAAAAGTACATATTGTCTCAGTTCGCTTGAGTTGATATTGCCATTTCGCTTCAAGTGTTTCGCTTGAGTTTGTTTTGCTGTGTTCGCTTGAAAGTAAAACAAGAGTTCTCGCTTAAATTTGTTTTCGCTTGAACTTGATCGCTTGAAAGGCTATCTTGTTTAAAAGCTGTTTTGGCTTGAACATATTCCGCTTGAATCTGTATTTTTCAAAATCAAGAAATTTCTAAGTGTTTGCTGATTTTTCAGGTACAAGATGGATGATCTATTCATGAATCCGTTTAGCGATATGTATGCCTTTGCTGGAAATTCTGGAGATGATGCTTCACCTAGCAACACCAATGAGAACACGCCGAATACGAAGAAAAGTTTATCGGATGCTTTGGGAGTTGAAAGTGCTTTTGGAACCTATAACAAACCCCCAAAGTTGATGGCTATAGAAGAATACAGTCGGTGGGCCAAGAAGTTTGACGACTGGTTGAGGGCCTTTGCTTATCCTAGCTGGAAGAGTCTAAAGAATGGAAACAATGATGGAGGCAAAAATGGTGAAAGCTTAACATCACCTGACGAAATAGAATCGTTTGTTGCTGAGTAAAAATGTATTGCGTTGCTGTTTCAATCTGTTCGAGAAGATATCATATCTTTGATCGAATACAAGAGTGCTAAAGATCTCTGGGATAAGTTGAGAATCAAATGTTTAGGAAGTGCAGAAATAGTGAAAAACAAAAAGAAACTACTTAGAAAAGAGTTTGATTTGTTTGGGTGTTTAAAGAATGAATCAGTTTGTAAAATGATTGAGAGGTTTGGGCACCTAAAGCTGGAGCTGGCGAGACATGAAATTTTCTATTCTCAAGAAGAGCTAGTTGACAAATTGTTTGATTCATTGCCAGATGAGATGGATTGGCAATATTATGCTTTAATGTTGAAGAACACTATCAAGCCGCCAGAAGTGTTGACTGTAGATTTCCTGATTGAAAGACTAGAGAGTCACGAGCTGGAGTTAAGGAAAACACACAAAGTCAATCACTCATCTTATCAACAAAACTTGGATTTGTATTATCCAAAAAGCATGATGCCAAAGAATACATCTCCCAAGACAGCTTTTTCTGCTGAGAATTCCAACATTTCAAACAAAGAAAGTCAAAGCAGTGGATTTCACAGTGGTTCTTCGTCACATTCAAACCAGTCTGATGCAAAGAATTTATTCCAATGCAACATCGCTGTAGACTTAAAGAACGCTCAGAATTTCAGCGAGGAGTCTGCTAAACAACAGATGGTTTTTCTAGCGTCGGTGCTGGAATCATATGAAAGTCTTGTGGCAGGGAAGATTGGTAACACCAACCTGACGAAAGAAGATTACGATCAGATAGATCCTGAGGAGATGGAACTGATCGACATAAGGTGGTGTATGGCCAGTGCAGTTCGTCGAGCACAGCGTTTCATAGAGATAAGATAACTGGAAGAAAGTCTATTGGTGGTCCATCTACCAAGTTAGGCTTTGACAAGTCTAAAGTGACATGCTTTAAGTGTAAACAGAAATGTCATTTTAAGCGCGAATGTGGAAACGCGTATGCTGATGAGTCTGAAAACCCGTTTAGAGAAGATTACTACAAGAAAGCGATTTATCATCAGAACAAATCGGAGCCGCCGGGAATGAAGCAGCTTGAGGATAACAAAGAGAAATCTAGAGCTCTTGCGGTGATTCATGACGATGAAGGTTTCGACTGGAGTGAGTTGTTAACTGAGGAGGATGCGGTTGGATATGCATTCATGGCAAAATCTGAACCTGTTCCTTGGAAAGACAACAGAACTGAAGAACAGAAGTATAGTCACAGAAAGCTGATAGCTCAGAACAAAATGATCAGAATATCTGGTATCTATTTTGAAGCAAAAAGAGTAAATAGATGGGATCCAGACAGAGAATGTTATCTTGACCCCCAGGGAAACATTGCTGTTGACTATAACACTCTTGATATGGAAACCATAATTAAAGAAATGAAAGATGAAGATGATTATTGGCAAAGGAAATGGATGGGAAACGGAGAAGAGAAAGAGAAAGAAGATAAAGAGAAAGTAGAAAAAGAGAAGTCAAAGAAGGTTGATACTGGAATCATTGACACGACTCAAGAGTTGAATGCTGAAAACATGGGAAAGATGGCTGACAAGGTGCTGGCTGCTAAGGCACTTGAGGTAGACTCTAAATCCGTCTCTGAGTCTAAAAGCCAGGTCAGTTCAAACGCGTCAACAACTGATTCAGGTAAGAAAGTCAGTGATGATGTTGACTGCAAAAATTGCATCAAAGAATGCAAAGTTTGTAGTACAAATACTTATCTCAAAGGTAAGAAGATTGATGATCTGACTGCTAGAGTCAGAACTGTTGAGGATCAAATCCTTGATCGTGATAAAATGGTGAAAGCTTCAACTGAACGATTAAAAGAATTAACTAACAAAATTGAAAATGATAAAATTGATCAAGAAAAGGTTAGGAAAGAAAATGAGAGGTTAGTTCTTGAAAATCGTCAGATTACTGAAAAATTTGAGAAGCTTAAAAGCACGGTTAAAGATAATGATGATAGAAATGGTAAAACATACAAAGAAAATTGCCAATTGCAATGTGTTTTGAGGATCAAAGAAGAATTAATCAACAAAAAATTGGATGAGATTGCTAAATTGAAGCTTCAGTTTGAAGAAGCTAAGATTGAAAATGAGCGTATAAATTTGAAATTGAACAGTTACAACTCTGCAAGCTTTGTTTTGCAACACATTGTTCCCAAACCCATCGGGAAAAACAAAGCAGGCGAAGATGTATATTGTGATGGAACTGGGGTCGGGTTTCATCAAGTTCCACCACCAGTTCTAGACAATTATTCGAAAAAGCAATCTGGGTTGGTTAATCTTGAAGATGAAAATGAAGTGAAACTTCCTGATTCAATTGATGTGACATTTTCTTCATCATCATCTGATGATAGTGTTCAAACTGAGATTGTTAAAGGCATGGCTGAAAGTGTTTTGGATAGTGATTCTGCTAAGGATAAAGAATGTTTTCTGGACAATTACATTCAGAAACCAAAATCCAAAAACAACTTAGGTGATGAACCGGGTCTTGTGATGTACAAGATGGCTGGATCTGATAAGTTGTATTCGGATTCTGAGTTTCCTCTGGAGAATGTTAATATGAACAAGTTGAAAAATGTTTTCAAACTGGTTGAAATTGATGTGTCTGAAGTAGAAGGTTTGAATCAGACAAAGAGGAAAATGAATTTTGAGAAAGATAAAGCTTACTATAAGAAACCTGTAGTTCCAGCACGTTTTTATAATAACAATCGAAACAAATGGTTGGGTGGATATCAGGGTGGTAAAAATTATCAAAGAAAGAATGTTCAAAACAAAAGGTTTGCTGAGAAGAAAGTGTTTGTGAATAGTTCAAGTTCACTTTCTGATGAAGAGAAAAATATTTTTTCGAAATCAAATGAAGAATTCTTTGAGAAGAGGACCTCACAACCTCAGTCTGAAGGCACAAGTCGGGTAGTTGATACTCGTACATGTTTTAGATGTAACAAAGTTGGTCACATTGCAAGAAATTGCACCAACTTCAAGCCTAAGACTGAAGTTGTTGAGAGTCATAAGAAGAAGGTTGATGCTAAAGGCAAAGCTCCAATGGTTGTTGAGAAAATTTTGAAAAATGAGAAAACAAAAGTCAAAATTGAACCTGTTAAGAATGTGGTAACTAAAAATGACAAATTCTATAAACGGGTTGCATCATCTCAACAAACATGGAAGCCAAAAGTGGTTGACAAGAAAGAAAGTTCATCTAAACCAAAGGTTTCAGAGAAAGAAAAACAATCATCTTCTACCACTCCGGTAAAGATGGATGTTCCTTTGGATTATTATGAACAATTGGAGAAACAATCTTCTACTCAACCAGAGAAGAAGAATGTTCAAAAGAAAAATCAACCAACCGGTCAACTTAAGATAGATGAGTTTTTCTTATACAAAAAGGTTGAGGTTGGATCTGAGGAAAGTTTAAAAATGAATGATAAAATTTTTCCGCCACTTTACACTACAAAATCTCACATTAAAGTCCAGTTACCTGAGTCGAAAGAGGCTTGGGTAGCATCAAAATCTCATTAAAATTTTGGACTTGCCGGAGCTTCCTAGTTGGTAATTGTGAAGCATGAATCGGCTTCTTTATTGAAATGTGTTTTTAAATCAAATTGTGATATGTGCAGGAACTTCCGAGAACTGTTTCAAGATGGATTATGGATAGTGGAGCGTCTCGACATATGACAGGGAAGACTGCATTGTTGTACGATGTTAGAAATTTCAATGGTGGTTATGTGGGATTCGAAGGAAACCAAGGTGGTAGAATTGTTGGTGAAGGAACGTTATCCAATGGGATTGTTACGTTTGAAAGAGTTAACTACATTGCTGAGCTGGAGAATAATCTGCTGAGTATCTCGCAGATTTGTGACAGGATGTATACTACTCACTTCACAGACAAAGAATGTTTGATCTTGAAGCCAGGATTTGTTATTCCTAAAGAATGGATTATCATGTGGGCACCAAGAGTCAATGATCTGTACGTGTTGGACATGAGTGTAGCTACTACAACCACGGGTCAGGCTCATTGTTTTGTGTCCAGAGCAACAGAGAAAGAATCGAAGTTGTGGCACCGGAAGATGGGGCATATACATCTTTGAAAAATGAATCACTTGGTGCACAATGATTTGGTTCTGGGTGTTAATATTAAATGTTTTCATCTGGAAGGGGAGTGCATTAGTTGCATCAAAGGCAAGCAGAAGAAAAAGTCACACCCTAAAAAGCAAGTCAATTCAGTTTCCAAACCTTTAGAGAGACTTCATATGGATCTGTTTGGTCCAGTAAACGTCAAAAGTATTACAGGGGATCTCTACTGTCTTGTGGTTACTGATGATTATTCCAGATTTTCGTGGGTATCATTCTTGAAGTCGAAAGATGAAACGTTTGATAGTTTGATGGCGTTGTTCAGAAAGATTGAAAATTTGTACCAAAGGCGTATCAAAAGAATTAGAAGTGATAATGGTACTGAGTTCAAGAACAACAAGATAGAAGAATATTGTGATGAAAGAGGTATATTGCATGAGTTTAGTGCTCCGTACACACCACAGCAGAATGGAGTTGCAGAATGTAAAAACAGGACGCTAATCGAAATGGCCAGAACAATGCTTGCTGATTCAAAGTTACCGATAAATTTTTGGGCAGAAGCAGTTTCCGCCGTATGCTATACACTCAACCGGGTTCTCACTATAAAGAAATTCAACAAAACATGCTTTGAGTTGATCAATAACCGCAAACCGAACCTGAAGTTTTTAGAATCGTTTGGGTCTCCTTGTACTGTTCTAGAGCCTTTTGGTAAGTTTGGTCCAAAGAGTATCGAAGGAATATTTGTGGGTTACTCAAGTCCACAAAGACGGGTCTTTGTTCCAAGTTTGAAGCAGATCATCGAAGCACAACATGTTGAGTGTCAGGGGTATACTATGCCGCCTCAGAATCCCGGTGACTCATGGCGTTTTAATTATGATAAATTGTGGGATTCGTTTGACATGGAAGAAGAAAATGAAGAAGAAGAAGATTTCTTTGACGAGTTGGATATTCTGAGAGAGTATGAAGAATCGCAGGAAAGGTTCCCAGCTGAGTATTCAAGAAGACCACGACAAACTTTAAATGATGATGAAGCAGGTCCAAGCAATGCTGGAGAACATGATGATGTCCAACGAAATGAAGTTGCTCAAGATAATCAGTAGGCACAAAATGATAATCAAGAATCTGAGAACATGCCAGTATTTGATCGTGGTGATTCAGATTCTGAGGAGGAGCAAATTCAGATTTCAAGTCAAACAAACCCAGTCAGTGAACAAGATGCAAATCAGAATGTTACTAATCTGGAAGGCGATGTAGATGTTCCAGGCGAAGTGATGCCACGAACTCTTTCATACCATCTAGAGGAATTGATCATTGGAGAATTGCACACAGGCGTCCGCACTCGAAGACAGCTTGATAAAGGGCTTACATGTTTTTATTCAAAAGTTGCTCCTTTACAAACTGAATTCTCATTGAGTTGTTTTATCTCGCAGATTGAACCAAGGACTTATAAAGAGGCGCTTACTGAATATTCTTGGGTCAATGCAATGCAGGAGGAACTGAACCAATTCGAAAAGTTGGGAGTGTGGAAGTTAGTGGATTTGCCTGATGGTCAGAGGAAGATAAACACCAAGTGGGTGTTCAAGTGTAAGAGAGACGATAGAGGAGTTGTTGTTCGTAATAAAGCTCGACTCGTAGTCCAGGGTTTCAGTCAACAGGAGGGTATAGATTTTACTGAAGTGTATACTCCTGTAGCTCGACTAGAAGCTATCAGAATCTTCCTAGCATTTGCGGCTTGGAAAAACTTCAAAGTATATCAGTTAGATGTGAAATCGGCATTTCTCTATGGGAAGGTAAAAGAGGAGGTATATGTCGGACAGCCACCGGGCTTCACCGATCCACTCCACAAAGACAAGGTCTACTTGCTAGACAAAGCACTGTATGGTTTACACCAGGCCCCGAGAGCTTGGTATGAGACATTGTCTCAACACCTACTAGCCAACAGCTTCATTCGTGGAAAAGTGGATGCCACTCTCTTCACCAAAGAGGTCGACGGACATCTTCTGATAGTTCAAATATATGTGGACGACATCATATTTGGGTCAACAAATGAAAATTTGTGCAAAGATTTTGAACAGGTTATGAAGCAGAAATTTGAAATGTCATCGATGGGTGAGATGAAATTCTTTTTGGGACTGCAGGTTGATCAACTACCCAAAGGAATTTTCATACATCAAACGAAGTACGTTCATGATATCTTGGAGAAATTTGGGATGTCAGGTTCTACTCCAGCTTCCACCCCATTAGCAACGAATCATGGGATAAACCCTGATCTCACTGGAGAGAAGCTAGATGAAACGATGTATCGTTCCATGATCGGATCACTGATGTATTTGACAGCTTCAAGACCCGATATTATGTACCCAACATGCCTCGCAGCAAGATTTCAATCTAACCCAAGAGCTTCGCATATGGTGATTGTGAAAAGGATATTACGCTACCTGAAAGGAACTCCATCATTGGGGTTGTGGTATCCAAGAGAAGGTGATTTCACGCTCGAAGGGTATTCCGATTCAGATTTCGGATGCTGCAAAGTTAACGCTAAATCAACAACAGCAGGGTGCCAGTTTTTCGGATCACGATTGGTTACCTGGAAATGCAAAAAGCAAACCTCTGTGGCTTTATCCACATGTGAAGCGGAGTATGTATCTGCTAGCAGCTGCTGCTCACAGATCTTGTGGATTCAGCAACAGATGCGCGACTACGGTTTGCAATTTCTAAACACCCCTATCTTTGTTAATAATGAGGCAGCGATTAACATTACTAAAAATCCAGTTCATTACGCTAAAACCAAACACATTGAAATTCATCATCACTTCATTCGCGATTGTTTCGAAAAGAAGTTGATACGAATTGAGAAAATCCACACTGACGAACAAAAAGCTGATTTACATACCAAAGCATTTGACAAAACACGTTTTCAATATTTGCTAAAACTGAACGGTATGAAGCTTTTATCGGTGTTGGAAGAGATTCTTGGCGTTGATGAAGGAGACATTGTAGATGATGTTGAGAAGCAATCTGTAATGGTTTGTCGATTTTTTACCTGTTTTGGCATTTAGGGGGAGGTATAGGGTAAATATTTCAGAAAATACAAAAACAATAAAAAATGACAAAAATACAAAAACATGAGATATTTTCAAAATCCAAAAACATTAGAAAACCAGAAAAGAGCTTGTGTAAAAAGGGAAAATGATAGTACATCGGCTTGACAGTTACAGTATGCTAAAGAATTGGAATGTTTAAATGCGTTAAACAGTCTCGCTGATGATATGCCGATAGGTTTTTACACATTTAGTAGGTTTGTTCGGGATATAAACTTAAAATCTTACTTACTTATTTCGTGGGGAACACTACTTGGATATATAGGTAACCCCTGAAATCTTGTTTGAAAGATTCCTTTTTCTGATATACTAGGTCTTTATACTCAGTGATATCTGGGGTATTATTCCGGGACTTCTGCTGAATGGAAGTTCTGACCTAGTCCTCGAATAATACTTTCCGCAATGCTTGAAACATAGCATCACCCTCAGCATAAATGATAAGACAATAAAATTGCTTAGCAATGCTGTTGTAAAAAAGATCCTCTAAAGGGGACACACCCAAGTCGATTCGTGATCTCTCTGCTGAACGGTAGTTCTGACCTGAGCTCTCACGGTTTCGATCATAATTTATTTCCTTACAGATATCATATGTGGTATACTCCCCTGTAAGACTGAATATTGGGATCTGGATACGGGAGTATATTCAAGAGGTGGAACACACGTATAAGTTTAAGTCTCTAAAACACTAAATTCGTATCCTAGATAGATTGAAATGTGTGTGAAAATTTAAGTGGATCAGTATATCGACAATCTAAGCGAATTGTTTAATTCTGAGTATGTAATTGAAGCTTAACGGTACTTGTGACTTGTCGAATAGCTGATATGATTCCTTAACACACTTAACCAAAAATATGTTTGTAAATAGTTTACTTTCATTGCATTTTAGTTTTGTATTTCATTTCTAGTTTAGAAGCTTTATTAAAAATCCAAAAAGATTTTACACTTCTGCTTTATTTTTGACAAACCAAAGTTGAGAGTTGATCTTCAGATTCGAATTGAAGCAGATGCAGGAAGTTTCTGGGCTGGATGATGAGTTTGGAGCTAAAACATGATAAGTTTGTAATAGTTGAAAAGTTAAGCAAGTTCATTAACTTGAAACTTGTAAATTTTTCAGAAAAAGTTGAACAAATTGTCAGTGTGAATTATCTTTGATCAACCAAGGTCATTAAGTTGGACTTGGTAGATTAATTGAGTAATCAGGGTCATTAACTTGGACCTGAATACTTAAGTGGATTTCTAAACATTGGTTAGACTATCAATGGTGATTGAATGGTAAGTATGGATTGATACTGTTCTTGTCATATATCTTATATTTAGGTAGAGATTGTGCATGTAACAGGAATCCCCATGGCAATAAAATGTTAAAGTTTGAACCAGAATTTGAGCCCTAGCTGATTGAGAGGGGGAGTCTGCGAAAGGGGGAGTCAGAATTCTGGATCAACAATCAAAGGGGAGATTGAAGATTAAAGTTTGTAGATAAAGATTGAAGAGAGTTTTTACAATGAGAAGAAAATTTGGAGAAAGACTAAGACTAAAGACTTGACGCTGAAGACTTCGTAAACATCCAAGGGGGAGTCTGTTGGTGCATTGAACGTCTGTTAACTACGTCTTAATCGAGTCTTATGTCTAGATAGGATGAATGAGCACACAATAGGTTAGAAATTAGGGTTTGTACATGTATTAGTGAGGTAGTTCGCTTGAAAGGAACAAGGTACAGTTCAAGCGAAACCAATCTATGCGAGTTCGCTTGAAAGCAACATGTGTCACATTCAAGCGAATCCAACATCATGCTAGTTCGCTTGAACAGACATGTGTCACATTCAAGCGAAACCCTCAAGCCTATAAATAGGTGGTGTGTGGTGTCATTTGAAGTGGACATGGTCATTGTATGTGAGACAAGGTGCTGCCAAAATTTCATCAGAAATCATTGTAAAGTCTCGGAAAAGCAGTAATAGAAAAGAATTGAAAGGAACAAGCTGTTGTGACTTTGTTTACTTTGATTCCGCTTCTGTAAACAAAGATGAACTGCCTTAACTGACTATTTAGGGTCACAAACACGGTCCAACAAATACGCTGGTCAGCTGTTCTATCCGTAACGACAACGTTTAAAAAACGCATATCTGTCATATTCCGTGTCAAGAAAGAGAATATGGCGATTAATCATGAAAAAAACAGTTCTTGGATATTTGATTCCGGTGTCACCGACACCATGACGTTTGAACCATTAGACATATGTTCAATGACCCAACCTCAAAAAACTCAGATCCATACAGCAAACAACGCAACGATGCAAGTGAAAGGAGGAGGAGGAATTGAAATTTCACCAACTATGAAATTATCAAATTGCCTCTATGTTCCGTCATTATCACACAAATTGCTCTCAATTAGTCATATTACCAAAGAATTGAATTGCACGGTACTAATGCACCCTACTTTCTGCATCCTACAGGATATCATGACGGGTGTGATTATTGGATGTGGTACTGAGCGCCAAGGATTGTACTACGTGGATGAAGTGGCTCAATAGGGTACTATGATGTTGGCTCATGGAACTGAAAACCGGGAAGCCTGGCTATGGCATAGACGTTTGGGACACCCATCCCATGGTTATTCGCACCTTTTGTTTCCAAAACTCTTCCCTTCAAATGGAAAAATAGATTGTGAAACCTGTCTTTGTGCTAAAAGCCATCGACAACCATTCAAACCTAGCAATACGAAAGTTGCTTCACCTTTTTCACTAATCCACTCTGATGTGTGGGGTCGTGTTCCTGTGAGGGGGGGGGGGCAGGGTCTTCGGTACTTTATATTATTCGTGGATGATTGCACTCACATGACATAGGTATATTGTTTAAGAAACAAAGCCGAAGTTTATGAAAAATTTATCACATTTTATGCTATGATTCAAACTCAATTCCGAACTCAAATCCAAATCCTTCGATCCGACAATGGGGGGGGGGGGAATTTGTCAATACATCCTTGAAACAATTCTTTAAAACCAAAGAATTAATTCATCAAACCTCTTGTTCTCATACCCCGAACAAACAGGTGTTTCCGATCGGAAAAACCGTATTATTCTTGAAATGACTTGAGCCCTTTAATCGAATCTCAGGTTCATAAATCTTTCTGGCCGGAGGCAGTTGCAACCTCCGTGTATCTCCTGAATTGGCTTCCCACAAAAGCTCTTAAATTTAAAACTCCATTAGATTGTCTATCTAAGTCTGCCAGTATTCCCCATCCTCTTACACTTGAACCTTGAATCTTCGGGTGTACCGCATTTGTCCACATACCCAAAATCAACCGAAACAAGATCGGCCCATGTGCTGAGAAATGTGCATTTGTCGGCTTTGGGATAGACCAAATAGATTACCGGTGTTATAATCCAAAAACTCATCAAATGTTCACCACAATGAACGTTGACTTTCTCGAAACAAAATATTTTTATGTCACCCAACTCAGTGGTCAGGGGAAGAATGAACGTATAGACACCCTGAGTTGGCTAACCCAATTTCCCTCATCTGAAGAAGTAACAACAGAGAATCATCACAGTACTGTGAGTCCTTCAAACACAACCACATAATCTACGGCGCACAGTACCACTGAAGAAAGTCCATCCAACGTGATACCTGAGGTAAGAAATACCGAGGACCCTGGATGTTCTACGCTTGATAACCATGAGACAACAGGGGAACATATAGAACCGACAACAACGGAACCTACTCCACTGGTTGAACCAGATGTGGAACAGGGTGAACCAGACTTGGAAGAGGTTGAACAAGTTGTTGAACATGTGGAACCAGTTGCAGCAGAGACAACCAGAAGATACCCTCTCCCTCCTAGAGCCAATAGAAGGGTCCCTCCAAAATGGTACTCGCCAGAGAGGGAAACCAGAACTTCAAGGTATCCTGTAGCTAATATGGTTAACGGGAACTTATCTAATAGTGCGAAAGCATTTGTCACCTCACTATACTATGAAAAAATACCTAATTCTGTAAAGGAAGCGCAAGGTAAGAAGAACTAGAAAGAAGCAACGGAAACGGAGATGCACACTCTCATGAAAAACAATACATGGGAAAAGTGCATTCTCCCTAAAGGAAAGAAAACAGTGGGTTGCCAGTGGGTGTATTCAATTAAATATAAACCAGATGGTTCCATTGGAAGATACAAAGCTCGGCTTGTAGCCAAAGGGTACACTCAGATGTATGGGATTGATTACTCTGAGACATTTCTCCGGTTGCAAAAATGGACACCATCAGAGTCCTCTTCTCTGTGGCAGCTAATAAGGATTGGCCTCTTCATCAGTTTGATGTTACAAACACATTTCTCCATGGAGACCTAACGCAAGAAGTCTACATGGAAGCACCTCCAGGTTTCTCAGAAGGTTTCAAAGATGGGGAAGTTTGCCGGTTGAAAAATTCTCTATACGGGCTAAAATAGTCTCCTCGGGCATGGTTTGGAAAGTTTACCTTGTCCATGAAGGAATACGGGTATTACCAAAGTAATGCTGATCATACTCTGTTCCTCAAGAGAAGAAACGACCTCGTAACTTGCTTGATCATATATGTAGATGACATGATTATTACTGGAAATGATGTAGAAGAAATAGCACATCTGATAAAGAATTTGTTTTCAAAGTTTGAAATGAAAGACCTTGGGAATCTCAAGTATTTCCTCGGAATAGAAGTTCTCAGGTCTAAACAGGGATTTTCATCTGCCAAAAGAAATATGTCCTTGATCTCCTGGCGGAAACTGGTTTGATTGATTGTAAACCAACAGATACGCCAATGGTGGTGAAGTTCTTTGGATCAAGAAACTTCTAGAAGACATTGGTTTCTCCCAAAGGGCAGCACCAGTAAAATTATGTGCGACAATACAGGTGCTATACAAATCTCAGAAAATCCAGTTCAGCGTGATCGAACAAAACACGTGGAGGTAGATCGACATTTCATCAAGGAAAAACAGGAGGAAAGGATCATAGAGCTCCCGTATATATCATCAAAAGATCAACTTACATATATTCTCACAAAAGCAGTCAACGGAAATGCCTTTAGTAGCTGTTTGAGCAAGTTAAGTATTGGAGACCCCACTACTCAACTTGAGGGGGAGTGTCGGAAAGAAGGAATCAGATAGTATAGGGGCTAGTGTGTAATATGGTGGTCTATATAACCCCCATCTTTGTGTAACCCTAATTCTTGTACAATACAGTTTTTTCAATACAATTCAAACCCAAATCTGAGATTATTCTCTACCAAACAACAATACCCTCCTTTGTTTCCTTTAACTGTCTTATTTTTTCCCAAAGTCTTCTTTTAGTTGTATTTTGTTGACGCACATACACATTTAACATATGAATCTCCAAATTTTGTTAGCCCAAATGGATCAAACAATCAGATCAAACACGAACACATGATATTTAGGGGGGGGGGGGGCAAACCTGCGACTCTGTCTATTCAATCAACAGAACTTACTAACCTACAAGAAAAAAAGACAAATAAAAAATAATAATCTTGACCCCTATTTATACTAAAATAACCAACCTAACCCCACTCAAACACTTCTATCAAATATAATCTAATACTAACTCATATCATTATCTTTACTAATTAATCAATCTAGATAATCCTAAACATTCAAATAATTAATTATAACTAATTAAACCAAACTTGCCACTTTGATCCCTTCAACTTTACAACTAATTCAAGATTAACCTTTAAATTCTTCCCCAAAATCTTTCCAGTGACCAATAAATAATATCTATTTTTCATCGACTTTTCATCTCGAATACACTTGGATCCCATATGCTTACCCCCTCCCCCACCACCCCATGGCCCCAACCATATCAAATCTAAAATTAGAATTACTGACGTGATGCGAGTGTGTACGGATTTTTAACGTATTTTTAGTACCTTTTACCCTTTAATCAAGATTTAAATTTATAAGACACGATTAAAACTATCACTCTCTACAACACGCTAGGCAAGTGCACTCATCGTTGGCATAGCATAGTGATGGCAAGATACCGAGATCGTCCAAAGACACAAGAGCTTTTAATACCGGTTTATCGTCAACGTCTAATCGATCCAACTTTTGAGAAAAGGTTTAAACATGAAAAATATAGAAAGAAGCTAAAATAAATAAAAGAAACAAATAACAAGAAAGAATCACTTGGTTCCGACTAATCTTTTAACTATCCATTGATGATTTCCGGACTTTGGGTTTTTAAAAGATTATCTTAGTTATAATGGCATGTCCCTCTTTTGGAGGCAACACTACTCTCAGCCATATTGGTCTGAGTCAGCAAGGATACAGTCCCGCAAGGCTGGATTATGGAAAGATAATTAAGTAAGTTATTAATGCAAAATGTGGCATGTCCTTCTTTTGGAGGCAACGCTACCTTCGGCCATATTGGTCTGAGTCAGCATTGATACAATCCTACAAGGCCGGTTTAAATTTTTAATAGTAGTTTATTTATAAGGGATTACAAGCCATTCTTACTTCCCAGATTTGATGCTATCTGCCTCAAAGGAAGTCCTAATAAGCTTAAATCAAGTCCTCGCAAGAACTATACACTAAACGTGTCACACCCGCATCAGAGGCAGAAGCGCGCGACGTGACTTGATTGGTTTTCATTGCATACGATGTAAGTAGACAAACTATATTAAATAAAACATGCACAATGTTTATCATTACCATAATAAAAGTTACAAGTCATAAGTTGATTGAAACCAAAGACAACATAAGTTACCAAGTTTTACAAAATAGACTTGTTCAAAAATACAGTTTTTAAAATATCAAGGCTTTGCATCCTATGTCCCGTTCGAGGACGGGATATATGGACCAAACCCTTCGAGAATGCGGATGATATCGACTTCTTGACAAATTGAAACTTGAAACGTTCTGCACCAAGATCCATTTAATTTCCTGAAATACATTTAAGTTTAAAAACATCAACAAAAGTTGGCGAGTTCATGTGATTTAGTTTCGCATCAAATGAATCTTAAAAACATTTGAAAGTTATAGTATCGAAAACTGGTGTGTAAAGCGTCAATGAACTTGTTGATCATTAATGTTTTCCAAAGACACTAATATGTGTGCCGACATATTTAGTGCCGATTACCCTCGACTGGGACACAAAAGCACTCCAAATGGTCCCACATGAACTCGTGAGTGGGGCTCGCCTATACCCGATAGATCTACCCCTTTTGTTTCTTGGTCCTCAACAGGATTAACGGTGCCTAAGTTCGTGCCTATTCACACATGATCCATCTATTTCATTCCATAGCTTAACCATACCATAGTAAACATTTATTTCCCCCCGAGGGTTATAAAACTGAAAACTTTTAAACGAAAACAGGGACATGAACTCACAAGTTTGCGTCCGTAATATGTGCTAGCAATTTAGGGTATCCAAAAGCGCGTAACAACGTACAAGTGCTCTAACTCATTAGACACTTGGGTTTATGTTAAATTGTGTACACGTTGCTCATCTTAAACGTTATTGTATTTGTATTTGTTATGTATTTGGAACCCTTATTTATTTTAAATATGTGGGCATTTTTTTCGTCTGTTTGTTTCAATATATTTATACTTCTTTTATATATATGTTGCATTCATAATGTGTACGACTGGCCCTCGCCCTTTGTGAGTCTTCGTGCCTCGCACGAGCATTTGTAGGCCTAGCCCATGAAAGTCCATGTGCCTCGCACATGTAAGAATGGGCCTAGCCCATTTGAGTTTCCGTGTCTTTGAGAGTATAAGTGGGCCTAGCCCATGAGTGTCTTTGTGCCTTGCACAAATAAAAATTGGCCTAGCCCATTTGAGTCCCCGTGTCTCACACGGTACGAGTGGGCCTAGCCAGCGTCTCCGTGTCGCACACGGGCGTAAGTTCGTTATGTGTAATATATATTCTTTAAATATATGTTTTTAAGTTTAGTGAAACTCGTTCACATGTACATGTATGTTCGGTTCTCTTGCGTATATTTGTTTTACAAATATATATGTTTATCTTCTCAAGGTATAATTGTTAGAAATATTTATTTTTAACATCGTATTTACCTTAATTTTGTGAGTGTACACTTCAATAAGTGTATTTGAGTACATCGTTATGTATTTGCGTATTTTGTACGTATACGTTTACCGTATTTATACTTGTATTTGACATTCCATCATTGGTATTTATGTCGTATTTATACGTATATGTATACCTTGAATATATGTCGCAACCCCCGACCCTACCCCGGGAGCGGGAGCCGCGAGCACGAGCCGGTGGTATCGGTGTTTATTAATTTGGCAGCGAAAATGAGACATCAGGATCGTAGTTAGGAAATAAATTTTAGAGTTTGAAAACACCAAACTTTTTTATTAATCGAATGGGATAAAAACCCATTTTTTAATTTATAATATCTTTATAGGGATAAACCCTAGTTGCTGAAAACATAATTTCTTCTTTTATTCAGGTAGATTTAAAGCCACTTTCTTTAAGCCTTCAGTGCTTCCTAGCTGGCTTCTTATAGCTTCACATTAGGTTACTTGAAACGCGTTTTGAAAATATTTTATCAGCAAGAAATACTGGCGAGTACATTCCATTTTATAAAAACACATTGTTATGACTTCATAGTATTGAGAGCGGTTACAACGTTTATATCTAAACAAAACTCCAAGTACTTGTCACTTGACGGATCTGTGACTATGGTCATATCACACATTGGCACTCGTGTCCAATTGTGAAGATTATCTAGCAGTGTATACAAAACCCCATAATGCTGGTAGTATTTTGTAGAATACAAAGACTTAATCACTGTAACTATAACTGAAAACATTTAGGGTTTTGTAAAATAATTTGATAGAAAAAGAGAATGACTCACATTGTAAACTTAGGTATTTCTACGGCTTCCTGGTGATGTTTTCTGTAAATTTTCTTGAGTTCCTATTAAAAACATACAATCCACACGCGTTAGTATAATAACCAAAATCACTTTAGCCATGCAACACGAGATAGAACCCCAATGTACTTAGTCAGGCAAAGCATGGACATGCGTTGCTGGGTTCTTGATCAATCATGTAGGGTAACTAATTAGTGATCAGGGGTTAAAATAATTACAACGGGGCAGAGCTTCGTGATTTAGGGGATATTTTAGCTATATTTTTCGGATTATAGAGACTGAGAGAGAAAGAAAATGTTGAATGGTTTGAAATGTTGTTGAGAGGCTCCATTTATAGCTTTTCCAGGGGTCTCTCGCGCCCCGCGACCCTCCCAAGGGGTCCTCTCGCGCCCCGCGAGTGGCACCCTAGCTACAGCTAGGGTTGCCGAGTCAGCCGTTAGGTCCAACACGTGTCTGAGACATGTCAACATGGGTGTCCGGTAAGTCAAGGGGCTGTCGCGCCCCGCGATCCACTCCCTCCAAGCCTGTCGCAACCCGCGACAGGTAATAAAACTTGATTTTTAAATCTTTTTTTAATTAAAATATATGTTACTCGGGTCCGATTTTGCACATACAGTGTATTTTAGGGCTTTTTCATGGGTTATTATATCCTCCCCACCTTGTTTTAAATCTCGTCCTCGAGATTGACTGAAATAGGTGTGGATACTTCCTTTGCATTTCAGATTCTAACTCCCATGTGTATTCGGGTCCTCTTTTTGAATCACATTTTACCTTGACCAAAACTAATCTCTTGTGCTTAAGATACTTGATCTTTCTATCTTCTATATGTATTGGCTTCTCTACAAACTTAAGCTTTTCATTTACCTCTATGTCTTGAAGAGGTATTACCAACGATTCGTCTGCTAAGCATTTCTTGAGGTTACATATATGAAATACATCATGTATTCCTGCCATCTCTTCTGGTAGCTGTAGCTGATAAGCTAATGGTCCTATTCTTTTGATAATTTCAAAAGGTCCAACATACCTTAGGCTTAACTTTCCTCTTTTTCCGAATCTGACAACTCCTTTCCATGGAGAAACTTTTAACAATACCTTGTCTCCAACTTGAAATTCTAGTGGTTTGCGTATGTTATCTGCATAACTCTTTTGATGATCTCGTGTTGTTTTTAGTCTTTCCTTGAGTTGAATAATTTTGTTTGTCTTTTCTTGCATAATTTCAGGTCCTGACAGTTGCTTTTCTCCAATTTCCGCCCAACCTACTAGTGTTCGGCACTTCTGTCCATAGAGTGCTTCAAATGGTGCTGCATGGATGCTGGTATGATAGCTATTGTTGTAAGAAAATTCTATTAAAGATAAGTGATCATCCCAATTTCCTCCAAAATCTATCACACAAGCTCTAAGAATATCTTCCATCATTTGGATTGTCCTTCCACATTGTCCATCCGTTTGAGGATGATAAGCTGTACTTAGATTTAATCTAGTTCCCATTGCTTTTTTGAAACTTGTCAAAAAATGAGAAGTAAAACGGTTGTCTCTGTCAGACACAATAGATAAAGGAATTCTATGTAATGAAACTATTTCATCTACATACAGTTTGGCTAACTGTTCCATACTAAAAGTTTCTTTCATTGGTAAGAAATGGGCAGATTTGGTCAATCTGTCTACAATCACCCAGATTGTGTCATTACCTTTTCGTGTCTTGGGTAGTTTGGTAACAAAGTCCATTGTTATCAATTCCCATTTCCAAATTGTCATTTCTAATTGCTGCAGTAATCCTGAACGTTTCTGATGTTCAGCCTTGACCTGTGAGCAGGTAAACATTTAGCAACATAACTTGCTATTTCCTTTTTCATTCCTATCCACCAAAATTTTTTCCTTAAGTCTTGATACATCTTGTCACTTCCAGGATGCGTCGTATATTTAGACTTATGAGCTTCTTCTAGAATTCGGTTTCGTAGGTTTCCTTGAATAGGTATCCAGATCCTTTTCTTATGGAATCTCCAAATTCCATCTACTCCTTGTTTTAATTCCTTAATCATTCCTTTCAAACCTTCAGCATCATCTTTGATTGTTGTTTCCTATATCTTTTTCACTTGTTCATTTAAATCTACATGTAGGTTTAATCTGAGAGCACATACCCTTTTTGGCTTCTCATGGTATTTTCTACTTAAAGCATCAACTACTATGTTAGCTTTTCCTGCATGATACTGAATATCTCAATCATAATCACTAAGTATTTCCATCCAACGTCTTTGCATCATGTTTAATTTCTTTTGTCCAAAAACATATCTTAAACTCTTATGATCCGTGAAGACAACAAACTTACTACCGTAAAGATAATGTCTCCAAATCTTAAGGGCAAAAATTATTGCTCCTAACTCTAGATCATGGGTCGTATAATTCTCTTCATGTTTCTTAAGCTGTCTAGAGGCATAAGCAATTACCTTTTGACGTTGCATTAACACACATCCAAATCCTAACTTAGAGACATCACAGTAGACTGTGAAGTCTTCAGTTCCTTCTGGCAAAGTGAGTATTGGTGCGTTGGTTAACTTTTGCTTCAAAATCTTGAATGCTTCCTCTTGTTTTGGTCCCTATTCAAACTTAACTGTCTTCCAAGTTAGTTTGGTTAATGGAATGTCTATTCTAGAAAAATCTTGAATAAAACGTCTATAATATCCTGCCAATCCAAGAAAACTTCTCACTTCTGTAGGTGACTCAGGGACTTTCCATTTGGTAATCGCTTCGATCTTTGTGGGATCCACATGAATTCCTTCATGATTAACCAAATGTCCAAGGAATTGTACTTCTTGCAACCAAAATTCACATTTTGAGAATTTAGCATAAAGCTTTTATTTTCTCAATAATGTCAGAAGTATATGAAAATGCTACGCATGCTCTTCCTTATTCTTAGAATAAATTAGAATATCATCTATAAAGACAATTATGAATTTATCCAGGTATGGTTTACATATCCTGTTCATCATGTCCATAAATGCGGTCGGGGCATTGGTTAAACCAAATGGCATGACTGTAAATGCATAATGACCGTATCTTGTTCTAAAAGTAGTTTTAGGAATGTCCTCTTCCTATACTTTCAATTGATGATATCCTGAGCATAAATTGTTCTTAGAAAAGAATCGGGATCCTTGAAGTTGATCGAATAGATCATCGATTCTTGGTAGTGGCTACCGATTTTTAATCGTAAGCTAATTTAGTTCTCGGTAATCAATGCACATATGCATCGATCCATCTTTCTTCTTGACAAATGGGAATGAGCTAGGTTGTGTGAAACCTTTATCTAGTAATTCGTTAAGCTGTTTCTTCAATTCCTACATCTCCGTTGGCGCTAAGCGATAAGGTGCTTTAGCAATTGGTGTCGTTCCGGGTATTAGGTGAATTCTAAATTCAACCTCACGATCTGGCGGTAACCCAGGTAATTCTTCTGGGAAGACATCTGAGAATTTAGATACTACAGGAATATCTTTTAATTCTTATCCTTTGGTGTCAATGATTACTGAAATCATATACACCATTCCTGCTTTCCGTGCGTAGCTTGCAGCTTTCATCACAGAGATGAAATTTGGTGTTCTCGTTGGCTTATCTCCCTCAATTGTGATCTTCTCACCATTTGGCATACGTACTTCTACCGACTTTTGATCACATAAAATACTTGCATGATTGGCTACCAACCAATCCATTCCTAATACGACATCGAATCCGGCTAGATCCATTGGAAAGAGGTTGGTAGTAAAATTATGACTTAAAATTTCTATCTTTCCTTTCGGAAGGATTTCGCTTATTTTGATAGAATTTCCATTTGTTGTCTCGACCAGACAGTCTTGGTGAAGTTTAGTTAATGGTTGTTTGAGAAGTTTGCAGAAAGAAGTATTTATGAAACTTTGGTTTGCACCAGAGTCAAATAATACTTTAGCATAAACATCATTAACTAACAACGTACCGGAAATCACATCCGGGATCATCTTAGCTTCTTCGGCTATCAAAATAAATTCTCTGGCATTCTTCTTGGGTCATTCTGTTGCCTTTGCTTTGTTGTTTGCCGCTAGAGCTAGTTTCGGACAATTCAGCTTGATATGGCTAGCTTCTCCGCAATTGTAGCATATTCTGGCACTAGCTTTCTTCCTACAATCTTCTTCCTTATGGCCTGGTATCTTGCAAAAGTTGTAGGACACAACACACTTCCCTAAGTGCTTTCTTTTGCAAAACTTGCAGTAGGGTGAAGAGGAAGAACCTGTTCCTTTCCCGCGATAGGAATTACCATAACATAGTTCTTGGGTAATCTTTTGAGCTAGGTTCTTTTTCTGGTTTTCCTCTTGTGTTCGTTCCAATTCATCTATCAAAGTGTTAGCAAGTTCCACTGCTTCTTCTATTGTTTGTGGTAGAGCTTCCTTGACTATATTTCTGATTTAACTGATTAATCCCCAGATATAACGGGAAGTTAATACTGGTTCTGGTGAGGCTAGTGTTGGTACTATCGTAGCATATTCAAAGAATGTGGTAGTATATTCCTTGTAATCTACCCCAGTCATTCTATGATTTAGGAATTTATTAGCAATCTATTCCTTTTCATGAGGAGGACAAAACTTTCTTTCAACTATTTCCTTAAAGTTGGTCCATTCCATGTTATAAACCCTGTCACTTCCTTTTGACTGAAGAATGGTATTCCACCACTCTAATGCTGAATTCTTAAGGAGATTAGAAGCATACATGATCTTATCTTCATTCGCACATTTACTTATCTTTAAGACTGCTTCCGTCTTTTCTATCCAGCGCAAGGCTGAAATGGCTCCTTCATTGCCTGAGAATTCTATCGGTTTGCATGATAAGAATTCTTTATAAGAACAACCATATGAGATGGTCCTTCTTCTTTTTGGAATCAGAGCTTGGATAAATAGTCCGTGATTTCCATTTACGCTGTGACTTGGTTCGTTGGGAGTACGTTTACTTCCGATTATAGAATTATTTTCTGCCTTTTTATTAATAGTATCGATAATATAGGGGCATGGAATCTATGATTCCTTGAGCTACTATGTGTTCGATAGCACTTTTATCCACTTGGTTTCTGTTATCATTGTTATTCTGGATTTTCTGATTTACTTCGTTTGACATCTGGATTGTAAACATTATCAGGTATTAATATCACAGAATAAATTAATACAAACAAACACTCAAGCATATTGAACCAAAATCGTCGAGCATTGCGACTTTTACTCTTTTCATATATATGCATCTAATACAAACTATGACTGGAATTTAAACGTTAGTAATTACGCATCGTTATATATAGATAGGTGATATATATATTAATTTATATCTATCTTACGTATTTTTTTTCTAAGTAACAGAAATTACACATATACATATATATATATATATATAGTATATTAGGCTTTGATTTTTCTAGTATTGCATTTCCCTCTCGTCGTATTTCCAGACGAGTTTTTCCCCGATTTGGCGTATCCGGTTTCCTTCCTCAACCAATTCTTCACCATACTGGCAAAGTTCTTCTACGTTCTCCTGATTCATTGGTGGCATTGGGGCTGGTATGGGTTCAGGGTAAGCTGGTATTGGTTTTCCGTATGCCATATATGGGTCATTCATTAGATTTTAAAATTCCCAATCGTTGTTCCACCATTGTTCTAAAGGATTTAGGGCTGGTAACCTGGGTATCTCGTTTGGCTTGAAAGTTAGGATTAGAAGTGGGTTTTCTTGGTTTTGTTCTAGGTTCAGGGGTTGGTCAGGGTATAAAGGTAGTAATTGTGGTTCTGGTACTGGTACTTGGTTGAGATCGAGTTCTCCTTCTACAATTCTAAGCATATTAAGATTGGCTAGTCTCCTATCCAATTCTTCTTCCCATACAGGTCTAGCTACTGGATTTTGGGTATTTCTCTCAGCTTTATTTAATACTGCTTGTTGTTGGATTTTCTTCATTCTTTTTCTCCTTTCTATTTTTGCTCTACTAAACCACCCTCTTTTCTTAGGGGGGGGGGGAGGTTCTTCGGATTTGGATTTAAAAACAAAAGTTTCCTCGGAATCAGCTACGTATCCGGAGGTTGGCTGGGATGTTCCTTCATCCATTGGAGAATGAGGTAGATGGCGATAAGTGTTAGAAATACCCTGATCACTCATACTGCAAACTAAAAAAGAAATCATCAAAATATAAAAAAATATCATAATATACATATTTACACAGAATAACACATAAGTTATTTCCTAACACAATTGGTTAAAATTTAGGAATTTAAAAGAACACCTAAATGGCTTAAACAAGTGGCTCTGATACCACCTTCTGTCGCAACCCCCGACCCCACCCCGGAAGCTGGAGCTGCGAGCACGAGCCGGTGGTATCAGTGTTTATTAATTTGGCAGCGGAAATGAGACATCGGGATCGTAGTTAGGAAATAAATTTTAGAGTTTCAAAACACCAAACTTTTATATTAAACAGATGGGATAAAACCCCATTTTTTAATTTATAATATCTTTATAGGGATAAATCCTAGTTGCTGAAAACATAATTTCTTCTTTTATTCAGGTAGATTTAAAGCCACCTCATTTAAGCCTTCAGTGCTTCCTAGATGGCTTCTTATAGCTTCACATTAGGTTACTTGAAACGCGTTTTGAAAATATTTTATCAGCAAGAAATACTGCGAGTACATTCCATTTTATAAAAAACACATTGTTATGACTTCACAATATTAAGAGCGATTACAATGTTTATATCTAACCAAAACTCCAAGTACTTGTCACTCGACGGATCTGTGACTATGGTCATATCACACATTGGCTACCCGTGTCCAGTTGTGAAGATTATCAGGTAGTGTATACAAAACCCCATAATACTGGCAGAATTTTGTAGAATAGAAAGACTTAATCACTGTAAGTATAACTGAAAACATTTAGGGTTTTGTAAAATAATTTGATAGGAAAAGAGAATGACTCACATTGTAAACTTAGGTATTTCTACGGCTTCCTGGTGATATTTTCTGTAAATTTCTTGATTTCCTATTAAAAACATACAATGCACGCGCGTTAGTATAATAACCCAAATCACTTTAGCCATACAACATGAGACAGATCCCCAACGTACTTAGTCAGTGAGCCTGGACATGCGTTGCTGGGTTCTAGATCAATCGGGTAGGTAACGAATTAGTGATCGGGGGTTAAAATACTTACAACGGGGCAGAGTTTCGTGATTTAGGGGGTATTTTAGCTGTATTTTTCGTATTATAGAGACTGAGAGAGAAAGAAAATGTTGAACGGTTTGAAATGCTGCTGAGAGGCTCCATTTATAGCTTTTCTGGGGGTCTCTCGCGCCCCGCGACACGCCCAAGGGGCCCTCTCGCACCCCGCGAGTGGCACCCTAGCTACGGCTAGGGTTGTCATGTCAGCCCTTAGGTCCAACACGTGTCTGATACGTGTCAACATGGGTGTCCGGCAAGTCAAGGGGTTGTCGCGCCCTGCGACCGACTCCCTCCAAGCCTGTCACGGCCCGCGACATGTAATAAAACTTGATTTTTAATTTTTTAAATAAAATATATGTTACTCGAGTCCGGTTTTGCACATACAGGGTATTTTAGGGCGTTTTCGAGGGTTGTTATAATATGTGTGTACTTGTACATTCCATCATTGGTATTTATGTACGTATTTTATACGTATTTGTATACGTGTACAATTCTTGTATTTTTGCAATTTCCACCAAGTGTATTGTTGTACGTATTTTTATACGTATTCGTATACTTGTTCAATTCTTAAATTCCCATGTGTTTACACTTAGTGAATTTCACCTTATAGTTTCCGGAATTTTGTAGTGTTGAAAATATATATTGTCGGGTCTAAAAATTATATTATTTTTAGTGTTTCATCGTAGTATCTGATCGATTATATTTTCATGTCAAAAGTGACCAAGTGTCGTCCGTGATATGTGCACGCTCCTTGTCGTGACGCTAAGGCGATCGGTGACGATGACGACGCATTTATTTCGTTAGAGTGTTTATTTTATATTTCGTGTCGGTTTTGGATATATATTATTATCTTGTCAATATATATATTTTTGTACGGTTTGCACGATGTCCGATTGTCCGTTGTCCGTCTCCTGTTTAAGGGTATAGTGTAAGTGTGTTTCATATGTGCATATTTTTGTGTATTATTTTCCGATAAAGGTATACATGAAGTTTCTTGTCCGTTTTCGTACATTTAAGCATTTTTAAAGACTTCATGTATGGTGTATTTTAGTATTTGGTTAGTATGATCCTAATTCTAATACATACACACAATATACATATATTTATACACATACACATATGATGGTGATAAAATATATACATATATTTTTATCCCTAAATATATATAATAATACCCATTTTAACTTATAAAAATATATATAGGTGTTTATTAAATCCTGGGAAAATTAGGCCTTAAACCTTTTCATTAAAACTTTCTTAATCATGATTAAGGTTGCTAATCACGTTTGGCCGTGTTAATCACCCCGTTAATTACACTTTAATCGTGATTAGATCTTTAAATTTTTTTGCCATAGTTTCCCCTAAACTATGGCGTTTTCCATGTTTTACAAAAGTATTTAATCCATGTTTAAGCCCCACAATCAACTTCCAATCAAGTTTCAAAACCCAATTTTTGCATGTAACATATCACACATAATTTTCCTCATAATCCTTGAACTTTACATATATTTTTAACCACACATTTTTAGTAAAAATGATGACAATTATAAATCTTTTAACAAGACTATTTACCATCATATTTAACATACTTTCAAATCTTGTTCTTTCACTTAAAAAACTTTGATTAACACACTTTTAAAGCCATTATAGTGTAAATCATGATTTTTAATCTTTATGAAAGTTATAAAATGTTAAAAATCACTTTTATTTTGTAGTAAAGTTCATGGATTATGTGGATGATGATCTTGTTAAGATTTAAACATTAAGTTGTTTAAATCACCATTTTTAATCAAGTTCCATACAAGATCATCAAGCTAAACAACTTACTTTAACAATAACATCAAGAGTTTATAACCTAACTAGCACTAAACAACATCATCAACACAAAATACATCATAATAGTAGACTTTTTATGTTGAGATTAGTGTTTTAACTTTGATTTGTGTTATGTTCAAGATGATTAACATGTACTTTCATAATCTATATATCATAAGAAGCTTAAAAATAACAAGGGGAGAAGCGTGACACACCTCTGCGAATCATCAACTGCATGAAGGCCCATAAATGCTTACGAAAAGGATGCGTTGCCTTCTTGGCGCACGTGGTAGATAAGAAGGTCGAAGAACCAAAGCTTGAAGATATTCCTGTGGTAAAGGATTTCCCTGAAGTCTTCCCTGAAGACTTACCAGGATTACCTCCACAGAGACAAGTCGAATTCCATATTGACTTGGTTCCGGGAGCTGCTCCCGTAGCTAAGGCACCATATCGACTTGTGCCATCTGAAATGCAAGAATTATCGATGCAACTCCAAGAGTTGTTGGATAAAGGATTCCTAAGGTCGAGCTTCTCGCCTTGGGGAGCTCTAGTGTTGTTCGTAAAGAAAAAGGATGGAACCTTACGGATGTGCATTGATTATAAAGAGTTGAATAAGCTCACTGTTAAGAATCGGTATCCACTACCAAGGATTGACGACTTA
Organism: Helianthus tuberosus; assembly: GCA_030545235.1. NCBI lineage: Eukaryota > Viridiplantae > Streptophyta > Magnoliopsida > Asterales > Asteraceae > Helianthus > Helianthus tuberosus. The sequence goes on along the minus strand of CM060358.1, from coordinate 123,066,090 downwards.
TTCGACTAGTTGCAAGGATCGAGCTATTACTCCAAGATTGACCTTCGGTTTGGCTATCATCAGTTGAGGATACAGGAGGAGAGCATACCCAAGACAGCGTTCAAGACTCGTTATGGGCACTACGAGTTTCTTGTCATCCCGTTTGGATTGACAAACGCACCGGCTGTATTTATGGACTTGATGAATCGCGTTTGCAAGCCATATCTCGATAAATTTGTGATAGGATTTATCGACGATATCCTGATCTATTTGCGAATGAAGGAAGAGCATGAGCAACATCTATGAACCATTCTGAAACTGTTGAAGAAGGAAAAGCTTTACACGAAGTTCTCAAAGTGAGAATTTTAGATTCGCGAGGTACAGTTCCCTGGTTATGTTGTGAACGAGAATGGTATCCATGTAGATCCGTCAAAGATTGAAGCAATCAAGAATTGGGAAGCGCCCACAACTCCGACTGAAGTACGACAGTTTCTGGGATTAGTGGGCTATTACCGAAGATTTATTGAGAATTTTTCTAAAATTGCTCAACCGCTCACTTCCCTTATATAGAAAGACAGGAAGTTGGACTAGGGAGACAAACAGAAGGAAGCCTTCCAACTTCTCAAAGACAAGCTATGCGATGCACCGATACTAGTCACACTGGACCAGAAAGACATGAAGTTTGACTAGGGAGACAAACAGAAGGAAGCCTTCCAACTTCTCAAAGACAAGCTATGCCTATGGTTTGGCGAGTTCTAGTCACACTGGACCAGATAAAGTCTCGTCATGTGCCTGACTTGTGCATTGAGGATCTTCCGATTGCATATCGATTAAGGTCTGATGGTTCCAGCCGATTCCTTCTCTTTTCCACCTCTAAAGATTCCCTCATCCTCAAAGCGAGTAAAAAACGAGGATGAATGGGAACGAAAATTCTTTTTCGTGAAAAGAGACTCTATTGACAAGGGTGTTGACCTTCCTGGAAAGTGGTTGACCTCTGGTAGGATTTACGGTTTTAGGATTATCCCCAATCGTATCCTGAGACTATATCCTAAACTGACATCTTGACCTTTTTATGCAGCAAATTTCAAGGAATTGGCCCCTCCAAGCACTGAATCAGAAAGAAGAATTAAAGAGATCTACCGGTTCCCGAAGAGTGAAAGAACCTTCTCCCTGTTATTCACAAGATTAAGCCAAAAATCAAGTTCCGAGATGTCTGGTAAGCATAGTTTTACAAGTTATTCTTATATATTAAACTGATTATATTCTAATAGTATATAAGGGCTTAGTATTTCTTCCCTTCATGCAGCACCAGCTACAAATCTTGAAGTCTTTGATCTTGAGGAACTGGATAGTTATTCCGGTCCTGTGCAAGTCAAACAAAAACTAAATCCTAAGCCAGCTGTCACCACATCCAAACCTACCAGCTCCAAGGCTGCCGCCATTCCCAAGCCTTCCACTGCCACAAAGCCACGTGGTTCCAGTTCCTGCAAGAGGAAGGAACCAGATTTCCCTGCTGCCTCTGATGTCTTTCCATACGAGAATCATGGATTTTTGGAATCCCGCAAGTTTATGACCGGCTTCCTCAATCTGGTAAATATCCTTATCATACATCCTGCACATATATGCTGGTTATATATTGTAAGTATACATATTGATACCTGTTCTTTTGATCGTAGGGTCTTGAACGGTTAGTGCACTTGTATGAGGACTCATGCGGGTTAAACAAGATGTTGGAAGCCAAACTGAAGAAGGCTGAGACCACTATTGCAGACCAAGCAGCAATCGCCACCGCCAAGTCGGAGCCCTGTGAGGCTAAGTACAAGGCAATGACCCAGGAACACCAGGCTACCATCAAGAAGACCACCCATGAAGCTCAAGCCAAATCCGACGCCGCTCAGGTCCAGCATGAGCAGGATATGGCTTCTTATCGAGAAGGCCTTAAGGGTTCCGTCGTGTTCTCTCTCCTCCGAGCTAGGCTGAAAATGGCCGATGAAGCCAAGGCCATGGGCTTCGAATGCCCCTACTGGAACGTTGATGCTTGGGAGGCAAAGTTGAGGGACCTTGGTTGCAATCCCGTGGAACATCCTGCGAAGCCTGCGGTTGAGGAGCCTTCCAAGGTGGCAGAAAAAGCGGTTGATGCTGGTGGTGATGCTGGGAAGAATGCTGATGGTGATCCTGGTGCGGGTGCTGATGAAGCTATGGTTGAAAAGGGTGCTGCCCCTTGAAGGCAGCTGTCACACCCCAAAAATGTCGCAGCGGAATATAAAACGTAGTGGTGACGGAAGCTGGTGCCCATTTGTATCTTGCTGAACGATGCATCGTAATGTTGGACATTTCAACTTAATTAAACACATAGATTTTAAAACATAAAGTCTTAAAGTTCGTCACAATCACACCATAGTTAAATTGTTTTGATCCTTATGGATCTTATTACATTGGTCCTAAATAGTTTTAAAAGTTTTTCCAAAACATTATCAAACCAAACATGCATCAATAACCACAAGATACACCATAATTCCCGAAGCCGAACTCAAGTACTTTTAGAACACGTTAAAATCAAGTGTCAACACAAAGGAAGGTGAGTTCACATATTCACATTCAAACAATTCATTCCAAAGGAAAACTTTCTGATTATGTGTTTATTTTAAAACATCCATATACTTTTTAGAAAGTCCATTTTACTTCCTTAATAAAATCCATGGGTCATCCGTCACAGTTCAAAAACCCGACAATAAAGCTCTTACCCAGGTTTTGTATATTAAATTCATAGCGTCAATTTTCAGACTCGTAATGTTAGCTAGACAATAAGAACTATATATTTACCATGCAGGGATAATCAAAGCTAGACAATAAACAGAATATCAATTCGTCGTTTGACTTGACACGGGGCGACCGATCATGACGGGGTTGTCAACCCGATAGATCTACCAACAATTCCTCGCGTGCAATACTTAAATGATTAAACGACATCATGGGCGCAGGGTCCGCTTCGAGACCAATATGATGTCTGCCTCACGTACAATATATATATATCTTACTAATATGAAAAATTTAATACATGAAGTTGTACGAATCCCCTGAATCCCCTCCCTTGAGACCAGGCCGGCATTCGTCCCAACTTTACGGTCTGTTTCTCCTCGAAAACACCGTATCATCCCAATTTCCTCCAAACATTCATTCATCAAAACGTTTTATCTCGAAACGTATGATTTATTAATCTTTATGAAAGTTATAAAATGTTAAAAATCACTTTTATTTTGTAGTAAAGTTCATGGATTATGTGGATGATGATCTTGTTAAGATTTAAACATTAAGTTGTTTAAATCACCATTTTTAATCAAGTTCCATACAAGATCATCAAGCTAAAAAACTTACTTTAACAATAACATCAAGAGTTTATAACCTAACTAGCACTAAACAACATCATCAACACAAAATACATCATAATAGTAGACTTTTTATGTTGAGATTAGTGTTTTAACTTTGATTTGTGTTATGTTCAAGATGATTAACATGTACTTTCATAATCTATATATCATAAGAAGCTTAAAAATAACAAGGGGAGAAGCGTGACACACCTCTGCGAATCATCAACTGCATGAAGGCCCATAAATGCTTACGAAAAGGATGCGTTGCCTTCTTGGCGCACGTGGTAGATAAGAAGGTCGAAGAACCAAAGCTTGAAGATATTCCTGTGGTAAAGGATTTCCCTGAAGTCTTCCCTGAAGACTTACCAGGATTACCTCCACAGAGACAAGTCGAATTCCATATTGACTTGGTTCCGGGAGCTGCTCCCGTAGCTAAGGCACCATATCGACTTGTGCCATCTGAAATGCAAGAATTATCGATGCAACTCCAAGAGTTGTTGGATAAAGGATTCCTAAGGTCGAGCTTCTCGCCTTGGGGAGCTCTAGTGTTGTTCGTAAAGAAAAAGGATGGAACCTTACGGATGTGCATTGATTATAAAGAGTTGAATAAGCTCACTGTTAAGAATCGGTATCCACTACCAAGGATTGACGACTTATTCGACTAGTTGCAAGGATCGAGCTATTACTCCAAGATTGACCTTCGGTTTGGCTATCATCAGTTGAGGATACAGGAGGAGAGCATACCCAAGACAGCGTTCAAGACTCGTTATGGGCACTACGAGTTTCTTGTCATCCCGTTTGGATTGACAAACGCACCGGCTGTATTTATGGACTTGATGAATCGCGTTTGCAAGCCATATCTCGATAAATTTGTGATAGGATTTATCGACGATATCCTGATCTATTCGCGAATGAAGGAAGAGCATGAGCAACATCTATGAACCATTCTGAAACTGTTGAAGAAGGAAAAGCTTTACACGAAGTTCTCAAAGTGAGAATTTTAGATTCGCGAGGTACAGTTCCCTGGTTATGTTGTGAACGAGAATGGTATCCATGTAGATCCGTCAAAGATTGAAGCAATCAAGAATTGGGAAGCGCCCACAACTCCGACTGAAGTACGACAGTTTCTGGGATTAGTGGGCTATTACCGAAGATTTATTGAGAATTTTTCTAAAATTGCTCAACCGCTCACTTCCCTTATATAGAAAGACAGGAAGTTGGACTAGGGAGACAAACAGAAGGAAGCCTTCCAACTTCTCAAAGACAAGCTATGCGATGCACCGATACTAGTCACACTGGACCAGAAAGACATGAAGTTTGACTAGGGAGACAAACAGAAGGAAGCCTTCCAACTTCTCAAAGACAAGCTATGCCTATGGTTTGGCGAGTTCTAGTCACACTGGACCAGATAAAGTCTCGTCATGTGCCTGACTTGTGCATTGAGGATCTTCCGATTGCATATCGATTAAGGTCTGATGGTTCCAGCCGATTCCTTCTCTTTTCCACCTCTAAAGATTCCCTCATCCTCAAAGCGAGTAAAAAACGAGGATGAATGGGAACGAAAATTCTTTTTCGTGAAAAGAGACTCTATTGACAAGGGTGTTGACCTTCCTGGAAAGTGGTTGACCTCTGGTAGGATTTACGGTTTTAGGATTATCCCCAATCGTATCCTGAGACTATATCCTAAACTGACATCTTGACCTTTTTATGCAGCAAATTTCAAGGAATTGGCCCCTCCAAGCACTGAATCAGAAAGAAGAATTAAAGAGATCTACCGGTTCCCGAAGAGTGAAAGAACCTTCTCCCTGTTATTCACAAGATTAAGCCAAAAATCAAGTTCCGAGATGTCTGGTAAGCATAGTTTTACAAGTTATTCTTATATATTAAACTGATTATATTCTAATAGTATATAAGGGCTTAGTATTTCTTCCCTTCATGCAGCACCAGCTACAAATCTTGAAGTCTTTGATCTTGAGGAACTGGATAGTTATTCCGGTCCTGTGCAAGTCAAACAAAAACTAAATCCTAAGCCAGCTGTCACCACATCCAAACCTACCAGCTCCAAGGCTGCCGCCATTCCCAAGCCTTCCACTGCCACAAAGCCACGTGGTTCCAGTTCCTGCAAGAGGAAGGAACCAGATTTCCCTGCTGCCTCTGATGTCTTTCCATACGAGAATCATGGATTTTTGGAATCCCGCAAGTTTATGACCGGCTTCCTCAATCTGGTAAATATCCTTATCATACATCCTGCACATATATGCTGGTTATATATTGTAAGTATACATATTGATACCTGTTCTTTTGATCGTAGGGTCTTGAACGGTTAGTGCACTTGTATGAGGACTCATGCGGGTTGAACAAGATGTTGGAAGCCAAACTGAAGAAGGCTGAGACCACTATTGCAGACCAAGCAGCAATCGCCACCGCCAAGTCGGAGCCCTGTGAGGCTAAGTACAAGGCAATGACCCAGGAACACCAGGCTACCATCAAGAAGACCACCCATGAAGCTCAAGCCAAATCCAACGCCGCTCAGGTCCAGCATGAGCAGGATATGGCTTCTTATCGAGAAGGCCTTAAGGGTTCCGTCGTGTTCTCTCTCCTCCGAGCTAGGCTGAAAATGGCCGATGAAGCCAAGGCCATGGGCTTCGAATGCCCCTACTGGAACGTTGATGCTTGGGAGGCAAAGTTGAGGGACCTTGGTTGCAATCCCGTGGAACATCCTGCGAAGCCTGCGGTTGAGGAGCCTTCCAAGGTGGCAGAAAAAGCGGTTGATGCTGGTGGTGATGCTGGGAAGAATGCTGATGGTGATCCTGGTGCGGGTGCTGATGAAGCTATGGTTGAAAAGGGTGCTGCCCCTTGAAGGCAGCTGTCACACCCCAAAAATGTCGCAGCGGAATATAAAACGTAGTGGTGACGGAAGCTGGTGCCCATTTGTATCTTGCTGAACGATGCATCGTAATGTTGGACATTTCAACTTAATTAAACACATAGATTTTAAAACATAAAGTCTTAAAGTTCGTCACAATCACACCATAGTTAAATTGTTTTGATCCTTATGGATCTTATTACATTGGTCCTAAATAGTTTTAAAAGTTTTTCCAAAACATTATCAAACCAAACATGCATCAATAACCACAAGATACACCATAATTCCCGAAGCCGAACTCAAGTACTTTTAGAACACGTTAAAATCAAGTGTCAACACAAAGGAAGGTGAGTTCACATATTCACATTCAAACAATTCATTCCAAAGGAAAACTTTCTGATTATGTGTTTATTTTAAAACATCCATATACTTTTTAGAAAGTCCATTTTACTTCCTTAATAAAATCCATGGGTCATCCGTCACAGTTCAAAAACCCGACAATAAAGCTCTTACCCAGGTTTTGTATATTAAATTCATAGCGTCAATTTTCAGACTCGTAATGTTAGCTAGACAATAAGAACTATATATTTACCATGCAGGGATAATCAAAGCTAGACAATAAACAGAATATCAATTCGTCGTTTGACTTGACACGGGGCGACCGATCATGACGGGGTTGTCAACCCGATAGATCTACCAACAATTCCTCGCGTGCAATACTTAAATGATTAAACGACATCATGGGCGCAGGGTCCGCTTCGAGACCAATATGATGTCTGCCTCACGTACAATATATATATATCTTACTAATATGAAAAATTTAATACATGAAGTTGTACGAATCCCCTGAATCCCCTCCCTTGAGACCAGGCCGGCATTCGTCCCAACTTTACGGTCTGTTTCTCCTCGAAAACACCGTATCATCCCAATTTCCTCCAAACATTCATTCATCAAAACGTTTTATCTCGAAACGTATGATTTATTAAACTCCATATATTTTCAACGAAAATATATATATTTTATATTAAAAGCTATGTTTTAATCCAAAAACATTATTAAACCCTTTTATTGGTGTGTTCTACCCCCAAAATATATACAAAGCAGTAAAAAGAGGGGTTTAGTGACACTCCCCTTTAGGTGCGTATTTTTAAATGGCGCAATCCCACAGTTTGATTTCTACACGTCCTATTATGTAGGAACGATTTATAAATCAATATATATATATCAGAAAAATCCGAAGTTTCTCTGTTTCTTAGAATTGTCACATGACTTTGAGATTTTCTCGAAAAGTTATCATTTTTTATTATGTTGGCACGCTAATATATATATGAGTCCACATATATATATATTTTTAATATTTTTGCGACTTGAACAATTTTATTGGTGACCGTTATCATGTAAATCCGTTAACACTCCCGTTTATACGCAATATATCTACGATTTGCGCGTCGTAATATATATACATAAACGTTCACATAGATTATTATCGAATCACGCGAATCTTGTTAACTTATCTATTTTATCATTTTCAAGGCAAATATACATAAAATATCTTATATGTATCAAATTTTCATGGTCGACAAACAAGTTACACATTTAACGTGATTTTTACCGTTTCTACCGCACAAAACGTACAAGTATACATGCATAATCTAAATTTCTCACTATCATGTTAAAACTTAACATATTTTCACATTCACATGTTTAAATCACATAACACATCTTAACACATAAGGTTCACTAAAAAATAACCAATACTAGTGTACATTGAAAAAAAGCGTTCTTTAGCGATTCGGTATCGTTTTCGGGTGTCGGAAGTCACGTATGACCAACCAAACACCAAGTAAACTTAAAATTAGTTATAATACTTATTTTTAAACTAAAAATATCAGTTTACTTACTGATCTAAATTAGTTTTATAAAAATACTCGAAAAGCCGATTTTTGACCGTTTTAACGCATAGTTTTGCGTTAAACGTTTCTATAATCATCCCAACTCGGAATGACTTGATATTTTAACATAATACATATTATTTACTGATTAAAATAGTGGTTATAATCAGATTAGTGCAGTTTTTGTGTAAGTCACATAAATCATGCGATTTCACGTATTTTACAACATTTAAAGCACCATGTACAACATGAAAAGCTAGTAAACTTTATGACAAAGTTTTATATCACTAAACACTTCAAAATAATTATATTTTAGTGTTTATATTCTGATCAAAATTGATTTTTATCAAATCATATCTAAATTATCATTTCATGACCACAAATCATCATGCATGTTCAAGTAAATGCATCTAATGCACTCATACAACATCATCATCATCTTTTATGTTCTAATCATACTCAAGAACACATTAATATCATGTTTTTACATAACATAACACAACATATATCATCCATCATCACATAATTATTCATACATAAATACAAGTGTCTTTCATTCATGAGTGTATGACCAAAATTTACATGCATGCATACACATATACATATATATACGAAATATTTTCACCCACATGAACTTCCAAAAGTTCACTCTTTCATCAAATCCCTTTTAAATCATGAAACACCTTTAAAACATTCTTTTATGAAACTTTTGATTCTTGCATGCAATCTATCATTCAAATATCATATTATTCAAGAATCATTTAATTAAAAATCAAAACACAATCACATACACACACACACATATACCTATGGCTATACATACACACCCATTTCCATTTTCTTTAAAATCTCATTCTTTATCATTTTCAAGTTCATGTTTAATTCCAAGTTCAAGAAAACTTTCCATCATCTTTATCATCACAAAAAATCAAGAATGTAATTTTGAAAATAAGTTTATACCTTCCAAGTTTTTAGTGGGTTTTAACAAGATTTATGATGGTTGGAAGCTTTTTTCATCAAGAAAACACTTTCGGATCTTCAAAACACCTTGAAACCTTCTTGGAATGAACTTTAATCTCCAAAAACAAGTTAAAAATTTTGAAATGGATGAGAGATGAAGGGTGTTTGGCTGTTTTGTAAGAGAGAGAGAGAGAGTGTTTTGATTGTGTTATGAGTGTTTCTTGGGTTTAGAAAGGTATTTGGAAGCTTTAGGGAACATTGTCATCAAGCACCTCCAATTATAGCCAATAAGAGCATGAGAGAGGAGAGAGAGAATGATGCATGGCTTCCATTTATCTCAACACACACACCACACGATTCCATATGTATACATATACATATATATCTAATTTTTGGCCAAAAACTGGTATTTTACTGGATATCGGGTATTTTATCCAGCGTTTTAATCCCGTTTTAGTGCGTCTTAAATTATTTTATCATTCTATAAAAATAATCACACAAAATTATTACTGAAATAATTACCAGTTGCCTTGACTGGCTGAGTTACCGGTATTTGGCAGTATTCGCGCTGTGCTGTGCGGTACGCGTTTAAAATCGCAAAATAGGGATTTAAGCGTTTTTATTTATTTTTATCATTCTATAGTAATAAACTCATCAAATTATTACTAAAATGATTATCAGTTGCCTTGACAGGCTGTGTTGACAATATTTTGTCGGTATACGCGCTGCATCGCGCGATATGCGCTTAAACTCGAAAAATAGAGTTTCTTAGCGTTTTAATTTATTTTTCCTCATGAATATGATTAAAATTACTATTCTAATCATAACAGTCTATTTTTTAGGATTTTAACACTGATCGGGTGGTCACTGACGTTCGTTTCGCATTTTAACCGTTACGCGATAAGCGTTTATCTTACCGTTGCCAACATAATTAAATACCATATATAAACATCATAATCTGTTTAATACGGCTTTTTATCTATTCACAACACGTGTTACAATTGTACGGTACGGCCTGAAAAGCCGGGTGTCACAGTCTCCCCCTTGTTTAGGAAATTTCGTCCTTGAAATTTTTTTACTCTACAAGTTTTGTTTTCGCACTAGGTGGAAGCAGTAAAAACAAGCTTGATGAATATGGTCTTGTAGTTTCTGCGAGAAACTTTAATTCTTACATAGAATCTTCGTAGACCTATATTACACACACCCTCAGTTCTTAATCTCACGTCTCAACGCTCTCCACCCTTTCCAAGGTTCAACGCTTACAAGCACTTAATCAAGAAGATTAAGTCAAAGTTCCACCATTTCGGGTTTAGCGTACGTATATTTACATATACATTACTCTGTACCTGAGGTAGTCTGAGTTTACACACAATTGATCCAACTCGAGATGGGCTCTCGAAAGTATCTAATCTCATAAACTCGTTTTCTTTCCTTCTTACATTCATTTCAGATATCCACGAATTGCACAATCAATAAATCACATATACTACTAAAATTTTGTAATCGCCTCTCTGGTTATCAACATAACTCTTCTAACCATCCGTACTGCTTCTACGGTACTTCGATAAACTTCCGTTTATCGCCTAAATAAACCTCTACAAGGAACAAAATCAATGTATTATCCATTATACACTTTCTCAAATTGGACACATGCAACACATCATGTGCACCACTCAATCCTTATGGTAGCTTGAGCCTATTAGCGACTGATCCAACTCAAGATGGGGTCTTGAAAGGACCTAATCTATGTGGCTCAGCTTTTCCTTCTCTGCTAACTTAATAGCATCCTTTAAAGTAACTCTTCCAATAGAACCAAATCTTCGATCTGAAATCGCAATAACTTTCCTTCAATTGTCCGCGCAATCCTTCTGTTGATCAATTGGTGACTTTTAACCTTCCCTCGATCTAGGCAAATCCTATCGCTGGTTTCCTAGATAAACTAGGGTCTGGTTAATTGTCTCTTGACACATTAGCTTAACAAAGTGGCGATCAAGTCTTCCATCCATGCAAGGCTTCAAACTGAGCAACCTAGATACTAGCGTGATAACTATTATTGTAGGATAACTCTGCCAAAGGCATGTGAGTATCCTAACTTCCTTCGAAATCCATCGTACACGCTCTCAACATTTCCTCTAAAGGTTTGAAAAGCTTCCTCCTACTTTTCTATCCAATCAATTCCCTTTTCTCCTTTGGGGTTATTAGTGTCGAAGGCAGCACTAATTTAGAGAAATTCTTAATAAATCTCCAGTAGCACCCAACTAGTCCTATGAATTGCCGTACTTTTGACGAAGTCTTTGGCGTTTCTCAACACTTGATCGCTCCGATCTTAGACTGATCTACATGCATTCCATCCTTATTTCTCATCAATTCCATAGTCGACTTCAGATGTTACTCATGATTCTCCTTGGCTCGCGTATAAGCAAGTATGTCGTCAATGAATATTATCACGAATTTATCCATTTAGAGTTTCCATACCCTATCCATGAGATCCATGAATATAAATGGCGCATTAATTTAGTCAAAAGTCATGACTAATAACTCGTAATGGCCATATCGTGTTTGAAAAGCAGTCCTCAGCATATCTTTGTCAGCAACCTTCAACTAATGATATCCTGATCGTAGGCCGATCTTCGTGAAGCAGCTGGATCCCCGTAGCTTGATCGAACAATTTGTCAATCCTCAGTAAAGGGTACCGATTCTTGATAGTCAACTTGTTCAGTTCTCTGAAATCATCACACATCCTGAAGGATTCCATCCTTCTTCCTCACAACAAAATAGATGCACTTCAAAGCGAAAATTTTGATCGAATGAAACCCTTGTTTAGTAGCTTTTAAAGCCGATTCGACATTTCTATCATCTCAGACGGTGCTTAATCTATAAGGAGATTTTCCAATTGGTGCAGCACTGGGTACCAGATCGATCCGGAATTCGATCTGTCTCGCAGGGGGTAATCCAGGTAAGTCTTTTTAAGAAAACTTCTGGATACTTGCGAACAATAGGAATCTCTCCGATATTCCTACATTTGGCCTTCATATCTACTACGTTAACAAAGAACGCAGGATAGCCTTTTCGCAACAACTTGAGCATCCTCACAACACTGACGACTCTCAACCATCAACACTCGACACTGAGCACTCGACTCGGTCGGTCTTTATGAACAACTTCCGCCTCTCCACCGTCATCAGGATGAGGTATCCTAGCTAACTTCTTCAAGCGATAATCCCCACTTCGTTCTTGGATAATCAATCCATTCTCACCTCTTCGTCAAAGCTCCCCAGCTCCACTGGAAATAAACCGATACTGAAACTATAATCACCTAATTAAATACTATAACCGAGAACGACATCACTAGATTTTATCAGCTTGCCAATTACTAGTTCTATCGAGTACTTTTTACTTAGCTTACTTGTTGGAGAACACAAAAATGGTTCAAAGTTTTTCGAAACAAAACTCAAGTCAGCTCCAGTGTTAAAAGTACGATCGTTAAATGGTTGACGATTTAGAACGTATCAGTAGCAACTGTAGGATCGTTACACGCCTTCCCAGCATTCATCTCGAAAACTCTGCCCTTGGCATTCTGACCCTTCATTCCGGGACATTCTCTCCTGAAATGTCTTTGCTCACCACACTCGTAGCATCCCTGGAGTGTATTTCCCTCTGATGTACTTTTAGCATAGCACTCGCGAGTCATATGTCTAGTCCGACCACATCCAGTGCACTTCTCTTGCTCATCACCGTGATTCTTCTTTTCTGGACCACTCCTGTCATCTCCGACATTATCCTTTCCCGACTCTCTAAGGTTAGCTACACACGCCTTCTCCAAACCGCGTTTCTTCTCATGCTTCTCATCGGTATCTCTTCTCAAACTCTCAGACTTTCGCTTTCGCGAATCCCTAAATCTAGGCTCAGAATGCGGAAATATTTGAATGGTCGACCCGCTGTGACGGCCCGACATCACGCATACCGTTGCCACGTCATTGCATAGGGTACCTGTAAATGATCTTGGGTTACAACCCTGGATTATTTTATGTGTACATCTATGTACTGTTCACAAAGTTAATGAAAAATCAGAATTACGCTCCGATTATATCATAACACAGGAACTACTAAAACTTTCCGATCATTATATCACCTGAAGGGTTTTCGATTCTGTGTCCCACCAAAACCATGCCCATGAGCACCATGTCCACGTTCCTGGCCATTATTATGGTTAGCATCGCACTGTTCCATGGCAGTATTAACATGTTGGGCTATGAGTTGTGCCAACTCCTCTAGTGTGGTAGGTAGTCCAATACCCTGTCTTGCTTTTGGCGGCATTTCGTCGTTTCTTTTATTTACAACAATAATAATCACATAAGACGATAACCAAAAATAATTCAATCATTACATGTTAGTGGACCAAACATTGCGCATGTATAATATCCACATAATAATGAGAACAATTTTTAAACCAAAAGAAACCCATTTGATTAATACCAGAAATTTACAAAACTTGTTTTTAGTACAAAGACTAATCAAAATTCGGCGTGTCTACATCAACACCCGCAACAAGTCTATATGAAATTTCCTCCTAAATATCTGAAGACTTGGCATGCAAGCCATAAATAGGGTTCATCAAATGAGACATACAAAACAAACAACTGAAACAACCAACAACTAACGCTTCAAACCCAGGAAGTCCAACATCTTCCTAACAAGCTCTCCTAGCTCAACTATTTTCCAGTGCATCTGATCCCTAGCACTGTTATCCAAGTCCTTAAACTTATCATACCAGTCCATCTGTCCTTCTCCGCGCCCTTCGTCGTCTCCAAGTCTCCGTGCAACGTGGCGAACTGACGATCGTAGTGAGAGTGATTGACCCAAATCTCCTTCTGTTTCTTCAAAGCGGACGCTGTCTCAGCTCTCGAAGTCGATGCGATCTCTCCAATGGGTCGAGTCCTCTTCCTATGACGAGTGTAGACTAAAAGAGGTGTAGCAAAACACGTGACTCGAGTATCGGAATAGACAACTCTGTAACAACGGACGGGGGAGTCTCAAGTATAGGCTCGACAGTATCAGTGAGCAGAACTACTAATGGCTCTATAGGCTGAGACGTGACATATCGTAACTGTACAAAGTAAGTGTGTGATCAATATGAATAGTAACACATAAGGCCCAAAAAAACAGAAAATCACGTATGAACGTAAACACATAAGGGTTTTCATACATGATAAAATTTTCCATGTTTATTTAAAAATCTTGGCTTCGAGAATTTTGGACTTTAAATCTCAAAATTCATCCGTTGAAGTCTAGTGTTTTCCTCCGAAAACATATAGTTCGCTAACAACCATTGGCTCTGATACCAACTTCTGTCACACCCCAAAAACGTCGCAGCGGAATATAAAACGTAGTGGTGACGGAAGCTGGTGCCCATTTGTATGTTGCTGAACGATGCATCGTAATGTTGGACATTTCAACTTAATTAAAACATAGATTTTAAAAAATAAAGTCTTAAAGTTCGTCACAATCACACCATAGTTAAATTGTTTTGATCCTTATGGATCTTATTACATTGGTCCCAAATAATTTTAAAAGTTTTTCCAAAACATTATCAAACCAAACATACATCAATAACCACAAGATACGCCATAATTCCCGAAGCCGAACTCAAGTACCTGTAGAACACGTTAAAATCAAGTGTCAACACAAAGGAAGGTGAGTTCACATATTCACATTCAAACAATTCATTCCAAAGGAAAACTTTCTGATTATGTGTTTATTTTAAAACATCCATATAATTTTTAGAAAGTCCATTTTACTTCCTTAATAAAATCCATGGGTCATCCGTCGCAATTCAAAAACCCGACAATAAAGCTCTTACCCAGGTTTTGTATATTAAATTCATAGCGTCAATTTTCAGACTCGTAATGTTAGGTAGACAATACGAACTATATATTTACCATGCAGGGATAATCAAAGCTAGACAATAAACAGAATATCAATTCGTCGTTTGACTTGACACGGGGCAACCGGTCATGACGGGGTTGTCAACCCGATAGATCTACCAACAATTCCTCCTGTGCAATACTTAAATGATTAAACGACATCGTGGGCGCAGGGTCCTCTTCGAGACCAATATGATGTCTGCCTCACGCACAATATATATATATATCCTACTAATATGAAAAAATTAATACACGAAGTTGTACGAATCCCCTGAATCCCCTCCCTTGAGACCAGGTCGGCGTTCGTCCCAACTTTTCCGTCTGTTTCTCCTCGGTAACACCGTATCATCCCAATTTCCTCCAAACATTCATTCATCAAAACGTTGTATCTCGAAACGTTTGATTTATCAAACTCCATATATTTTCAACGAAAATATATATATTTTATATTAAAAGGTATGTTTTAATCCAAAAACATTATTAAACCCTTTTATTGGCGTGTTCTACCTCCAAAATATATACAAAGTAGTAAAAAGAGGGGTTTAGTGACACTCACCTTTGGGTGCGTATTTTTAAATAGCGCAATCCCACAGTTTGATTTCTACACATCCTATTATATGTAGGAACGATTTATAAATCAATATATATATCACAAAAATCATAAGTTTCTCTGTTTCTTAGAATTGTCACATAACTTTGAGATTTTGTCGAAAAGTTATCATTTTTGATTATGTTGGCACGTTAATATATATATATATATATATATATATATATATATATATATTAATATTTTTGCGACTTGAATGATTTTATTGGTGACCGTTATCATGTAAATCCGTTAACACTCCCGTTTATACGCAATAAATCTACGATTTGGGCGTCGTAATATATATACATAAACGTTCACATAGATTATTAGTGAATCACGCGAAATCTTGTTAACTTATCTATTTTTTCATTTTTAAGGCAAATATACATAAAATATCTTATATGTATCAAATTTTCATGCTCGACAAACAAGTTACACATTTAACGCGATTTTTACCGTTTCTACCGCACAAAACGTACAAGTATACATGCATAATCTAAATTTCTCACTATCATGTTAAAACTTAACATATTTTCACAATCACATGTTTAAATCACATAACACATCTTAACACATAAGGTTCACTAAAAAATAACCCATACTAGTGTACATTGAAAAATGCGTATTTTAGCGATTCGGTAACGTTTTCGGGCGTCGGAAGTCACGTATGACCAACCAAACACCAAGTAAACTTAAAATTAGTAATAATACTTATTTTTAAACTAAAAATATCAGTTTACTTACTGATCTAAATCAGTTTTATAAAAATACTCGAAAAGCCGATTTTTGACCGTTTTAACGCATAGTTTTGCGTTAAACGTTTCTATAATCATCCCAACTCGGAATGACTTGATATTTTAACACAATACATATTATTTACTGATTAAAATAGTGGTTATAATCAGATTGGTGCAGTTTTTTGTGTAAGTCACATAATCAGATTAGTGCAGTTTTTGTGTAAGTCACATAAATCATGCGATTTCACGTATTTTACAACATTTAAAGCACCATGTACAATCACTAAACACTTCAAAATAATTATATTTTAGAGTTTATATTCTGATCAAAATTGATTTTTATCAAATCATATCTAAATCATCATTTCATGATCACAAATCATCATGCATGTTCAAGTAAATGCATCTAATGCACTCATACAACATCATCATCATATTTTATGTTCTGATCATACTCAAGAACACATTAATATCATGTTTTTACATAACACAACATATATCATCCATCATCACATAATTATTCATACATAAATACAAGTGTCTTTCATTCATGAGTGTATGACCAAAATTTACATGCATGCATACACATATACATATATATACGAAATATTTTCACCCACATGAACTTCCAAAAGTTCACTCTTTCATCAAATCCCTTTTAAATCATGAAACACCTTTAAAACATTCTTTTATGAAACTTTTGATTCTTGCATGCAATCTATCATTCAAATATCATATTATTCAAGAATCATTTAATTAAAAATCAAAACACAATCACATACACACACACACATATACCTATGGCTATACATACATATACATACACACCCATTTCCATTTTGTTTAAAATCTCATTCTTTATCATTTTCAAGTTCATGTTTAATTCCAAGTTCAAGAGAAACTTTCCATCATCTTTATCATCACTAAAAATCAAGAATGTAATTCTGAAAATAAGTTTATACCTTTCAAGGTTTTAGTGGGTTTTAACAAGATTTTTGATGGTTGGAAGCTTGTTTCATTAAGAAAACACTTTCGGATCTTCAGAACACCTTGAAACCCTCTTGGAATGAACTTTAATCTTCAAAAACAAGTTAAAAATTTCGAAATGGATGAGAGATGAAGGGTGTTTGGCTGATTTGTAAGAGAGAGAGAGAGAGTGTTTTGAATGTGTTATGAGTGTTTCTTGGGTTTAGAAAGGTATTTGGAAGCTTTAGGGAACATTGTCATCAAGCACCTCCAATTATAGCCAATAAGAGCATGAGAGAGGAGAGAGAGAATGATGCTTGGCTGCCATTTATCTCAACACACACACACACACCTCTCGATTCCATATGTATACATATACATATATACATATATATCTAATTTTTGGCCAAAAACCGGTATTTTACTGGATACCGAGTATTTTATCTAGCGTTTTAATCCCGTTTTAGTGCGTTTTAAATTATTTTTATCATTCTATAAAAATAATCACACAAAATTATTACTGAAATAATTACTAGTTGCCTTGACTGGCTGCGTTGCCGGTATTTGGCAGTATGCGCGTTGTGCTGCGTGGTACGCGCTTAAAATCACAAAATAGTGATTTAAGCGTTTTTATTTATTTTTATCATTCTATAGTAATAAACTCATCAAATTATTACTAAAATGATTATCAGTTGCCTTGACAGGCTGTGTTGACAATATTTTGTCGGTATACGCGCTGCATCGCGCGGTATGCGCTTAAACTCGAAAAATAGAGTTTCTTAGCGTTTTAATTTATTTTTCCTCACGAATATGATTAAAATTACTATTCTAATCATAAAAGACTAATTTTTAGGATTTTAACACTGATCGGGTGGTCACCGACGTTCGTTTCGCATTTTAACCGTTACGCGATAAACGTTTATGTTACCGTTGCCAACATAATTTTTACCAAGGTTTAAGTTTGCCAACTCATTAAATACCATATATAAACATCATAATTAGTTAAATACGGCCTTTTATCTATTCACAACACGTGTTACAATTGTACGGTACGACCTGAAAAGCCGAGTGTCACAGCAGCGAAGTGGGCGATGATGGATGTTGATGCCTAGGCCGGAGCCTACTTTTTAAATTTGATGGTTTTGGTTTAACAAACAATTTACTTTCCTGTCCTTTGAACAATTTAATTTCCTGCACTTAGAACAATTTGATGGCCAAAGGTGAAGGGATCCTGAGTTTCAGGATGAAGCCCTTGGTCATCAACCTCTAGTATGCTCTTTTGAACAATTTAACAGTTGAAGGTGGAGGGATCTTGGATTTCAAGATGAAACCTTCAACTGTTTAGGTAAATATTTAAAAAACTAATTGTGCTTTTGGTGGATGGATCTCGGTTTGAGATAAAGCCAAAAGTACAATCTTTTGCTATGTTAATAATAAACTAACCTTTTTTAGCCGTATCCATTGTTGTTTATATTTCCTTTGCAAATTTTGTTGCATGTGTTTAATTTGAATGTAGTTCCAATTGTTATTCCAATACAACATTTCAAATATTCTGACCAAGTATCTTGGGGAAATATCATGGTCAGGATACTCTCAATATTTTAATCGAAAACATTCTATTAATATTTTGTCAAACATAATTCCTAAAACTTAGGTTATTTAGATAAGGTTTCAAAAGATAGGAAAAAAGAAAGGTAATACCAAAAACACTTAGGGAATAGATTCCAACTTCCAACCTTTGAACCCTTTGCAGTATTTTCACCACGGATGTCCCCTGTCTGGAACACTTAGGAAGTCAAGTTCAATTTCATCCTTCGAGTGTATCAAGATGAATGTCCCCTGTGTACAATACATTTGAATACTTAGGAACTTCTTGATTCATACAACAATCGTGTGTGAACACACTTGTAAGCGACTTTAGTACTACAGGGGATAAACCCTAAATATCCTGCAGATAGATCCTTAATATTCTGGGGATAAACCCTAAGTATACTGGGGATAAACCCATATTTTCGTGCGCTACACGTAGGAGTGTATAAACTCCAAGACTTAGAAAGGTGAAAACCTTTAAACCTTAGAGAGTATGAAAATACCCTATCGTGAGAGAGGGTGATCAATCCTCATATACCTTAAGGATCCAGGATATAGCCAATAATAACGAAATTGTCAGCCACTTTTACATGAACTGGTCCCGCCATCTTGAAGTATTCCCAGATAACTTGCGCTCCAGGCGGGGTGTTTAAACCCAATTCGAGAGAAAGGTGAATACCTTTAAACCTTTGAAGGGATCAGGATCCCTTAAACGTGAGAAAGGGGGCCAATCCTCTAATCTTTCGGTTCATCTCGAGCATATATCCTGGAGTTATATCCCGAAGCATATTCTGCAAAACATCCTTAAACTAAGGTGGGTGTTAGCCTGGCTAACACCCCTTTGATGCTTAAGTCAGTATTGGGTTTAAAAAGAATAAATAAAATTAGATTTAAAAGAGATAGAATTCGTACCATCCTGAGTTAGAAATTAAATTCTAAAGTCACTTGAAATAGAGCTTGAGGTGTATAACATTCCAGGATCTTGGTAACATATCCCCTTCCATATTCTTAAGCCGGTATGCTCCTTTCCCAGATTCTGATTCAACCTCATATGGTCCTTCCCACTTTGGAGCTAACTTTCCATCAGCAGGATTAGTAGTATTCTGAAAAGCCTTCCTTAACACCCAATCTCCAACTTGAAACCTTCTAGTCCTTAGGTTTTTATTGTATGCTCTGAATATCCTCTATTGATATGTTTCCATCCTTAGCTTTGCTGCGTCTCTTGTCTCATCAACAGTATCCAATTCTTGACACAAAGCTTCAGGATTTGCCTCAGGATCCTGAAGGCTTGATCTTGCTGTATGTATCACCATCTCTGTTGGGATCACAGCTTCTGTCCTAAATACTAAATAAAATGGGGTCTGACCAGTTGCACTCTTTACTGTCGTCCTATCAGCCCATAGGACAAATGGTAGTTCCGCTGCCCATCTTCCCTTCTTAGCACCTAATCTCTTCTTTAAGTTGTTGACAATGATCTTGTTCGAGGATTCTACTTGTCCATTTACTTGAGGATGTACTGGAGTTGATGTGATCATCTTGATCCCCTAACTTTTGCAAAAATCAGTGGTTCTCTTGCTGATGAACTGAGAGCCATTATCACAAATTATCTCAGCTGGTACCCCAAATCTGGTCAGGATATTCCTCTTTATGAAAGACACTACTTCTTGATCTCTGACTTGAACAAAGGCCTCAGCTTCAACCCATTTGGAGAAATAATCCGTCATTTCCAGCATAAAAACTTTTCCTCCTGGAGCCTATGGTAATTTTCCCACTATATCCATACCCCATTTCATGAATGGCCAAGGGGAAGCAATGGGATATAATGGCTCAGCAGGCTGCTGTAGTATATTGATGTGCCTCTGACATGCGTCACATTTTCGAGCGTATTCTGGAGCATCTTTCCTCATAGTCGGCCTATAGTATCCTGTTCTTAGCACCTTCGAGAATAATGATATGCCCCTAGTATGGTTGCCACAGTCTCCTTGGTGTATATCTTGAAGTACTTCCTCGGTTTCAGGTTCCTTCAAGTATCTTAGGTATGGACCTGCAAGAGACTTCTTATACAAAACATCATTTATAATAGAAAAACGAGATACTTCATCCTGAAAGCTTTAGGATTCTCATCCTGTGGGATGTGTCCTTCTTTGAGATATTTTATGATCGGGGCCGTCCAGGATTTAGGATCCTCCTCAGGATACTCATCACCAGGATCCTGGATACTTGCTATTTCCTTATCATGAGACTTGAAGAGTTCCATCACAGGATACAAGATATGTAGTATTGATATTTGGGTTCCTTCCGGTATCCTGACTAATGATCCCAAATTTACCAAAGCATCTGCCTCGGAATTATCCTCCCTTGGTACCTGTTCAAATGTAAAAACATCGAAATATCCTGCTAATTTTTTGAGAATTTCAAGATACTCGATTAACCTTTCACCTTTGACTGCATAGGATCTATTGAAATGGTTAGTAATCAACAAGGAATCAACATATAGCCTGGGGTAATATGCCCCCTGTGGCGATTTTAGTAGTATACCTAATCCTACACCTCTTACATTAGATGTACCATCAGTACATAGTATCCAGGATTCTAAGGTTTCTCCTAGTTGTTGTACTTATAGGTCTACTTCATTTTGAATATCACTACTGAAATCAGCCACAAAGTCTGCTAGAGCCTGAGACATTATAGCATTTCTAGGTTCATATACTAGATCATAGGCACTTAACTTTACTGACCATTTAGCCATTCTACCTGACATCTCAGGCTTCCTAAGCACATTTTTAACAGGATAATTAGTTTTAACATGAATCATGTGTGTCTCAAAATAATGTCTAAGCTTAGTTGATGCCATAACAAGGGCTAATATCAATTTTTCTAAGTGTGAATATCTAGATTCAACATCCAATAAACTTTTACTAACATAATAGACAGGATATTGCTGACCTTCATGATCCTTTACCAGAACAGCACTTACAGCGTTTCCTGATACTGCAAGATATAGGGATAATGGTTCACCATCCTTGGGCTTCATCAACAGAGATGCAGTTGAAACATATTGCTTTAATTCCAATAGGGCTGCCTCATGCTTTTCTCCTCATTCGAATTTCTTATTCTTCTTCAGGATATCGTAGAATTCCTTGCATTTCTCTGAGGATCTTGATATAAACCTGTTCAATGACGCTACTCGTCCTGTTAATATTTGCACGTCTTTCATGTTGGATGGTGACTTGATATCCAGGATAGCTTTGATCTGTTCTGGGCTTGCTTCTATCCCCCTTTTAGTCACCATATATCCCAAAAACTTTCCTGCCCCCACTCCAAAATGGCACTTGGCAGGATTTAGTTTCATATTGTACTGGTCCAGGATATCAAATGCTCCTTCAATATCCCAGAGATGATCCTCAGCCTTCTTGGACTATACCATCATATCATCGATGTATACTTCCATGGTGACCCCCAGTTTGTCTTTAAACATCATATTTACCAGTCTCTGGTACGTTGCACCTGCATTCTTTAAACCGAAAGGCATGACATTATAACAATAAATACCTTTTGGTGTCATGAAAGCAGTATCCTCCTGATCGGAGGGTTCCATTTGGATTTGCTGGAATCCTGAGTATGCATCCATAAAGGTTAGCATTTCATGACCGACTATTGCATCTACCATCGAGTCTATATGAGGCAAAGGAAATGGGTCTTTAGGACATGCTTTATTCAAGTCTGTGTAATCTACACAAACTCTCCATTTCCCATTCTTCTTTTGAACCACGACCACATTTGCAAGGCACTTAGGGAATTTGACTTCCCTAATCATCTTGGATTTCAACAACCTTTCAACCTCCTCCTGTATGATTGTATTTCTTTCAGGAGCAAACTTCCTTCTCTTTTGTTTAATGGGCTTGATAGACCTGTCAATTCCAAGCTTATGGGTTATAATATCTTTAGAGATACCTGTCATATCCTCATGTTTCCATGCAAATGTGGACATTCTGCATTTCAAAAAATTAATCAGTTGATTTTCAATATCCTGAGGGATATTGGTTCCTAGGAGCACCGAGATATCCGGATTATCCTAATCTAGGATAACTTTCTTGACATCCTGCTGCGAGGCTTCCATGATATCCTGGGCTCGGATCATTAATTGCTATCCTGCTTTAGGCTTCGTTGAAGACTTCATTGAGGAAGAATAACATTCTTTTGCCTCTTGTTGATCGCTTTCCACCTTGACAACCCCCCAAGGGGTAGGAATCCTGATACAGTGATGATAGGTTGATGGGACAGCTTTCATATCATGGATCCATGGTCTGCCCAATATAATATTGTAGCAGGATAATGAGTCCATGACACAGAAACATTGCATTGAATTCAAACCCTCAACAGATACTGGAAACTTTATTTCTCCCACAGTATTCTTGGCCTTTCCACTGAACCCTACAAGTACAGTGGATTTCGAAGTGATCTCTATCTGGGAAATGTTCATTCTATTCAGTGTTTCCAGCAGAATAATGTTGACAGAGCTGCCGTTGTCTACCAGTATCCTGCGCACAAAATGATTAGCAACATACAAAGTGATTACCAAACCATCATGATGAGGATCCTGGATGCTATCCCGATCATCATTATCAAACGTTATGACTTTATCAGTTGTGAGGGTTGTCATTCTTGTCGGCTTGTCGGCTTGTCCCCCTTTTCTGCCTTAGCCTTTTTCGCATGTCTTTTTGCTGCGGAGTAGGAGGTTCCATAAATGTCGGATCCTCCTGAAGTAAAGTTAATTATCTTGGCATCTACGGGAGGTGATGCTGCTCGATCAGTATCCTTCTTAGTATCCTGATCTTTGTTCTTCTTCCTCCCCAAAAGAACTTTCAGGTATCCTTTGCTCAGTAGATAGCTTATCTCCTTCCTCAGAGCTATGCAATCTTCTGTCACATGTCCAAAATCCTCATGGAAAGCACACCATTTGGATTTATCCTTCCAATCAGCATTTTGCTAGTTCTTTCTTGGCCATCTCGCTTTATCTCCCAAACCCTGCATGGCATACATTAGTTCGGGTACACTAACAGAGAAACAATATTCTGATAATTCAAGATAATCTTCAGGATCGTCATCCTCAACAGCATTTACTTTCTTGCTGTCATTTCTACCATATGGCTTAGAGCCATATGGCTTATATGAGGTTTCTGACTTCCTGTTAGTTGATTCGTATGCCGAGGATGAATTCATCCTCTCTTGCATTTTCTTATCGTCTTCAAGTCTGATATATCTCAAAGCCCTGTTCCGAGCTTCGTCCAAGTTCCTGTAGGGATTCATCACAAGATCCTGGTAAAACTGGGAATCCTTTTGTAATCCCATCTTAAACGCTTGAACTGCTGTAGCAACGTCAAGGTGTGGGATATCCAAGGATTCCCTGCTAAATTTTTTCACATAGTCCCTTAGGGATTCCTGAGGTCTCTGTGTTATCCTGTAGAGATCACTGGTTAGTTTTTCAAAACTTCTACTGCAAGAAAATTGACTATTAAACAAATTAACCAAATGAGCAAATGATGTAATTGAATGAAGTGGAACATTTAAGAGCCACTTCAAGGCTGATCCTTTTAGAGTAGAGCTGAAGCCCTTGCAGAGGCATGCTTCCTTAAGCTCTGGCGGAATAGGGTTAATCTCCATTCTCTCCCTATACTGAGCAATATGCTCCTCCGGATCTGTGGTTCCATCGTAAAGCTTCATATTAGGAGTTTGAAATCTTTTTGGAATTTCAGCATCACATATAGGATATGCAAACCGGGATATCCTGTGACTATCCTGGGATACTTCCGGAATGGGCTGAACGATCCCAGGTACACTGGATATCATATCCTTTAATTTCTGAAGCTCCCTTGAGAGTGCTGACGTCACACCTGTATCCTGCAAAGATCCAAAACTGTTAGTAGCAGGAGTACTAATATTATTAGTCACGTTACCGGTTTGGTGATTCTGGCCATATCTTGGAGCATATCCTGAGCCCCTCACAGTTGATACCCTGACTGATGAAGGTATCTTAGGATTATAACTCTGAGAATGGCTTGGTACAATATTGCCTCGGTTATCCTCAGTGTATACTGCCAAGCTGAAGTTCAATGCTCTGGGTTGCAAGGGAGTAACAGTATCCTCAGTAGGCCTGTTTGAGTTGGATTTCAAGAGTTGTATCTCTCTTATCAGCATTTGGTTGGTCTCCTGCTGTTGCTTCATCTGATCCTGTATACTACCAAACAAAGTTAGAATTTCATCATTAGAAGTCATAATAGAAGTTCTCCCTGAAGCATCGATCCATGGATATTCTGAGTAAGAACAATATCCCGAGATGTGTGAGTTTCGGTCCTCCTTGGAGGAGCTTGAGGCTGTAAAGAAGCTTCCGTCCTTGGAGGTGGTGGAAGCACCGAACCAATTGTTGCAGAGGTTGTAGCAGACATGGTAGAAGAGCTCATGATTGATTTTGAGGCCATTGAAAATAGTGTAGCAAAAAGTTTCGAAAAAAGAAAACCAAGTAAAGATTTTAGCAAGGTTTTTAATATGAATAGCACCACTTTCCCCACGGTGGGCTCCAAATTGTTTTGGTCAAAAATTACCTAAGCAATTTAGTGATCAAATTAGTTTTGTGAGGTAGTGTGCTAACAATGTGTGTTAAAAATATTCTGATTTAGTTGTTTGCAAAAATGGTTTTCAGGATATAGCCCAGGATACCGAGCTATATCAGCAATCAAACAATGAGCAGAAATGTAAAGGTTGACATGAGATGTACGAGGAAAGCCCTTGATCAATCTAGATCACCGGCACAAAACCTCGGGAGCTGACAATCGCAGCTGCCTTGTTCTTCTTATTACTTCAAAATTCAGGATACAGTGCAGGATATTGTACGGATCAGGTAAGTGTTACAATGAATTTCAAGTGTGAGTGTTGGTGAAATGTCATTGCGAGTGATTGCAGCTTGCAGAGAAAGTGAGAAAGTAGGTGAAGTTGTTTTGTGTGTCTATCGATCCGTACATTCCTTTTTATAGTAAAATAGAAACAACAAACTATCCTATAAAACCGGGATGCTCCGAATATTCCTTCTAGAATGTTGAAGACCCCTTCTTCCGGCTTCAACGTTCTATTCTCAACTGTTTAGTCCGAGTCTTCAGGAGAACAAGTCCACCCGATCGTTATAAGCTTGTCATCCAAATCTGCACGTGGATTATTAGTAATTACCAGGATAATCAGGATGTTACCAATATCCTTATCCGGTATCCTGGTCTCAAACAAAAGTAATAAAGTCGGGATATAATTCAGGATATGGGTTTAGAAAACCACCCATGACAATATATATATATAGTGATCACCAAATTTTATGCTAAGTGTATATTAAGTGTATTATATGTAATAGTGTATTAGGAACTTGAAAAATACACTAAATACTCCCAAGGAGTATAAATACCAAAATACACACAAAAATATACAAGGAAGTATTTATAAATATATATACAAGAATTACCCATAACAGGGATATTTTGACAATATACAAAATATATATTAACATAAATATGTTCCTCAAAATATATGGACTTGAACATTGGACATTTTTGGACATAAATATATACTTGGACAAATATATATATAATTACTACCAAGTAATGAGAATTATACAAAAATTGGGTAAATGACAAAAATAAATATATATATTTAACAAGCATAACCATATATATATATATAAACGGGATTAGGAGAAAACGGCAAAAAGTGTGAGAACGGTGAGAACGTATCCTAGCCGAACACGTGGCGTGGGGCTTGATCAGGGAACGAGGGGTTTTTTTGTCTTTTTAGTATTCTTCTCCTTTCACGGTTTTCGTTTTTGAGAAGCTTATTTATTTTTTGCGTGCAAGATAATTTTGGTGTTTTGTAGATTTATTAATTTTTTGGCGTTTATTGTTTTTTTCTCAGATTTCTTCTCTTTGAGGTAATTCTTTTTGTGTCACATAGTTAATATTTTGGCGTTATGGCTTTTTCCATGTTTTTTTGGCGTTTTGTATCTTTTTATTAATAATTCATTACCATAGATTAATATTTCAAAAAATTACAATAAGTGGAAAATCAAAATAATCTAATAGTCTTCCGTAGGTGGGATTACATCGGAGATGTACCCATCGCTTTGTTCTTCACTTTCTTCAGATTCTTCATCATCAAATTTCATTTTTGCGTATAACGCCATTAGCTCGTCTCTTCTTTGCTGCAGCCTATTCAAGAATATTACTGCATCCTTGGATTTTGGATCGTTTGGAGGTGTTAAATCACAGAGTTGTTCAATGATAGATAGTAACCCTGTCTTCAACATTTCTTCCATTGGTCTTGAATATTGCACCCCGTTTTCATGAGTTACTTCAAGTGTTCCTTCTTCCTCATGCAATACCCAACTCCTAAGTTTTGGTATTTGTGTATCTTCAATATCATCATCATCATCTTCATTATCTTCTGCTAGAAACTTTCTCTCCAGTCTTCTTATTACAGTTCTTGTTCTTTCACAATCGTTGTCTCTTGGAACCCCAAGGGCCAAGATATCCTTTTGAATATTTTCATTCATTCCCATCATGGCTTTTATTGTTCTTACCTTAACCCTTCTCCTGTCAGCGAACTTTATGATGAATCTTTTTTCTTTCCTTTCAAACCTCCATGCAATAACCTTAGCCATTTTTTAAATTTTTTGGCTTTTTGGAGAATATGTGGCGTTTTAGTTTTTTTGGCGTGTTTGAACTTGGGTTTTGATGGTCTTCTTTTATATTGACTTTTTTTCCCCGCGTATGTCAGGTAATTATGGCGTTTTGAAAAAGATAAATAAATTTAATATAATAAATGTTAGTAATTATGTTTTCCGTCGTTTCATTTTACTGTTTTTTGCAGTTTACCGTGTTTTGTTTTAAGACTCAATTGTTTTAATGGTGTAACTCGTCAAATCTTTTTGACGGTTGTAATTATGGCGTTTAGATAACTATTGGACTTCTTTTGTTTTATATTCTTTTGCATATTTTTTCACTCTTTTTTTATAATATTAGTTGTTCAAATTAATTTTATTATAGTTTGGTAGTTTATTGGGGGGCTTTTGTATGGCATTATGGCGTTTTACACGTGTTTGCTAATTTTGGCGTTTTATTATATTTTTCGTTATATCATTAATATTATTTTATTGTTTATTAA
Organism: Helianthus tuberosus; assembly: GCA_030545235.1. NCBI lineage: Eukaryota > Viridiplantae > Streptophyta > Magnoliopsida > Asterales > Asteraceae > Helianthus > Helianthus tuberosus. Next base: position 123,038,021 of record CM060358.1, on the reverse strand, counting down.
CTGACATTACAAAACAAACAATAGACAAAGAAAATAAAAAAAAAAAAGTAAAAAAAAAAAGTAGAAGCAATTTATTATTTTAAATCTTCAGTGTCATCAGTCTCTTTTTTCTTTTGAAACTACAAAAAATGTGACAAATAAATGGCGTTTTGGGTTTGGCGTTGTTTATTTTCTTTGTTCATGTGTTGAATTGTTGTTGGTACATACGTCTGTCGACTTCGTCTTCGTTCGAGTCTTGTATTGTATTAGTTAGATCAAGGTACGGAAAACGAGGAAATATGTGTTTATAGGTAATTTCTCTTGAAATGAAGCAAGGTCATTTCATGCGAAATCAAGTGGTTAATTCCGCTCGAAATTAACTTGCTAATTTCGTTTGAAGTGATTCCGCTTGAAAGTGATTCCGTTTGAGCATGTTCAAGCGAAATCACCATGCCTATAAATACACTTTGTGTTATCTCGTTTGTAATGCTTTTTGGTTCCGACGCCGAAGTGCTGTCGAAGTGTCTCTGGCCTGTATATTGTTATCAGATCAATAAACAAGACAGTTAATAGTGATTCTAGTGTTATACAAGCTAAACGAAGACCGAATCAATGAATTCCGCCTCTGATTCAGTCTAAAAACTCTTCTGATTACTCGTTTGGTCGGTAAAACGATCCTACAAGTGGTATCAGAGCTCAGGAGGAAGAGTTCTTACCATTTAGCTTATTTTCGCTGGAAAATTCTGATTTCTACACCTTCTTTTCAAATTTAATCAAGTTTTCATGGTTAAAATGGACTGATCTTTTGATATTGTGTGCAAAATACAGTTTTAACAAACCCTTGAAAGAATCAGACCTAAATTCAGATTAAAAGTGACAAAAATAGGCCAAATGGTTAATTTCGTTTGAACGGGCCTCTGATTTCGTTTGAAAGGTTGAGGTTATTTCACACAGAATAGTGATTTCGTGTGAAAAATAATACCGTTTGGCTATTCCGCTTGAAAACATCTGATTCCGTTTGAAAGGTTGAGGTTATTTCACACGAAATAACTGATTTCGTTTGAAAACCTAATTCCATTTGAAAGTGTGCTATTTCACACGAAATCAGATTTCGCACCAAAGTGTTATTTCATTTGAGTGGTGCTATTTCGTTTGAACAAAGTATTCCGTGTGAAATTGGTATTTCGCTCGAAGAGATATTTTGTTTGAAGGAATTTCATTTGAAAGTGACTGATATTGTTAAACCTGTTACTGAAACATGGAAACTTTAGAAGATTTAATGGTGTATTACTATATATCTCAAGATGAGAGTCCTTTTAAGATTGAAGAAAAACCTATTTTAAAAGAATCAATTTCAAGAGAACCAGTTTCAATAAAAAAGGATTCAGAAATTGTTTTAGAAAAAGTTGAAAAGGATTTAGGTGATGTTTCAGAAAAGAATGAAAAAGATTCAGAAGTTGTTTCAGAAAGAGCACTAGTTTTTAATCATTCATACTCATCTGATGAAGAGTGTGATGATGATAGTAGAGAAATTGAAAAACTTGAATTTTATAAAAAGTTATTTTCGTCTGAAATGTTTAATGAATCCTTTGCAGAACAAATTGAAAAGCTCAAGAATAAACTAGCTGCGAAAAAGAAAAATCATGAAGCAGCAAATGTGAAAGAAAATGTAAAATCTGAGAAGAAACTGATTGATAGTGTTCATCAAGAAACATCTGAACAACATGAGACAACTGTGTTGTCACAGAAAGAAGAAATCAAATCTGAGGAAGAAGTTCGAATGGTAGAAGAACAGGTTCAAGAAATTCCAGCTCTCTAGACTGAGAAGAAAGCTGAGGTTAAAAAGATGCCTGGGAAATGTTCAAAATGTGACATATCTGAAGCAGAAAATGTCAAACTCTTAAAAGAAATAGAGAGTTTGACATTGGAAAATAAAAGTTTGAAAGAAAATGAAAAAGTTTTTGAAAATAAAATAAAAATTTTTGAAAATGAAAAATTAAAATCTGAAAAAGAATTCAAAAATCAAATAAAGATTTTAGTAGATGAAAAGTCTGTTTTTAGTAAGAATAATATTGAAAAACAGATTGCAATAAATTCTCATCTCCAGAAAATCATTCGGCTTGAAAATGAAGCTGAAATTGCTAGAAATAAAATCAAGGAGTTAGAGAATACATTGAAAGGTTTTGAGACTTCTTCATCAGTACCAGATTATATCTTTCCAAAACCGATCAATGCAATTCCAATAAGTGACGATGTCACAAATTTTGACAAAGTCAAAATTAAAGATTGTGATAATAAAACTGATGATGAAAATGAGAAAAAGAAAATATTTTTGAAACTAAAAGAGAAGTTTCAAGAAACTGTTTTGCAATCTACAGAAAAAGGTGAATGTTCAACACAGAAACCTTTGAAGAAGATTGCAGAACAAAAACAAAGTGTTAAAAATTCAAAAAGAAAATAAAAGGTCATCAGTTCAATCATCCAATCGTGATAAAAAATCACAAAAATTTGAAAGTCAAAATTCAAAAACAATTGGTAATAAGTGGTGCCGGTTTGACCACAGTGCTCAAAAGTCAAATTCAATTTACAAGAGTAGTGATGATTACCACAAAGCCAAACAGTGTTATGATCTGAATGTTTGGTATGAAAGTGGTAAATGGTATGATAACAGGGTGTGCTAAGAATGTGGTCTTAAAGGACACATTGCTGTTAACTGCCAGAGTTGGAGCTTTGAGACGAGGAGATGTTGTAATTGTCAAATTAAAGTCCACTTTGCAAGAGATTGCCCAATGAGATCAAATAGAAGATCGAGGGCTGAATCTCAGAAAATGGCAAAGAAACCAATAAAAGTTGAAGAAAAACCCAAAGAACAGAAAGTTCTAGAAGAGAAAGTAAAGCTTTCACAAGGGCAGAAAGACAGACTGAGGAAGAAAAGGAAGAAAGCGAGGGAGTATCTCGAAAAGATTTTGTCCTCGGGTTCCCCGGTTGGTTCAAATAAGAGTTCTGATGAATCGATTTGCTCAACAGATAAAATTCAATCAAGCAAAACGAATTCTTCAGATGCAAATCTGAGGACAAAAGGGAAGGAAAAAGGGATTTTAAAGAAAGAAAAATTAACTAATCAAACGGTTGAAAAATCTAAGAAAGTTAGTTTTTCTGTTCCAATAAAATCTGGCGATAAATTTGTTTCTTCGGAAACAAAGGAGTCAAGTTTTAGCAATAAATCTGGCTCATAAAAGCCAGACAAGCCACAATCAGGCAATGAGTTTGACTTGTCAAAGTCAAAGGAGCCACGTTCGGGCGATGAATCTGGTTCGTCAAAGCCAGAGGAGCCATTTGTTGAGGTAAAAAGTGATAATTCCGTTAAGACAATGGATGATGCAAATTTTCCATCATTGTCAAACGGAAATTTAAAACAAAAGGTTGAAAAGAAATTGAGTGATGATAATTAAAAAACACCCAAGGTTGGTCAGGCTTGGGTGGATCTGTCACACCCTGTCTTTTGCAGAAGTGTATGATGTGTGACTGGTTTAATATCATTGCATTCAATCGTAATAAACAACTACATGATCAAAACGATGTTCATCCATTCATAAAATTTGAGTATTTCAAACACTTGTTATTTAAGTTTTAAAACACAACCTCCGTCTAGGTTACAAATCAACAAAAGTGGATGACATCCATACTAGGAGTTTACTTCTAGTTACGACACTTGCGCCCAAGATCCATCCTGTTACCTGAAATACATGTAATTTTGGAAAACATCAACATAAAGTTGAGCGAGTTCATGCGTCTTGTTTGTATATCGTAATTCTTGTAAATCTTTGAGAGACTCCTTTGTAAATAGGTATGAAAAATGTGTATGAACATGAATGTTTTACAAGGACTTTAAGGCACAGGGAGCACTCGTAATGGCTCATTTAAGGCATGTGAGGACATATGGAGTACTTGTTATGACTCCTTGAGGACATGGGGAGTACTTGTTATGACTCCTTGAGGACATGGGAAGCACTCGTAATGGCTTATACCGTTGTCGATTTTCCTCGACTGTGTCGATTAACCTCGACTGTGTCGATTAACCTCGACTGTGTCGATTTACCTTGATTGTGTCAATTTCCCTCGACTGTGTCGATTTCCCTCGACTGGGACTCCGAAGCACTACTAGGTACTAGTTTTGACCATGAGTGGGGTTCGGCCGTACCCGTTAGATCTAACCCTCGTCCCTAATTAAGCATTTAATGAATGTTTCAATGGCATTTCCGTATCTAGTCTACGCTCACATGATCTAGTATTTCATAGGCCTTTCATAGGCACTTCATAGGCATTTCATATATCATTCCTTAAAACGCATCATACTTGGTACTCGTTCTCACCAAGAGTGCTTCTTGTTTTTGTATCATACCATTATAAACATTGTAATATTTGTAACATGTATTTCACCCCCGAGAGTTATAAAACCAAAAACAGTTAAAGAAAAGGGGGAGCATGAACTCACAACTTTGCGTTCATGCGTCGTAAACTTCACCGGATTTGCTTATCTAGCGTCGTGACCTAATCGTGTTTATTAACGTTAGTCACTAGACTTGTATCGTACAAGTACAAGTCACCGTCTTTTGTGTACGTATTCTTGTGTTAAAAATAATTTATATTTTTAACTAAGTGTCTTACTTATATTATTTTCTCAAAAATAAATATAAGTTTCTTCTATTTTGCACCCGAATTATGTATCTTGTATGTTGTATGTGTAATTTTGTATTTTCACTACTTACGAGTATTTAGTGTATTTTCAAGTCCTAATACACTATTACACGTAATACATACTACATACACTTTGCACAAAGTCTGGTGACCAATAAATATATATATATATTCTCAAAAATATACATACTTAGCATCAATTTTATTCTTGAAGAAATCATCATTTCTTAACACAAAAATTAGGGAAAACCTTGGTAAATGCTTTTTGGTACATTTTTAGGGAATAAGTTTCTTAAAACTTATATTTTTCTAAGTGTCAAAATTTGTAGAAATTTTGACAGAGTTTCCCCTAAAATGGAGGTTTCCCATGTTTTCAAAACATGTGTTTATTTTCTTTTAAAATCATCATCAAGCGTCAACAACTCATTCAAGTCTTACTACAAGCCAAAATCATGTAAATCACGCTATATCATGAACTTGTTATATCTCGAAAACGCGTAGTAATTTGGTAAAGCTTTTTGTGGACTTAGTTACCTTCCGAAACGTATTTATTTCTTTAAAAAATCATTCTCATAAAATGATTTAGTGTTTACAACTTGTAAACAATTTTTTGCAAAAATTAAACTCTTGAACTCTTCTTGTAAATAAAACATTCTCATACTCGTTTTACTTCTAAAAATAGTGTAAGTGTTTGTAATCGTCATGGTTTTCCAAAAACCTCTTTTCTAAGTTGGTTTCTTCACAAAAATCTAGTGTAACTCTTGGATTTACAAAATTTTCAACTTACTAGTTTGATTGTATTTCATGAAAAATATCATTTTTATCAAGTTCATATCTAGTTAGAAAGTGATCTTTTTATGTAACATATAACCACTTTCTATTCTTGTTAAATCATACTTCTAAATATTATTTAACAAGATTCATGTGGTGATTAATGCCACATAACCAAGAATCATCATAAAATTTAACAACATACTCATAACATCATCATACTAGTAGCATTTCATCTTCAAGCAAACTTTTTACGTAAAGCTTCATTTAAAGTTTTATGTTCATCTTCTTAGTGTTCTTGTTACTTTAGTGATTTAAACATAAACATCACCCTACAACTTTTAACCAAGAAACAAGATGAACAAGGGTGTAACAAGGAACTTACTACTAGCACAAAGGCTAGGGTAGAATCTAGTGAAGAAAGTGATGAGAAATGATGATGAACAAGCAAGAACAAAGCCCTTTTGAAGCTCCACAAGATTGCACTTCCTTGAATCACCTTCTACACTTGAATGAAGCTCAAAGATGGATGAATGGGGTGGTGTAATGGTGGTGATGGTGGCGGTTGAGGGGGAGCCGAGAGGAGGGAGGAGGTGTGAGGGTGTGGGTGTGAAATGATGAAGTATGGTTGTGATCTCATGAGCCATGCTTTATAAGATACTTCATATATTATGTCAAGATCTACAAGCAACTAATCAAATAAAATAATGTGATAAAATCTTGCACAAGATTGTAGCATGGTTGTGATGGTCCTTGTGACTGAATTGGTTAGGGGGGGGGTTGGTTGTAACTTTTGCAACTAAATTGCAATGGATAGTTAGATTCCAAGTAATAAGCTTACATATGGTATTTATTTGATATTTAGTGGGTGTTAGGGTGTTCAGGGATCACGACTAGCCAAGAAATAAATAAACAATGTGTTTGGCATAAATTTGGTGTCCCGGGTAATGTCCGGTTGTTCGGTTAAATACCGGTTCGTTAAGTGTTAAATTGCACCGTTTAGTGTCTTTTATGCACCCTTTTGTAACCCTTTCAATTCCCGACACTTAGGGAAATATTCTGGATGATAAGACGTAAATTCTGCATGATATTTATATGTTTAAAAGATGGTTATAGCTGATTTATAGCTGAATTATGCAGATTTCTGCGTTTAAAGTGCGTTTCGGGTGCTTTTTAGTGCGTATTTTAGCTTCCGGAAAGTCTATATGTTAACCCTTGTATGTACTCTTGGGTTTTAATGTATTCTTGTCATTGGGCCTACACCTAGGCTCCAATTTTATTGTCTAACTGTTTTCTGCAGAATTGTTGACACAATGTGTCTTGCCGGTGAGTTTACTAGTATTGTTGACGCAACGCTATCATAAAGTAATTCTTGTAGTATAAAACGTGCATGAGTTCTCTTGCATGGAATTCAGAAATTTATTTGTCTGGTAACGGTGCCAATTCTGTTCTGTGTATCATTAGAACTATCTCGTGTTGCATGTAGCAATGAATAAAGTCTTGTATTATGAAATGCCATACTAGATCATGCACAATTATTTAAGCACAGATTACTGTTCAATTAGTGTACGGAATGTACGGAAAAGTGACAGTTGTCACAGTCTCCCCCCGTTAAAAGAATTTCGTCCTGAAATTCAAGTGATGCCATCGGTCGCAGGGGAGTTGTGAATCAAATATGGTCACTTAGATTCATGATTTGTCTTCATGTTCCCATGTAATCTCTGGGTCATGTTATAAATTCTATCATACTCTAGTAAAGCAATCATGTCTTTCCTGTATCTTGTGGACCCTTGGTCCGTAGCTTTAACAGGTTTCTATAGTATTGTGGACTCTTGGTCCAAAACCTTAACAGGTTCTATGTTGGGATTGAACCCTATCAGAGGAACAGATAATTAAAGCCAAAACTGGATCAGAGCAGTGGATCCAGAATAAGCAGATGATTACATACAAGTCTCTCCCCTTGAAAGTGATTTCAACATCTGCTGACCTCCTATCTGCTGATCTTGCAAACTGCTGACCTACAACTACTGCTCAAGTAAAGAACTGATGAAAGACTAAAGCCCTGCTGATTCAATCTACTGCCTTGAGTCAAGCACTGCTGATCCGGACAAATACTGCTGGATTCACAGCAGTGGAAGGTTGCAGCAGCTGATCTATAGTCTGTTTTTGTAATGTAATGTAATAGCAGTAGTTAACATAGCAGTGTTTGTATAGATCAGAGGTTAGAGTTTGTTAGGAGGTTAGATGTTACTTTCCTGGTGACATCAGCTAAGATGCTCAGTGGTTTGCTAGTGCCTATAAATAGTTCAGTACTTTGTACTGTTCTATTAGCTCTTTTGCATCATCGTCTTCTTTGCACGAACAAACAACTGAGCTCTGGCTGAGGGGGAGTTTGCATTCATTCATCAATCATTATAATTGTTATTGAAATAAATTCAATCTTCCGATTCATTGTGAAAAGATGTTTGATCAAAGTATTACTCTCGTTTGATTGTATGCAAAGTTTGTTTTCATCATAATTCCGCTGCACACTCATCCATTTTCATTTTAATTACAAACGCAAAATACAATCAGAATCAAACTCAGATCCAACAATTGGTATCAGAGCTTGGACAGTCAAATTTGATTTAACAATCATTTTGACGTAAATAGTTCAACTCATAACAGTTGATACTGATCGTTTGTTCGTTTGTTGAAAAACAGAGCAAGGATTAATCACCATTAAAGTTGATTTCTGAGTGTCTGTAAAACAACAAGAATGACGTCACAATCTCAGGATGATAAAAACAATATCGGCTCGCTTTTTAAACCACCTATGCTAAAAAGAAATGAGTACAACATCTGGCAGATGAGGATGGGTCACATCCTCGCTCAACAAAGCACAGGTTGTTGGAGGTCTGTCGTTTTTGGTCCCCACGTTCCCACAGTGCCAAGCGCTGAAGATGCTAAAAAGTTCGTTCCAAAACCAGTTGAAAATTATACCGAAACCGACTATCAAAAGTTCGAACTAGATGCTAAAGCGTTTAGCATCATAGCACCAGCGCTGCCCAATGAAATATATGCTGGACTGTTACACTGTAACAGTGCCAAAGAGTTATGGGACGCGCTTAAGGAACAGTTTGGGGGAACCGAAGAAGTCATAGAAAACAATAGGGAAATCCTGAACCAACAGTATGAAACATTTTGTCATGTTAGAGGTGAATCACTGACGCAACAATTTGAGCGTTTCAGTTGTCTCATCAGTGAACTGAGGCTTGTTAATACCACTTTTACAAACTCAACTCAAAATAGCAGGTTCCTCAGGTCACTGCCAGAAAAATGGGACACCATAGCTTTTGTCACCCGAAATTCACCTGAGTTCAAGGATCTGACCTTGACCCAACTCCATGGTCGACTCCTGACCTACGAAAGGGAGTTGAACCAGAAAAGGAAGTTACAAGAGTCAGGAAAAGCCGTTGATGATTATACATTCGGTAACACTGCTCTTCTGGGTCAAGAAGAATCTGGGAGTAGTGGTAAGGATCAGGGTTATGATCACTTCATTGACATAACTGCTGGTCCAAATTTTAACAACCCTGATCCTCACTCTACTAGTTATGCATTCACTGCAAACGAAAACCAGATGTCAGACAATTTAAGCTTTGAACTCAATGATTTGCAACATTTTGATCGCATTGACTTAGAAGAGATGGATATTCTGCACCAATTGGCTTTGCTAAGTGTTAGAACTAGCAAATTCTATAAAAGAACAGGGAGAAAATTCCCAGGACTTCATGGGAATCTAAGGGTTGGGTTGGATAAATCGAAAATCAAGTGCTACAAGTGTAATAGGTTGGGACACTTCGCTAGGGAATGTAGGAGTTAAACTACTGGTCCCATAATCACTCATCCTAGCTCAAATCCTAGACCTCAAAATCAAGGCACTGTGCACTATGCCCAATATGCCCCAGCAGCTCAAGTGAACACTACTCACTATGTTGCTGCCCCTGTGCCAGTGCACTATGTCCAAACTACTGTTCCACAGATCCAATATGTTCAAACCCCTGTTCCCCAGGCACAAGTGCAGCCTGCACCTCAAACCACTGCTCCAGCAGCAGTACAACCAGATCAACAAAGTTTTTTCACTCAAGGGTTTGTTGACTGGAGCAGTATGCCTGAAGACCTTAGTGATGAAAATTTTGCACTCTATGCTTCTAATGATTCTTCTCATAATGAATTTTGTTTGATGGCATTAGAGTCAATACAGGAGGGGGTTGAAACTGAAGAGGAACAGCTGAGTATTGAAACAGTGGATGAGGTGACTGAAGCAGTGGTTACTGCTGTGGCTGGTGAACTATTGTTGGGAGAAAGTTCAGGTACCCTGATTGAACCACTGACAGACCCATGGTCCGAAGAGAACAAGGAAGAAAAGAAAGAAGAAAAAGCAGGTGAGAAAGAAGAAAGAGCTGAAGATGAAGAAAATCCTCAATGTTATTGTGCAATGATGGCTGCTGCCAAGGTATCACCTCAAGTTCTTGAAAAACTCTGTTCTGACAATTGCATTATTGCTTTTGCTAACATCAAAGAGGTGAACGAAAACCTTCGGGATAAAATCTTAACTGATGAAGTCAAATTTGAAAGATCTCTAAAAGAACTTAAAAACAAATTGGCTGAAAAAGAGAAAGAGATTAGCAGCATGAAAGAAGAGCAGAGCATAACCAAAACCCAACTCCAAACTATGGTAGAAAAATACCAAGTTTGCAAAAAGGAGTTAGAGTCCACCCAGATCACATGTGAGAGATGGGTGGAATCATGCAAAGGGTATAAGGTTATGCTTGAAAAACAGATAAAAAGCAATGTGAAATTTGGGGTTGGTTATAGAAAACATGATGATGAAAACACTGCTTTTGGAAAATCTGTTCAAACCACTGATGTAATCACTGAGTTCATCCCCACAAACAAGAATGGCCAAGAAGTGAAAATCACTGACAAACTTGGTAACAAAATCACACTTGACATACCAATGGGATCCTCTACTTTTGAGGAGCTTGAAGATTATCAGTTTAAACCAAAATGGTCTGATAAGTGTGATATTCTTGAAAATTTCAAGCCAATGGAATTTACATCAACTGATGGTGTTAAAGCTCCAAAAGCTAAAGTCATACCTCTCAAGGACATCCCAGCAGTGGTTAAAACCTCTGCTGCAAAGGATTCTGAAAAGAGAAAGAAGAAAGAAAAAATCGATAACTTGTTTTGTGAATTCTGTGAGAAAAGGAATCATCTAACAAAAGACTGTTTCCACTTAAAAACTTATGATTTAAACAGAACAAGTGTCATTGTTTCAGCTGAAAGTTGCATTGTTTGTGGTAAAACAAACCACAAAACTCAAGCATGTGTGTATCTCAAAAACTTTGATGTGAAAAAGAATGAGTACATTGCTAAAACATCCTTGAGTCCATCATCATCTGTCAAATTCACCAAGAAACAACCACTGTTTGTGCCAGTTCAAACAGCTGTCACAAAACAGCTGAACCAAACATCTGTCAAAAGAGATGTTCAGGTTACTGATGCACCCCCTGCCAATCAGTTCAGAAAAGGCAAAGAAAAACAGTCTTACCAAAGGATTCCACACGTTTATGAGGCCTACAAAAGGCCCTCTAAACCCAGAGTGAACAGGCATCCTTTTGGTTACCAGCAGGTGATTGGTCAGGACCCACAACAGTGGTTAGAGAAGAACTGTCCTAAAACAGTTCAAACCCTTGACCTAACCACTGTCCATCATTCTGCATCTATCCCAGACACTGTTGAGACCCCATCCAAAGCCCTGCTGGCTTTGGAGACCCTAATGAACTAATCCTTTTACTTCATGTGCAGGGAGCTTCTGCATGCTTTGATAGTCTTTGGTATGTAGATAGTGGAGGCTCCAGGCACATGACAGGATGTAAAGCCCTCCTCAAAGACTTTAAAATCCATGGAGGGGGTGATATATCCTTTGGGAATAATAGTAAAGGGAAAGTTCTGGGGTCTGGTACAGTGCAGTCTGGAAATGTAAAATTTGAAAATGTCAATCTGATAGACAATCTAAAATTCAACCTTCTGAGTGTATCACAAATGAGTGACAAAGGATTTGGGTCATTCTTCACAAAAGATTGTTGTAGGATTGTTGGACCAGAAATGGTCAAAAAGATTGAAGCAATAATCAAAACTGATCAAACTAAACTTGTTGCTCAAAGAAGTGGCAATGTTTATGTTGTTGACATGTCAAAAGAGTGTCCCAGAGCTGATGCTTGTCTGTTCTCAGCTGCCTCTAACAAAGAGACAGAACTTTGGCACAGAAGGCTGGGACACACAAATCTTAAGACAATCACTGAAATTTCAAAAAATGGTTTGGTGAGAGGCCTACCACAAAAATTGTTTTCATGTCCTGAACATTGCATTTCCTGTTTAAAAGGAAAACAGCATTAAAGTTCTTACAAGTCCATTGAAGAGTCTAAAACAACCCAGTGTTTGCAAATGCTACACATGGATTTGTTTGGCCCAGTTCAAGTCATGAGCCTCAAGAAGAAAAGATATTGTTTGGTTATTGTTGATGACTTTTCTAGGTTTAAATGGACTTTCTTTTTACACTCAAAAGATGAGACTGCAGGCATTTTGCAAGACTTTGTGACACAGGTTGAAAAGCAATTTGACCTTCCAGTAAAAAGCTTCAGGAGTGACAACGGCACAGAATTTAAAAATAAGGAGTTGGATGCCTTCTGTGTGAAGAAAGGGATTGTAAGGCAGTACAGCATCCCTAGAACACCAGAGCAAAATGGGGTTGTTGAAAGAAAGAACAGAACTTTGATTGAGGCTGCCAGAACTATGCTTACAGATTCAGGTTTGCCATTAACTTTCTGGGCAGAGGCAGTAAACACTGCTTGCTATGTCCAAAACAGAGTTTTAATAAACCCCAGGCACAAAAAAACTGCTTATGAAATTCTGTATAAAATCAAACCACTGATCTCATATTTCAAGGTGTTTGGCTGCCCATGCTTTATTCTGAACTTAAAAGATTCCATTTCAAAATTTGCAGCCAAAATTGATTGTGGTTATCATCTGGGATACTCAACCACTGCCAAGGCCTACAAAGTGTTCAATACATGGACCAAGGCAGTGGAGGAGACTTTGAATGTTAAGTTCAATGAACTTTCATCAATGAAAATCCCAGCAAACCCTGCAGATCTGTTTGATCTTGAAAAATTTACTTTTGAAAATACTGTTGTCAAGACTAACAGTGCAGGTCCATCAGAGGATACAACACCAGACTATGGGTATGAAATCATCATCCCTCAAAGGTCTGCCACAAAGGGAAAAGCACCAGCTGTTCAAAACAGTTGTCAAAGCTCAACCACTGCTACCTCAACAGTTGTTGACCAAAGTAGCCCATCCACCACTGCTTCCACATCCTCAAACACTGCTGACAAAAGTCCTCAAATAGTGGATAAAAGTCAGCAGTTGTCCACTTCATTACCTCCTATTCCACCACCTTTTGAAGCCACTGCTGGGTCATCAAAGTCACCAGCAGTGGTTAGCTCAGATGATACACATTTGCAGCCTTCACCAACAAATGCCATCATTCCATACCAAGGAGATTTAATCTTCTTGAGATCTCTTCCACCTGATCAAATCATTGGCAACATCAATGAAGGGGTGCTCACAAGAAGCCAAACCCAAAACATTTGTCTTTTTGCTGGTTTTCTATCACTCCATCAGCCAGTCAAGTACCAAGAGGCACTGAAAGACAATAGCTGGGTAGAAGCCATGCAAGAGGAGCTCCAACAGTTTAAAAGACAACAAGTATGGGAGCTTGTACCACTGCCAGAAGAGGTTAGTCCCATTAGCACAAAGTGGGTCTTCAAGAACAAAACTGATGAAAGGGGCATTGTTGTCAAGAATAAAGCCAGGCTTGTGGTTCAAGGTTACAGACAGGAAGAGGGGATTGATTATGATGAAACATTCGCCCCTGTTGCAAGATTGGAAGCCATTAGACTGTTCCTGGCCTTTGCTGTCAACCACAATATGAAGGTGTTTCAAATGGATATCAAGAGTGCTTTCCTCTATGGTACAATTCAAGAAGAGGTGTATGTTTGTCAACCTCCAGGTTTTGAGGATCCATTTTATCCAGATCATGTCTACAGGCTGAACAAAGCCCTGTATGGCCTGAAACAAGCACCAAGGGCCTGGTATGAAACTCTTTCCAACTTCCTACTCTCAAATGGTTTCAAAAGAGGTACCATTGATAAAACACTGTTTCTAAAATGGAGAGGGAAGGATTTAATGATTGTCCAAATTTATGTGGATGACATTATTTTTGGAAGCACATGTAACACAATGTGTGAAGAGTTTAGAGAACTCATGACAGCTGAGTTTGAAATGAGTGCAATGGGTGAGCTGCAATGCTTTCTTGGTCTCCAAGTACAGCAAATGCAAAATGGAACTTTCATTCATCAAAGTAAATATGCTAAAGAACTTTTGACCAAATTTGATATGAATGACTGTAAACCATGCAGCACACCCATGGCAACAAATAAGCTGGTCATGTCTGATGAAAAAGATGAGCTGATTGACCAAACACTTTATAGAAGCATGATTGGGTCTTTATTGTACCTAACTGCATCTAGACCAGACATCATGTTTGCAACATGTGTCTGTGCAGGAAGTCAATCAGCTCCCAGAAAATCAAATCTCATTGCTGTAAAAAGGATCTTCAGATACATAAAAGGTACTCCCACACTTGGTATCTGGTATCCAGCTAATGGGAACATCAAGCTTTCAGGTTTTTCAGACAGTGACTTTGCTGGATGTCACACCACAAGGAAGTCCACATTAGGAGGGTGCCAGTTTCTAGGTGATTGCTTGGTTTCTTGGCAAAGCAAAAAGCAAGCAGCAGTTTCAACATCCACTGCTGAAGCTGAATACATTGCTGCTACAAGCTGTACAGCCCAACTCCTCTGGCTTCAAAATCAGTTACTGGATTTTGGTATCACTGCCTTAAAGACACCACTCATGTTGGATAGCCAGGCAGCAGAAAATATCATCAAAAATCCAGTTTCCTAATCAACCACCAAACACATCGACATCAGACATCACTTTGTGAGGGATTGCTATGAAAAAGGTTTGATTTCTCTGCATCATGTCCCAACTAAAGACCAGCTGGCAGATGTGCTCACAAAAGCACTTGATACAGCCACTTTTGAAAGCTTGGTCTCTAGGATTGGGATGCTGAACATGGAATAACAAGCAACATCTTGTTTTTCTATGAATAAAAGCAACAAAATGTTTTCAGAAAATCAAAAATCCATCCTTAAAAATAGTTAACAATGAAATTTTCATTAAAATCCTTAAAAGTCTGCCATAACCACTGATTGTTCAAAAGTCTGCTCTACTTCAAAAGTCTGTCCACTGCTGAAAGTCAACCCCTGTTCTCTCATTCCTTTGATAAACTCTGTTGTTCAAAAGCAGTGTCTTATCCACTGATAGTGAAAATCATCCACTGCTTTCATACCACTGCCTTCATCAGTCACTTTCATAAAAGTACTGTCCTTCACTTTCACCAGGGGTTGTCACGTGGGCAGTACATAGTGGTCAGACCTTTTGTAACGGCTGTCACGTCAGCATTCACTTTCTTCCCTATAAAATCCCCCACTCACCACCAAAACAGGGTTTTACTGTCGAATTGAATTCTTAAAAATTCTCTTCTCAAAGCAGTTTTTCATCTCATCTTTCACAAATTTCTTCGATCATTCTATTAAAAAATGACAAAATCGAAGCCATCTGCAAAACCCACATCCAAATCATTATCGAAAACAGCCTCTCAAAAGGCAATCTCCACTGAAATCCCATATAAATCATCTCACAATCTCCTGGGTCTTCTCACAAAACCAGGAACCACCAATGTTTTCGATTCCATCATTAACACCATGGCAAAATCAAAGTACAAAACTTTGTTCACCGCCGATGCACCAATCTATTTGGAGACCCAAAGGGAGTTCTGGAAGAATGCAACCCTTGAAAAACAAGGAGACACTGCAACCACCATACACTCTTCTATAAAGGGTAAAGCTGTTCAAATCACGCCACAATCCATTTCAGAGGTCTTTCAACTCGGTGATCTGGAAGGTAAAACTTCTTTCACTAAAAACGAGTTACAAACTGACTTCATTGAAAGAGGGTATGAAGCCACAATGATGAAGAAACTTACCTTACAAAAAGGTTATTTTCCTTCTGCAACCAGATTTTTATTTCATACCCTCCTACTATGTGTTTAAAACAAAACCACTTCTTTCAATGAAATCCCTTTAAAGATTCAAAATCTGGGATATGCAATTCTTCAAGAAGAAAATTTTAACTATTCTCGGGAAATCTTTAAAGATTTGGTTAATAGTGTTGAAACAAAATCATTCTTACTGTTTCCAAGGTTTTTAAGTTACTATTTTGAAAAGAAATTCAGTAAGAATGATTTAGCAGCAATAAATCAAGGTGATTCTACTCAAATAAACAGTTTAACAACTGAAACATTTTCAAGAATGTTAGCACCTTGCAAAACACAAGCAGAGGTGCCTGAGCAGAATTTAGCAGCTACCACTACTCCTCAGGTATCTGCTGCTGAGCCCACTGCTCAAGGTGATCAAAGCAGCAGACCAACTGTTTTGAAACCCAAACCTACAAATCCCAAAAAGCCAAACAAAAAGAAAACTCAAAAACCCCCCCAAACCAATCAAAAAGGCAACTCTGGAGGATGAGATACCAGAGCTACTGCCTGTGACAGCACAAATGTCACAAGAAACCACTGCTGCTACTTCCTCACACCAGTTGGTACAAATATCTCAACCCATAACCAAAACTCCTCCTTCTTCTTCACAAAAAGAACAGGTTGTACACATAGGGCCACCACATTATGATGCTCTGGAAACACTCGTTTCCATCATCCACAGCCCAATGCCCGGGGCAAATTCTCTTTCTACACCCCACCTCACATCCACAATTCCACCAAAAACACAACTTTTGTTGGATGCAATAGATTTGAACCAGGCATTACTCAGTCCTTCTCAATCACCTGTTAATGAGAATATGCCTCAACAACTGACTGAGCCTGATGTATCATTCCTTGCTAACCCACCAACACAACCTGAGGAGGTTACACCCCTTGAGTTACAAGTAACTCTTGGTGGTAATCCAAGTGAAGCAGCCACTACAACTGTTGAACCCACTGGTTTACAGTTGGACAGTGGTTACATCAATAAGACTTCCTTGGAGGCAATTCCTTTTATAGCACCTCTGCCAACCACCAATGGATTTATTTATCCTACTGGCAACATCAAAAGGTTGTCAAGTGTTGAAGGGAGAAGACCCCAGTACCAAGAAAAAGGGGCATCAGTGGTTAATGTTTGGAGTATACTCCCTACCTCTACCACTGATAAAACCACTGTTAGTGGGAAATCAGATGATCCCATTCAATTGGGTGATGGTTTAAAGTACCAGAAATTGACGGATCGTGTTGAAAAGCTTGATAACTCTGTTGCAGAACTCAAAGATACGCTACAACAGTTGTTACAAGTACAAAAGGTACAATCCACTGCTGTACCACCTCAAGCACCTGCTCCACAATAGGCTCCTGCTACAAATGAGCTCTGGAATCTATTTCAACCTTTTCTCCATCAATAAGCACAAATAGCAGATCAGCAACATGAAAAACATGTTCAACAGCTGAGAAATGCAATGGAGTCAAGGTTCAAGAACACTCAGGCTGATCTAAAGGCTCTCAAAACTCAGATCCTGCACACCACTGGCACTGCTCCTCCAACAGTTCTCTTCATTGATCAACTTCCCCCAGATAATGCCAAAAAGGGGGAGAAAATTAAGGAGTGGAAAAAGAAGGGAATAGAGGATGGTCTCTACATTGAACCAGAAAATGCAAACATGACCAAACAGATCCCTCTGCCAGATGGAAGCAAGAAAATTGATGTGACCACAAATGCACTGGCAGAAGCAATTGCAAGTGTAAAAAGGGATAGAGAGGCCAAAAAGAAAGCCAGCGTGGATTATCCGGATCAGGGTACTTCAGGGTCAAAAGATGATGAAAATCTTGTTGATGAAAAGAAGAAGCCTACAAGAAGAGTAAGGCTACCCAAATCCATTCCAACCAGACGTTCAAAGTCTGTTCCAAAACCACCACCTAAAACAGCTGTTGTAACTCCTGTTGTACCCACTACTGTTGGTACTTCAGTTGTTTCAACATCTGCTCCCACTTCAACACACACCACTTCAACACACACTACATCCACTGCTTTACCACCATCACCACCAAAAACAAAATCACCTCCTGCCAAAAGGCAGAAGACAACAGTTGTTACAACATCTGCTGTAAAGACAACAGTGGTTGGAACACCAGTTGTTTCAACAACTGTTAGTCAATCACAAACCACTGCCACTACATTCACCACCACTGTTCCATCCAAAACATCATCAGCCCCTCCTCAAACAAAGAGGAGAAGGCTAATTCTCAAAGATGATGACACTTCACCATCTCAAACATCTTCAAAATCTTTAGCTCTTGTCACAATACCAAAACCAGTTCCTCTCTCTTCAGTGCACAAGCCCTTACCTCCTGCAGGTGTTCAATTTCCTCTTGAACTAGCAGCTGTTAGAGAAGAAATAAAATCTTTTTACTATGAGGATGACCCTGCCAAAAGGAGTTTGCCATCAATAAAAGGATATCCCTGGCCTAAAAATGTTGATGAATATTTGAAGATCAAGGCCAAGCAAGCAGAGGATATCTCAAAAAGAAACACACAAGGGAAATCTGACAAAGAAATTTCTAGAAACTATCAATATCTGCTCACACAAGTCAGATCCCTAGAACAATTTGCAAAAAATGTCAGTCAACAAATTTCAGAAAGAGCAGCTGAAACTTTGAAGAAAGACTACATTGAAAGCATCATGGCTCACAAGAAGTACAAAGGAGAGAGATACATGTACAAAGAGTGGACTGTTCCTGAGCTTGAAAATGAAGCAGCAAGAATTCAAGACATGATAAAAAGGAAAGTCACTCACACTCCTCCTGACTGGGCAAAGTTTAGAAAGAATGTACCTGACAAACAGGTAGAACTGAAAAGAATGAAAGAAGAACTGGTTGCTGCTGAATATGGAAACAAAAGACAAATTGCTAGATGGAAAGAAGATGTGGTCAGGATCACCTACAAAAGGTTGGAGGAATTAAGAAAGAAAGATCCAAAAGTTCCTCAAAAGCCTGACTATCCTGAAGCAGAGGTTTCAAAAAGACCATCAAAGCTGCAAATCAGGAGAGCCACTGCTCCAACTGGTGCTGCCATCTATAAAAGGACACACAAACAGTTGGGAGGTGAAACCATCCAAGAGATGATAAAAGGAGAAGACCTTGTAAAAGAAGGTATAAAGAAAATGATCATAGAAACTCTTGGTTTGGATCAAACTGCAAATACTGCTCAGCCAGTTATGAATAGGCCAGCCTCACCAAATACCTCTGCAAATAAACATCTCCCAAGAAACCCACCAGGCTCAAAAATACAAAAGTGGAAAACTGACAAACAGACCTGCGTATTGACTTTGCTCAGGTCTGGTGGAGAAGTGGAGAAAATATCAAGGGAACAAGCTCTTGGCCTGAGTCTTGAAGATTTGCAGGATCTCCTTGATCTTCCACTTAGCAGGGATGATGAAGACACAGATGCCCTAGACTTTGAACTATAATTTAAAGGTCAGATAAGGGAACTATTGATGAGGCAATAAATGTCCACAATAATGAAGAGTTTTGGCATTATCTGTTCCAGGGGGAGATTGTTGGGATTGAACCCTATCAGAGGAACAGATAATTAAAGCCAAAACTGGATCAGAGCAGTGGATCCAGAATAAGCAGATGATTACATACAAGTCTCTCCCCTTGAAAGTGATTTCAACATCTGCTGACCTCCTATCTGCTGATCTTGCAAACTGCTGACCTACAACTGCTGCTCAAGTAAAGAACTGATGAAAGACTAAAGCCCTCCTGATTCAATCTATTGCCTTAAGTCAAGGACTGCTAATCCGGACAAATACTGCTGGATTCACAACAGTGGAAGGTTGCAGCAGCTGATCTATAGTCTGTTTTTGTAATGTAATGTAATAGCAGTAGTTAACATAGCAGTGTTTGTATAGATCAGAGGTTAGAGTTTGTTAGGAGGTTAGATGTCACTTTCATGGTGACGTCAGCTAAGATTCTCAGTGGTTTGCTAGTGCCTATAAATAGTTCAGTACTTTGTACTGTTCTATTAGCTCTTTTGCATCATCGTCTTCTTTGCACGAACAAACAACTGAGCTCTGGCTGAGGGGGAGTTTGCATTCGTTCATCAATCATTGTAATCGTTATTGAAATAAATTCAATCTGCCGATTCATTGTGAAAAGATGTTTGATCAAAGTATTACTCTCGTTTGACTGTATGCAAAGTTTGTTTTCATCATAATTCCGCTGCACACTCTTCCATTTTCATTTTAATTACAAACACAAAATACAATCAGAATCAAACTCAGATCCAACATTCTATAGTAATTCTTGTCGTTTTTCATTGACGTGAATTTTAATTATGGGAACAACGACTGTTCCTCGAGTCAGACTCCTCTAAAGACTAGACACATGAATGAGTCGGGATCACTACTGATCTTTTTCTGGGAGTTTCATCTTGTGCGTAATGGTTCTGTTCCCTACATCGGGGATTCAACCTTTTCGTTTCCCAAATCACACTACGCCTTCTCTAGGCGAGGCTCTCTTTTAAGTCATACTTCTTATCTCAAATTCTTACGATTTCTGCCGTTCATCGGCCCAATCTTTCTGTATTCAGCGGCTGTCTCGATATGATCACATATCTGAACGATCTTGCCTCTAGTTTTTCCTGGACCAACTCGGGCCAGTAGATTGTTTATTCCCGGTCTCTGATCAACACGACGGGGATCGGTTTATTATGTTCCATCTAAAGCTTCACACGAAGCGGTTTAAAGGGCGGTGTGATAAATACTGTTGTAGGAAAACTCTACTAAGGGCGAGTGAGTGTTCCAACTTTTTATTAAAGTTTATCACACAAGCACGTATCGTGTTCATACAGTCTGCATCATTCAGTAGCTTAGTCCATCTTCGTTAATATTCAAGTTTTTACGATCAACGGTGTGCTGCAACCCTTGTGATCAGTAAAGATCGTGCAGCGTTTTCTTTCAGGTAATGACGTCAAATTTTGCGGCGCGCAATTACTGTATCTAGTTCAAGGTTTCTTCTTATGATTCCTTAATCAATGTGCCGCGTATGCAATGTTGTGGTCTCGTTGCATCGACGTACAATCGAGACTTTCTCGAGAAGCGTTACATAATTGCAACTCTTGCTCTTTAGCTCTTGGTTGTAGGGTTGGCGTGAATTTCGTTCTTATCCACCATGTATCTTAAGGTTCTCACTTCGCGAAATCGAAATCCGCTTTTCGTCATCATAGCACATAACTGCTCTTTTCTCTAAGAGTTGCAAGGTAAATTGCAGCTGTTGCTCACGACCTTTCTTGGTCGTTGGCCATATAAGAATGTAGTCAATAAGTATAATCATGATTTATCCTGGTATGGCTTACACGTTCGATTCATGAGGTCCATGAATATTGTCGACGCATGTGTTAAGCCAAATGGTACGACAAGGAACTCGTAATGCTCGAAGCGAGTCCTAAAGGTCGTTTTAGGGATATTTCCTTCTTGTATTCACAGTGGAGGACATATTGTCCTCAAGTTGATCCTTGAGTGGTAATTATAACCTAACGATTTGTCTGTTCATGTTATCAGTTCTTGGCAAAGGATTCTGATTGGCGATTTTCTGGAATTTATGCAAAATGGAACTGTCAACTTTCTCCTCGTGTTCTTAACTAAGGATGTCATGTCCTTAATCCCTTCTGTCTAGCAGCCCTTGCAGTTATATCGGAAGCTCATGCTTCGCGGACGAAGCTAGTCGGTAAGGCGTCCTTCGGTACTGGTGCCGCTCCTGGCACGAGATTTATCCTAGACTCCTATTGACGCTGTGGAGGGGCGTTTGTGGCAAGTCTTTAGAAAAGGCTTCTGGAATTTCTTTCATAACGAGGATGTTCTCAGGCTTTATACCTGGGTATCCAATCCATGCTGGCTATCATATTATGACTTCGCAAGTCAATGGTAACAGAAGGTTTCGGCCTTCTGAGTTCCTAAATGCAATTCTTAATCACTTCGACTGCTTAAACTAGCCTTCTATATGCCCATTTCTAAAGAATACGGGGCGTCTATTTTACTCGAAACTAGGCCAAGCAGTTTCTTAAGTTCTAAGCATGCAAGGTTAAAGTTGATGCCAGTATTAATTAAAAGTAGATGCATACGGTTGGTTAATAGGGAACGTACCCGTAACCGCATCTGGATCCTGGCGTGCTTCACGAGTTTTGATCATGAAAACCCTTCCTTGCTTGTTTCTTCCCAGGGAAATCTTTCCTAAAGTTCCCCGCTTCACCACATCTGTAGCAACCCGGTACTCTACCTTTATCTTTTCCGTCTGGATTCTTCGCCCAACAGGCATCCTTGTTGTGTCCTTCTTTCCCACACTTTCCGCACTTAGGCCTTAGGCATCGACCTTCGTGGTGAAAATTGCATTCCCCGCACCTCGGCTTAGTCCCCGAGTAAACTTTACCACCGGCCTTATTAGTGGCTCCATCAGTTTTCCTGCCATGCGGCGGTTTCACTTTCTTTCTTTTGTTTGCTTTAGAGCTTCCATAGCTGACTTGGGTGCCCACCTTGAGGTTTAAAGACTTCCTTTTCTTGTTTCCTGATGACTCCACATGAGTCTCTTCCTTACTATCCTCAGATTTTGAGAATTTTCCCGCACGTAGAGCTTCTTCAGTAAGCGTAACGCTTAAATCGATAGCCTCTGTGATGGTTGGAGGCCTCGAGGTAGTAACCAAGCTCCTGATCTGAGGTGCAAGTCCCCAAATGAATCGTTCAATTCTCTTGAATTCCGGTTTGACTAAGTAGGGGACGACCCTAGACAAGTCGTGAAATCGCTGGACATATTCAGGAATCTTCGGTCCGTCCATTTTCAAGTTCTAGAACTCCACCTCGAGCTTCTGGATTTCAGCTCTAGAACAGTATTTCTTTTCCATCATTTCCTTGAGCTCGTCCCAGCTCAGTGCATACGCAGCATCTGCACCAAGGGTCTGAACCTGAAGGTTCCACCAGGATAGTGCGCCATCTAAGAATAACCCTGAGATAAAAGTAACTTGCTGTTGGGGCGAACAGTTACTTATTCTTAGAACGGAGTCAGTCTTTTCTGTCCAACGAACAAACGCAACGGCACCTCCTGTGCCATCAAAGTTCAATGGCTTGCAGTCCAGGAACTGTTTACAGGTGCAGCCAGTTGGAGGGTTATTTTCGGTAGTGCCACCGCTGTGTTGAGAGCGGAGGGCTTCATGTCGTGCAATTGCCTGTGCGATACGTTCTTGAAGCTCAGCTTCTGTTGTTGGCAACGTACTGGTATTTGTGTCTCGTCTGGGCGGCATTCTCTTCTGTCAAAAGGTATGAAGTAGGTTAGACAATATTCCATAATTGTCTATGAGGTACATAGCACCATAAGCCATCATGTAATCACCCAATTTCACATGTATATATAATCAATGTATGAGCGAGGAAACAATTACTGAGCCTTCACATAGGCTTGCCAACTTGGCTTATTATTTGTAATAAAATGAACTTGAGGTTACATCTCCTCGGTCATTTAGGTTTCAGTTATTTCCTGCTATATTAGCTTTATTGATGTGTATATTTTCCCAGAGATGGGGTTGTTCGTGTAGGGGTGATAGAGAGTGTAACATCACTAAATCTTTTCGAATGTCATCCATCTTCACTTGTTTAAATATCGTTTCTCAAACGTCTCGTACATGAAGTAGGCAAAGTCAGGCACGAAGTAGGCAAGACAGCTTTCCTACTTTATAAAGTGCTAAAGCACTGGTCTAGGTTTTATTCTACCACCTGAAGGTGTGAATTACCTAGAGTTTATTTTTGTGTGTTTTTCATTAGCTCGACCCGCAGAGTCCACCAGGATTTCCATGCACTACAAGTTGTTATTACGTGGGCCCCCGTAATAATAAATTGTCTTGCACAGTTACCCCAGTTTTCTCTCGTCCAAGCAGATGATCAATCAAGGAGGGGACACTATTGTCCTTATACTTCTGTCATGGAAAGGACCATTGCGGCGGTCCATGCGCTAACACTTGTTATCGTTACACGCGAACAGGCACGATGATTAAATGAAATAGGAATAAAGAGAATTCATAGTAGTTGGAGGGGCACCTTCAAGATGAATACTTCTTCTTCCTTTTCTGGTCAAGTATGTCGTCAATCTTGCTTCACATAAGCCGCAGGGATCTCGTCCCGTTGATTAAGAATTCGTTCAAGGTTGCCGCCTCTGCCTCGTCATCATCACCGTAGTCAGGCACCTTCACGATCGAGAGGGAAGAGAAGCCATTTCCTACGGAAGCAAGCTCAGAATCTTGTTTGGTAATCACTCTAGCTATGAGCTTTGCAATGAACGCGAGGTTGATAGCTTCATCGTGCGAGTTACATACAATAATGGGAGTCGGATTCGAAAGTATCTTGTTCACGTCAATAATCATTCCGTACACTTATTTGTATGTATTCACGTCAATATTTATTCCATACACTTATTAGTATACATGTATATCAATAACAAATATGCTACTTAGCATAAATAGGCATCTCTATGCATCATGTTTCTTATAACTCTCATTTTGGGGGGGTCATTTTTCTAGTTGTCGATTCACGACAGAAACACTACTTGGTACTAGTGGTCACCAAGAGTATATTTTATCTTTGGCAAGTCTAACTTGTGTAGACTATGCCTTAATTGGCACCTTATCTTGAGGGTATTCCCTACTAATGTCCTTGCCTTGTCTCTTTTTGAAAAGTGTTTGACTCGTGGATCATGGCGCTTACGTGAATGCAATGAAAACCTTTTTGTAAAAAAATGTTTTCGTGAGAGAACTCTAGTGATTGTAGTCTAGACTCGAGAAGGAATCCTAGTTCACTACAATCGAAGCTCTGATACCAAACTGTCACACCCTGTCTTTTGCGGAAGCGTATGATGTGTGACTGGTTTAATATCATTGCATTCAATCGTAATAAACAACTACATGATCAAAACGATGTTCATCCATTCATAAAATTTGAGTATTACAAAACTTGTTATTTAAGTTTTAAAACACAACCTCCGTCTAGGTTACAAATCAACAAAAGTGGATGACATCCATACTAGGAGTTTACATCAAGTTACGACACTTGCGCCCAAGATCCATCCTGTTACCTGAAATACATGTAATTTTGGAAAACATCAACATAAAGTTGAGCGAGTTCATGCGTCTTGTTTGTATATCGTAATTCTTGTAAATCTTTGAGAGACTCCTTTGTAAATAGGTATGAAAAATGTGTATGAACATGAATGTTTTACAAGGACTTTAAGGCACAAGGAGCACTCGTAATGGCTCCTTTAAGGCATGTGAGGACATAGGGAGTACTTGTTATGACTCCTTGAGGACATGGGGAGTACTTGTTATGACTCCTTGAGGACATGGGAAGCACTCGTAATGGCTTATACCCTTGTCGATTTTCCTCGACTGTGTCGATTAACCTCGACTGTGTCAATTTACCTTGACTGTGTCGATTACCCTCGACTGTGTCGATTTCCCTCGACTGTGTCGATTTCCCTCGACTGGGACTCCGAAGCACTACTAGGTACTAGTTTTGACCATGAGTGGGGTTCGGCCGTACCCGTTAGATCTAACCCTCGTCCCTAATTAAGCATTTAATGAATGTTTCAATGAATGTTTCAATGGCATTTCCGTATCTAGTCTACGCTCACATGATCTAGTATTTCATAGTCCTTTCATAGGCACTTCATAGGCATTTCATATATCATTCCTTAAAACGCATCATACTTGGTACTCGTTCTCATCATGAGTGCTTCTTGTTTTTGTATCATACCATTATAAACATTGTAATATTTGTAACATGTATTTCACCCCCGAGAGTTATAAAACCAAAAACAGTTAAAGAAAAGGGGGAGCATGAACTCACAACTTTGCGTTCCTGCATCGTAAACTTCACCGGATTTGCTTATCTAGCGTCGTGACCTAATCGTGTTTATTAACGTTAGTCACTAGACTTGTATCGTACAAGTACAAGTCACCGTCTTTTGTGTACGTATTCTTGTGTTAAAAATAATTTATATTTTTAACTAAGTGTCTTACTTATATTATTTTCTCAAAAATAAATATAAGTTTCTTGTATTTTGCACCCGAATTATGTATCTTGTATGTTGTATGTGTAATTTTGTATTTTCACTACTTACGAGTATTTAGTGTATTTTCAAGTCCTAATACACTATTACACGTAATACATACTACATACACTTTGCACAAAGTCTGGTGACCAATATATATATATATATATTCTCAAAAATATACATACTTAGCATCAATTTTATTCTTGAAGAAATCATCATTTCTTAACACAAAAATTAGGGAAAACCTTGGTAAATGCTTTTTGGTACATTTTTAGGGAATAAGTTTCTCAAAACTTATATTTTTCTAAGTGTCAAAATTTGTAGAAATTTTGACAGAGTTTCCCCTAAGTGTCAAAACATGTGTTTATTTTCTTTTAAAATCATCATCAAGCGTCAACAACTCATTCAAGTCTTACTACAAGCCAAAATCATGTAAATCACGCTATATCATGAACTTGTTATATCCCGAAAATGCGTAGTAATTTGGTAAAGCTTTTTGTGGACTTAGTTACCTTCCGAAACGTATTTATTTCTTTAAAAAATCATTCTCATAAAATGCTTTAGTGTTTACAACTTGTAAACAATTTTTGCAAAAATTAAACTCTTGAACTCTTCTTGTAAATAAAACATTCTCATACTCGTTTTACTTCTAAAAATAGTGTAAGTGTTTGTAATCGTCATGGTTTTCCAAAAACCGCTTTTCTAACTTGGTTTCTTCACAAAAATCTTGTGTAACTCTTGGATTTACAAGATCGTCAACTTACTAGTTTGATTGTATTTCATGAAAAATATCATTTTTATCAAATTCATATCTAGTTAGAAAGTGATCTTTTTATGTAACACATAACCACTTTCTATTCTTGTTAAATCATACTTCTAAATATTATTTAACAAGATTCATGTGGTGATTAATACCACATAACCAAGAATCATCATAAAATTTAACAACATACTCATAACATCATCATATACTAGTAGCATTTCATCTTCAAGCAAACTTTTTATGTAAAGCTTCATTTAAAGTTTTATGTTCATCTTCTTAGTGTTTTTGTTACTTTAGTGATTTAAACATAAACATCACCCTACAACTTTTAACCAAGAAACAAGATGAACAAAGGTGTAACAAGGAACTTACTACTAGCACAAAGGCTAGGGTAGAATCTAGTGAAGAAAGTGATGAGAAATGACGATGAACAAGCAAGAACAAAGCCCTTTTGAAGCTCCACAAGATTGCACTTCCTTGAATCACCTTCTACACTTGAATGAAGCTCAAAGATGGATGAATGGGGTGGTGTAATGGTGGTGATGGTGGAAGTTGAGGGGGAGCCGAGAGGAGGGAGGAGGTGTGTGGGTGTGGGTGTGGGTGTGAAATAATGAAGTATGGTTGTGATCTCATGAGCCATGCTTTATAAGATACTTCATATATTATGTCAAGATCTACAAGCAACTAATCAAATAAAATAATGTGATAAAATCTTGCACAAGATTGTGGCATGGTTGTGATGGTCCTTGTGACCGAATTGGTTAGGGGGGGGGGGGGGGTTGGTTGTAACTTTTGCAACTAAATTGCAATGGATAGTTAGATTCCAAGTAATAAGCTTACATATGGTATTTATTTGATATTTAGTGGGTTTTAGGGTGTTCGGGGATCACGACTAGCCAAGAAATAAATAAACAATGTGTTTGTCAAAAATTTGGTGTCCCGGGTAATGTCCGGTTGTTCGGTTAAATACCGGTTCGTTAAGTGTTAAATTGCACCGTTTAGTGTCTTTTATGCACCCTTTTGTAACCCTTTCAATTCCCGACACTTAGGGAAATATTCTGGACGATAAGACGTAAATTCTGCATGATATTTATATGTTTAAAAGCTGGTTATAGCTGATTTATAGCTGAATTATGCAGATTTCTGCGTTTAAAGTGCGTTTCGGGTGTTTTTTAGTGCGTATTTTAGCTTCCGGAAAGTCTATATGTTAACCCTTGTATGTACTCTTGGGTTTTAATGTATTCTTGTCATTGGGCCTACACCTAGGCTCCAATTTTATTGTTTAACTGTTTTCTGCAGAATTGTTCACACAATGTGTCTTGCCGTTGAGTTTACTAGTATTTTTGACGCAACACTATCATAAAGTAATTCTTGTAGTATAAAACGTGCATGAGTTCTCTTGCATGGAATTCAGAAATTTATTTGTCTGGTAACGGTGCCAATTATGTTCTGTGTATCATTAGAACTATCTCGTGTTGCATGTAGCAACGAATAAAGTCTTGTATTATGAAATGCCATACTAGATCATGCACAATTATTTAAGCACAGATTACTGTTCAATTAGTGTACGGAATGTATGGAAAAGTGACAGTTGTCACATGATCAGTTTAAATGAAAAACCTGACTTGCCGGAGCTCCCAGGTTGATAAAAGTGAAGCAGGTATCGGCATCTTTCTTGAGAAATTCACATTTGTGATATTTCGACTTACAAGTGGTAAATCAGGGACATTAAATTGTACTTGATTTCCTACAAGTGGTGTTGTTGATAGAATCGGGAAATGTTAAATTCCTACATGTGTTTGAAAGAACAATGTGATGATACCCCAATTTTACAAGTGGTAAAATCAACAAAACTAATTTTTCCGGAAAAACCATTTGATTAAAACAAACTTAAGTGTTTTGAAATCATTATGGGAAAATAGTTTGTTGTCAAGGGGAGTTCTGATTGTTTATGCCAAGAGGATGGCGAATTGAAGTGATTTGATATCAGTTTGTCATTTTATTTGTACAGTTTGTTTTCAAATTTTCCCAGAAAATCAAAATTGAAACATATTTTGATTTTAAGGGGAGAAAAATTTTAAAAAAAATTAGAAAATTTGAAAATGTCAAAAACATTGAAAAAGCAAAAAATGAGTTTTGTTGTAAAAAGAGGAAATGATAGAAAATCAGTGGACTATCACAGCACGCTAAAGAATTGGAAAGTCAATTGTGATAAACGGTCTCACTAAAGATGTGACGATAGGCTCAGCTAAGACTAGTAGTTTTGCGAAAACGATACAAACTTAAAAGCAAAAAGCCTAAGTCTGGTGGGAAACACGATCAAAAGCATAGTACTTAGTTTTGTCCTTCTTGATTGTGTGCTTGCTCGGTAATCGCTGATTTTCGAAAGACATAAAACCGGTTAAGTTTGTGAGCTTTCACAACTTTGCTGAAAAATCACTGTGATTGTGTATTTCATTTTGCAAAGACTTAAACTTGTTTTATTTCTTTATTTTGTTTAAGCACTGGACATCCTCTGCGTATACGTGAGTATCGACCTGGATGTTATTGCCTAAACGTTCTGCTTTATTTTCTTTGGTGTTTCGTTTAAGCTTTGGATCACCTCTGCGTATACGGAAGTATCGACCTGGTGGTTAAAGCCTAAACATCTTCAACTTGTTTTTATTTCTTATTTTGTTTAAACATTGGACTTTCTCTGCGTATACGGAAGTATCGACCTGATTGTTAATGTTTAAACATTCTGCTTTATTTTGCATAGTACTTAGTTTTGTCCTTCTTGATTGTGTGCCTGCTCGGTAATCGCTGATTGTCGAAAGACATAAAACCGGTTAAGTTTGTGAGCTTTCACAACTTTGCTGAAAAATCACTGTGATTGTGTATTTCATTTTGTCAAAGACTTAAACTTGTTTTATTTCTTTATTTTGTTTAAGCATTGGACATCCTCTGCGTATACGTGAGTATCGACCTGGATGTTATTGCCTAAACATTCTGCTTTATTTTCTTTGGTGTTTCGTTTAAGCTTTGGATCACCTCTGCGTATACGGAAGTATCGACCTGGTGGTTAAAGCCTAAACATCTTCAACTTGTTTATATTTCTTATTTTGTTTAAACATTGGACTTTCTCTGCGTATACGTAAGTATCGACCTGATTGTTAATGTTTAAACATTCTGCTTTATTTTTGCACATATCACAGTTGATGAAAGTTTAAAAGTATTACTTGAGTCAGTGTATTGCATGATGAGGGGATATGCTGAGATCGTGGGGTCCATAAGAATTTAGTGCAAAATTAATATACCTTAACGTATCGGTATGCATTTTGAAAGTTTTTAGATTGAGCTTAAGAGGACAAATATATCGTCAATCAATGTGAATCGTTTAGAACTTAAAATGTTTAAAGCTTAACGGTGTTGGTGATTTGTCTCAAAAACTGATATGATCCTCTTACACAAACTGACAAAAATATTGTTTGTAAATATTTCTTTACTGCATTTCTTTAATATAAAAAATCCAAAAAGATTTTAGTGTATTTTAGCATAAATTTTTGTAAAAATCAAAAAGATTTTCGACAACTGATGTTGAAGAGCTGATTTTCAAAATTCCAAGTGCTAAACATGTTGAACTAGAGGTTTGGGAAAGTGTGTTGGAAATGAGAAAATTCTGAAATGTTTAAATGGTTCATTAACTTGAAATAAAGTTGAATGTTAACCTACATGTGATCTTCATAGCTTAAAAATGTTAAATTTGGTTATCTTAAGAATGATTGAGTTTTGTGTAGATGAAGAACTGAAAAGAGTTAAAGCCAGGATTAGATCTCAAGGCGATAGCTAATTACAGACAGCGATCCCAGCTTGATGAGAGGGGGAGTCTGACGATGTTAGAGCCAGAGAAAGATTCTGCAAAATCATTCAAGAAAAAATGTTGATGATAAGAGAGTGAAGATAGAGATTGAAGAGAATACTAAAAGTGTCAAATTCAAGTAGACCGATCAAGACAGAAGAGTCGACATGCTGAAGACTCGCACTGAAGACTCGTCAACATCCGAGGGGGAGTCTGTTGGTGCATACGTCTGTCGACTTCGTCTTCGTTCGAGTCTTGTATTGTATTAGTTAGATCAAGGTACGGAAAACGAGGAAATATGTGTTTATAGGTAATTTCGCTTGAAATGACACAAGGTCATTTCATGCGAAATCAAGTGGTTAATTCCGCTCGAAATTAACTTGCTAATTTCGTTTGAAGTGATTCTGCTTGAAAGTGATTCCGTTTGAGCATGTTCAAGCGAAATCACCATGCCTATAAATACCCTTTGTGTTATCTCGTTTGTAATGCTTTTTGGTTCCGACACCGAAGTGCTGTCGAAGTGTCTCTGTCCTGTATATTGTTATCAGATCAATAAACAAGACAGTTAATAGTGATTCTAGTGTTATACAAGCTAAACGAAGACCGAATCAATGAATTCCGCCTCTAATTCAGTCTAAGAACTCTTCTGATTGACTCGTTTGGTCGGTAAAACGATCCTACAATTGTCTTTGTTAATGTTTGAGTCATAGAGCGACCCCCGGTGGGTGGACGCTATCTGCCACTGGTATAGGTCTCTTCTTATCATCCAAACCCTCTTTTTTCAATTTTGTCCATCTCATGCAGCAAAATCTTTTCTTCACTCGCGTAAAAAATCATTAAATGAAGCTTCATGCAGAACTTTACTGAGGATCAAAGAAAAAGATGTTTGCTGTCGTTGTATTTTTTGGCGTTTTACATTAAGTTGTAAATTTTTTTAGCAACCACTGTGTGTTTTTTTGTGTTTTTTTGTTGTGATAAACGTAAGGTAGTGAGGCTTTTTTATTTATAGAATTTTTTGGCGCGTAGGTTAGGCAAGATGTTATTTTTATAATACAAAATGTAAATAACATTTATTCGGATGTAAAGTTTGGCGTTATATATAATGGCGTTTCATATTTTATGGCATTTTTTAGTCAGAGAGCTTAAATAAAAACACAGAAAAAGCACCCTATGATAAAATTGGTGTTTTGTATTTATTTGACGTTTTATTTTCAATGGCGTTTTATGTGAGGAATAGTTTTTAACTTTTTTACCCTTAATGACGCGCGTCCACGTAATATAATTTGTGTTATTTACTAAAATGCCACCGCGCCAATCTAGTCCATAGATTATTTTGATCGGACGATCCATAAGCGTTCTCTCCGTTCTCACACTTTTGATTGTTTTCTCTAAATCCTGACCCTATATATATATATACTTCAAATAAACCTTAAAGATATATTATAAATATAAATCCAAAAAGTATTAAAAATCAAAGAATTGATTTTCGACAAATAATGTAAAATACACAAGTATTTACATAAAAATACAAGTATACTTCCCTAAGTATACTTACAAAAAAATAATATTGGAAATATTATTTAACAAATTACTTATATTTATTTTTGTAAAATAATATAAGTATCATATTTTGGATAAGTAAAAAATATAGATTATTTTTAACACATGCCGTTTTTCAAATCCTACATATATAAATATATATTTTTGGGAATAAAATATATATTTACAAGTGAACAATACAAATTCAAATTACAATAACGGGACGAACGGTCGAGACCCGACAAACAAGGGCACGACCCTCACAAATGATGAACTTACACAAAACAAATATTTAACTTAAGATGGTGACTGGTACTTAGTGAGTTACAAGTCTAGTGATTAACATACATAGAACACATATAGGTTACAATGCCTACAAGACAAGAACGGTGAAGTTTTCGATGCAGGATACGCAAATCAGTAAGTTCATGTCCCTACTTTTAAACTTTTTCTTGTTTTCTAAACTTGGGGAAAATACATGTACTATGGTATGTAGAAACAAAACTAAGGAATGACATATATATCATGTGACGAATAGGGTGAAACTTAAGCACCATTAATCAACGTATACATTTAGACCGGGGAGCGGAAGGTTAGATCTAATGGGTTTCAGGCAACCTCACTCTTGGCCTAATTCTACCAAAGAGTGCTTTTGTGTCTCAGTCGATCTCGAAAAAAATGCCTAGGTTTGGATGCTTCCTATGTCGTCACATATGTTAGTGGCCTTGCAAACCGTTAGCGATCTCGTATTCCTTACATTTACAGAACATAGTATACAAATACGTTTTACAAATTACATACCATGTTTTCATACAACTATGCTCAAACATTCTATACAAAACTGCATGAATTCACACTAATTTTTGTTGACAATTTTCGAAAACTTACATGTATTTCAAGGAACTAAGTGGATGTACGTGCGGTCTCTTTGCTCAAGAATGTCGTTTGTGTATCAAGTTATCATGTGTTTGTGCTCCGTTGCCACTTTTGTAGGATTTGTTTGTTATATCCCACCTCTTTGCGGAGATATAGTGAACAAAACCTTGATCTTTGTTATGAAATGAAGTTGTAAACTTTTCAAACAATTATCTTATGTTGTGTTGTAAACTTTAAACTTAACTTTTGTTTTGGATGTTAAACTATGAATGGCAATTTGGAGTTACTTTATATTCATGTAGAATGTTTACTTATCGTACACAATGAGAACCTTTCAGATCACACCTCGTGCTTCCGCCTTTAAAAGGGGTATGACATAGTGTGTTCAGGTGAATAGTAATTTTCAGCATTTTGCCAACATATTCGGACATAGTTTGTTGTTTTCTCGCGACGCGACGAATGTATCAATATCCTTTGTAATGTTTAACCATATCCTATGATTGCTAGACTTCATGTGACCTAATCATGCAGAAATTAAGTCGTAAAAGAACGCAATTAAGCTTATAATTAATTGTTAAGTTGTATGGAAATTCCATTATTTTTTGCCGGTTGTCACAGAACGAGGCAATAACATTACCCAAACCACCCTTCTAACCCCCTTCTAGACAGTTAACATGCTTTATATAGACCGTAAAGACACGAATGAGTGAATCAACAAAACATGAAGAATGATAGGATAAAAGTTCACTTTCAACATAAAAAAACTCGTTATTAAAGTCATTAATACATACCCAATTTAAAATTGACCAAAGGTTGGAAATTAAAAGTAATACATAAAAGATTTCGTCTTCACCAAGTGATGTAAGAGATTAGTCAAGCATGGCCATCGTTTGACAAAAGCTCTTACTATCGATCTTGGATCTCGAGACTACTCTAAGTAAAGTGGTGGAAGATGATGGTATTGTGGTGGTGGTGGAAGTGAGAGAAATGGTTTGCCAAGGGATGATTTTCAAGTGAGCTAAGCATCTCATATAGTTGGAAACAGGAGACTCACACAGCCCCATGCCTGGTGGGTACGGCCCCGTGTCCTTCACCTTCTCTGTCTTTATTTAATGCTCTTGTCAGCTCTTCTGCACACACGACCTCGTGTGTCAACGGCACGGCCCCGTGGCCCTTGTACTTGTTGTACGAACCCAGATATGCAAATCTGAGAGTTGACCACGACCCGTGCTTAAGTGACACGGCCCCGTGTCCCTTGTCGTTTTCTATTTGTCTTCATCTTTAAGGAATCTTAACTGGGGCACGTCCCCATGCCTGGCAGGCACGGCCCCGTGTTGGGCTTCTGGTTTGTTGCTTTTATTCTTGGCGTGAAGCTTGGAGGGTCGGTATAGTGTGTCAACTTCCTTTCCTCGTAAATCTGCTGGTTTTTTTGTCGTTAATTTGTTCCCTTTGTTCGTTTAAGCTCTTTTAATCCTGAAAATTAAAAGTAAACAAAGAAACACAGTTTTTCCAACATTAGTACTGAAAAGGGTTGTTTTTATACCGTATTTGATATGATTTATACGTTGCATTTGGTGCACATCAATTACCCCTAAAAGTATGAATAACAATACATGGTGGGTCTCGAAACTGAGATCACTGCATGCCCATAAACAATACATTGTGCTTCCCCTTTATCCCTCTAATCCAATTGGCTTTATCCGCATCCCCCATACCCCTAATATTAATACTAAGCCAATTCATTTTCTCACAACTTTGAACTCCTCATCTGAGACCAAGTTATTCACTTATTCATCGAAATTAGAGAGATCTACTCCCACCATTTTGCCCACTGTAATTGTGCAATTAACCTCTTGTCTCTCCTATATTCCCCCTTGAGTTTACCCATGTAGACTGTACCCTTCTCCCCATTTGAATCCTTCTCCGTTGATTCAAGCCTACTCTTTTCCTGGTTGGAAGTCACTTGAAACATGTAATTAGTAGCCATACTCCCACTTCCCACACTATCATCATCCCCCTTGTTGTTTCCCTACCTTCCCATTTTTTTCTAGAACCACTTTTCCTTGATGAAGATAAATGTTGCTTAAAGCGTGTCGTGCACTTTCTATTACCTAAAGTGTTACCATCCAGCCCAGAAGTCCTACCCCCTCATTAGAATTAGGTATGGGCCCATCATGTTCCCATCTGGGCCTTTTTCGCGATTTAAGGCTCGCCCCTGCACCTGTATTCTCCTCTACTATAGTATGATAAGTGCTTGAGCCAATCAACTTCCGGTGTATCCCTATCTGTCTTTTCCAAACTTGATTCGACATGCTTATCACTATTTACCCATGCATCGTTTCTGAACTCTTCCTGCATTCCTTCGTGAATCTGCATTCCTTCCTTGTCTCCGTCCCCACCTTCACCCACCCCTATATGTACCTGATTAACATCAATACCCACCTCAGGTAGATAATAGGTGGAAGAAGACCTACAACCGTGGACTCCTAACTTACACCCATATCGTATATACTTTTGCTTTCCACCTTAAATTAACTTGTTCATTAAATCTACTTTTATCCCTTGTCGAAATATGCCACACGATCGAAAGATAAATTGTCATCATTCACTGCAGGGTCTGAAGCATGAATAATCATGCCAAAACTATTACCAACAAGATCAAAATTATCCCTATCCCAAAGGTGTGTCGGCATCTCTCAAGTATTCAACCATGCAAGTCTTTCTTCTTGGACATACTGATCACTCCAGTACTCAAGAGCCCTACAAACCTTTTTCCATATCTCTTTTTTATTCTCTAAAACCTCTATAGCTTCTTCCATATTATCATAAGAAATAAGCACACCCATACCACCTATATAACGTAAGTTGTTACCCATTAAACCCTTTTCAATCAACACACTTTTCATATTAACTAACAATTCTATCGTTTTCACTTTACCCACAAGCGATGACTGTTGGTCCCAATTTAGACTTAAAACTTCTTTTCACGTAATATAGCAAGTGATTTCAACAAATGTGAAAATAGTGTGCGGAAATAGAAATTAGACTTTCAAGAAACAAGACCTACAGAATTTTCAAGTTTATATCACTTTGAAACAAAATGGTTTACAAGGTGATTGTAAGATTATTATCTATTACAAATGAATACTTGTGAATTCTGAGGTGAAAGGACAATGGAGTTTGTAGTATGTATTGAATGCTAAGCTTAACTCATTGTTCTTTGCTTGATAAGCCTTCTATTTATTCATGTATATGTCCTGCAAAAAGTAGCTTCTTGACATATTCATTGAATCCAATAATCAAGTTTCCTTTGTCATCATGATATCCAATAATGTCAACTTGCTTCGGTTATTGTGGCAGGATAGAACTGATTTTTAGACAAGTGGGGTTTTATCAGAATTTTTGATAACCACTTTATTAGAAATTCTGGTGAACAAATCATCAGAAAATCTGATGATCAGAATTGCCAAAAACTGATGATATTTCATTAGAAATATCATCAGATCCATCAGAAAAGCCTTTTCTGATAATCTTCTTCAGTTCTTGATCAACTTATGATTCTTTGAAGTAGATGTTGTTCTTTTTAGTTGCCCTATACGGTCTTCTTCTTGTTGTTTTGATCTTCAGGACTTTTATCTTCTTCATAGATCAAGCTGAATTTGATTTTCTTCAATAATTACAAATAAAGTTTCCTAACAGTTTCCCCCTAAGTATTTGAAGAAAAACAACTATCTATATCAAACATAAACAAACTTCGGCTAATCCTTAAAAACAGTTCAAACAACTAAATTCAGAATCATGAAACAGAATCAAATCAACCAGTGTTCAAAACAGACATAAAAATAAAATATTGTTCTCAAATACAGAAATTTTAAACTCATGAATTCATCTGTTGATCTTCACACCACTTATGTACTTGTCTCCTGGTTTCAACCTTTTCTTGTAATCAATTTCCTTTTGAGTTGATTTGTAAAGTTCTTTGTACCAATCTCTAGCTTCCATCTTTCAATGCTATCTTCAATTGCCTTCCTCAGCTGTTCATTGTTCTTCCCCTTCTTCTTGAGTTTCTCTTGTTTCTCACTCATGCAGTTCTTTATATATTTCAGAGTTTGATTTGAATGCCTGTTTATTTCACTGACTCCGAACAGAGCTTTCTCATCATAGGCATCTTTGAAAACCACACACATTTCTGGTTTGACAAAGATAGCTCCAGTTCTTATTTTGTTAGGAGGAATTTCAGCTGGGATGGTGTAGTTAGGAGGAGGTGTTAGTACCTTGCTGCCATACTCAAAGTTGATACACAAGTCAAAGTCTATCAGTGCAGCCCTTTGATATAACTTTTCTCCTGCATTCTTGATGCTGTCAAGAGCTCTTCTGATCACAGCTGAGGTGCTTTTGTCTTTATCAATGAGTTGCTTCAACTTTACTAAGCCCAGTGGGTGAATATCATTAGCCAGGTCTCCATCAGTAACAATTGTTTCACTTCTATCTTCTCTGATCAAGGTGTATTTGTTCTGTCCATAAGTACCTAAGACACATCCTTGAGTATTAATAGTGATAATTCTTTCAATGGAAACTATTGGATTTGTAACTGGTTTGTGCAACATTTCCAAGTTTCCTTCATTTCTGAGTTCAACAATATTTATGCTTAATGGAGAGAGTGGCCTTTCTAGTTTATCTTCTTGTTTGTTCCAGTAGTAATGCTTCAAGTGTTCTTCAGGGTACATAATTGTATGTAGATCACCTTTCAGCATTGTGAATTCTTTGAGTTTTCCTTCTGGATCTTCTCCCATCACTGTTCTTGGTCTTTTTGAGGATGTTACTTCATCTTCCATTCTTCTCTTTTCTTTTACATTAAGTTGTTTGTTGAATTTTGTTTCACCTGTGAGAGCCATGGAAGATGATTTAACTGTAACAGCTTCTTGTGTTGGTACCTTTGATGTGTCTGGCTTTGGTATTTTTGTTGGAGGACCCATGAGTAATTTTGGCCAACTAGGAGGAGGACCTATGGGTTGCTTTTGTTTTTGTGTTGCTGAAGCTTCTGATTGCCTGGTTGTTTCTTGTTGAGTGACTTCTGGTTGTTTGAATTGTTTTTGAGGAGTTTCTGACTCTCCTGGTGGTTCACCTTATGGGATTGGAGCTTTTAGTTCATGTAAATCAACATTTGCCAGTCTGGCAACATTGTACTGCAACCTCTTTACTAACAAGTGAACATTAGCAAGAGTTTGAGCATTTAATTCTTCTTGTTTCTTCATCTTCTGAAACTCCAGTTGATCTTGATTCTTTTGGGTGGACCATTCCAACATCAGTTTTTCAAGAGCATCAACCATGCTACTGCTGTTTGCTCTAAGGAACTGAATTTCTTCAAGGATTTTTCCAGAACTTGAGCTTTCCCTTACACTTGCATCCTCTGCCATCTGTGTCTTGATTTCTTGTAGTTCTTTGAGAGCTTTTGGAAATTCTGATGAATTCTCTCTGTTTTCTGATGACTTCTGTAGTTTGTTAAGGGCTGCAGTGTTATCTTCTGTTTATTTCTGTACAGCTTTAACAGTTTCTGATAAGGGTTTAATGTCAGACATTTGATTTCTGGTCTCTTTCAGTATCAGATCAAGTTTTTCTTCTGTTGCTGTTTTGCCAGTACAAACAACTGTTATGTCATCAAGCTCCTTCTGCAGTTGTTCGGTTGACATAGTTTGATGTTATTGGGTGACAGGAGGAACAAAAGATGTTCCACCTCTAACACCAGCAGAAAACACACTTGCTGCTGTTCTAAGGTTAAGAGGTTGGGAATATTCCCAATTCTCTATCCCCTTACCAGAAAATTGAAACTCATTCAAATCCTGGTTTTCCTCATGTCCTTGAACCTTTTCAGATTCTCCATGAGTTGTTGAGAAACTCTTATTTTTCTCATCCAGGTTTCCTTGATTAGTAGACTGATCTCCACCTGTTGTGTAACGCCTTGCGTTTTCATACTTACTATATTTAGAAACCATTGCTTGAAATGCTACTTTTGGAAAACTTGCATTCTTGTAATCATCCTTTCTTCTTAATCAAATGAAAAATACAGGAACTGATTCATAAATGAAACTCGTACTTTGTTAATTACATGTTATACCTACTTTATACATAATCATACGTTTAATTGTGAAACAATTAGTTACATATCCGTAACACTTGCAAACGTGTAATAAACCTACTAATACGTAACATACATGCTTGGTGCGATACTTACATACGAGTCTTATACTTAATCTTATTCATTTGATGCTTGTGTTACATTTAGTACATGTTAAGTATGCCTAAATACCCTAAAATGATCATAAAATACGTAATATATAACATCTAGACATGTTGCAAATCATAAAAATCAAGAAATAAAAGATTTTGTTCCTGACAAAGGCTTACGGACCGTAAGACTCATCCCTTACGGTCCGTAAGGGGGTCTGGCGGGCAGAAAATTCAAACAGCTCGCGAATTTGCACGAAATCCCAACTCTTTAACCCCACCAATCACCTCTAAACCTCCATTAAACACCTCCAATCAACCCTAACTCTCCCCCTATAAGTACCATACCTTCTCCAAGCCTTTTTCCACTTTCACAACTCTCTAATCTCTCCTAAATCACTCTCAAAACTCTTGCGAATCAGAAATTCGGGCAGATTCATTCACCTTTACAAAAGTGAGCATAACTTGCTCAAAACTCAACCAAATCACCTGATTCTTCTTCCTAATTGCTTGGATAATCTTTGGGCTCGATTCCTTGATCTCTCCTTGGAGAAATCAGACCTGGAATTGCCCTAAAAAGTGTGACAACTCGAATTTCCAAGATTTCCACCTTCGCATTTATTGCACGTTTATTGTTTAAGTTGTTTGTTACACGACTTGTTTATTTCGCAACTGTGCACGTTGTAATACGTTATATCGTGTTATGATTGATATATTATATTTGATGTGCATCATAAGTGTATTTACTAATATATGTTTGTATGTTGGTTATTATATGTATTGTATGAGAAATAAAATGGAACACATGCCAAACATCCCATTGAAAACACCCCATGGCCGAAAACACATGAAGTGTTTTCGTCCACTCTTAACTGCCGAAATCATGGAATGGGCTTTGGCCCAATAACGATTTAATATAGGTTTTGTTTTATCCAGTGCTTGAGATCGAGAACTAATTAGCAAACCCTAATCACCTCACACACACTCTCTCGTTCACCTTTGAAACTCGACGGCAATTTTGAGCACTCGAGTTCCATACGTCGATCAATTTACTGTCTTCTCTACTTAGGTTAGTAATCCACTATTGATTATTATTTGTTTGAAATCAGCATGAATTGTTTGTTGGTATCATATATTAACTACTATTACAAGGTGTTATGATCTTATGATCTGATGGTGATTGATAAACAAATGTTTAGATCTTTGTGATTTTAAATGGTGCTCGTTAATCTTTGAGAAATACTGATCGTATATAGTCTGTTGACTAATGCATAAACTAGAACCTCGGATAACTGTTAAACACCATGATGTTGTTGGATTGATGGTTGGCACATTAACGAGGGTATGATTGTTATGTTGTTGCATAGTTATTAAAGTCTGATGCATGATTAATATGCTTATATTGAAAGTGAAATCATTACTAGTAAAATCATTCTGATCCCTTGCATGTGAGATGTTTGAAAGTGAAGACAATTGGATAAGGATTACTTAATTATTGTCAGCCATTGTGTTTGTGAATTTGCATGCGATTGTCAGTGTACATGTGACCATTATTTGTGCATTTAGGTTAAATATATTGGGCAATTGTTTAATTTAATCTAGAGGAGTGGATGCTAGTCAATGGTGGTGGCCTACTGATAATTTTATAAATACTATTAATAAGCATGAATCGATGATTTGTTTGGATACATGTTGTTGCAGCCAATATATTTATTAGACAACCATTAGGGTTGTGTTTTGTAACGACTGTTATCGATGATGATGAGGATTAGGATTGTTATTGTTTGGAAAACGGCTACTGAGGTTGTTACTGCCATAGACAATGACACAGAGGAGTGATTTCGTCACTTAAGGGATTTCGTTCAAGCATGTGTTTTCGGCACATGTGATTTCGTTGAGTATCTTCTTTTAAGTCATTAACCTTGTTAAGTTGTTAACTCCTGTTAGGTTATTTGATTATGACAAACATGTTAACACTGTTAAGTACATAACATTACTAGTTTAGTAACTCTGTTAACTCTATTAACTCGGTTAAGTTATATAACCCCGTTAGAATGATAACTCTGTTGATACGTTAATTCTGTGGTATGTTAACTCTGTTAAACCTGTTAATTAATTTAACTGCTTACGTGGTACATGATGTTAATTGCTAAGCACTTTATGACATAGATTGCGTGTGAAACATTGCGAACTCGAAACTGATTGAATATACGTGCACACTATAGGACTTGACTGATTTCTTATGAGCACTTAACTTAGCATACCGAGCAAACCAAGGTGAGTTCACACTCTTACCAAGGCATGGGATTCTCAGGGTTGGGAATGGGTTTGGATGATTACTTGTACACACATTGATACTGGAATTACGTACCACTGACCTCGGGAGAGGCAGGTTACTGGTAGATACTGCTAGACTAGTGATACAAATACTACTCTTCGCTCACACGCCTGGAATGGCCGCGATACTAACACTAATACTTAACTTCGCACACATGCTTGGGTTGTGTCACACCCCGACCACGTATAGCATACAAGACGTGGCGGAAAACGTCGGGGAGTGTTGTAACAGAATTAATTGTTTCATAACCATGGTATTCAAAGTTGTAGTTTATTTATTAACATAAGAGTTTCATCGTCTTAAACAGAAATTAAAGAGTTTATAACATAATTAAACTAAGTCTTTCATCATTTTAAGTCTCTAAGGCACAGGTCCGCCCTAGTGTCACGATCTTCATCCTACGGAAAAGCTCCTGAAAACACATGTGAAAATAGGTACGTCAGCATAAAAATGCCTGTGAGTAACATAGGTTTTATATAAAAAATAGGGTTCATGACTTAAGTTTAAGAAAAAGTTGCTTAACAAAAGTCAGTCATGAACCTTGTTAATTGTTTTGTTTTGTTAATCTCTTGAAAAACGATGATAAGTAAAAGAGTAATATGAGGGTAAATGGATAACCAAGTAAAAATGAGTTTTGTATAAAATAGGTTGTTTGTAAAACAATGACTTGAAAACTTTATTATTTGTATAAAACGTTATATGTCTAAACTGAAATAATTTAAATAACGCTACGAAATGCAGTATCACACAAGCATTTATATATAGGAAGTACCAGCGGCGTATCCACCATGCTTGTATAATATTACACACGCCTCGTTACCTAAATCACTTACCCAAATAAACCACCAATGTAAATTGCCCATGTCTAAACCATTTGTCAAATGTCTTTGTGTAAACCATATCAAAATGTTTATGTCAAAACGTGGTTTATGAAATATGTATATCAATATCAAAATGTCTATATCAAACGTCAAGCATGTAATGTGTAAACAAAACTGTCATGTATAGCGAGTGAAATATATCAAATACCATAGGTAAAATATACAAAACAAGGTATGGAAGTAAATCAAAGTTATGTTTTGTAGAAAACTGCATGCTATACTGATACAAACATTTATGCGGTATTGTAAAAATGCATACATTCAAGCCTTGAGACTGTGGTGATAAACCTTTAAACAAATTAAAGGTCTATCTGAGTTATGTATTCGAATTCGGTCATTCCTTTCATCCAAACCTACCCAGGATGTCCGGAACGGGAGTTGTCAATTCCTATGGTACCACTACCTACTAACGAGCGGCGTAGCTAATGTTAATGAATGTATTTTTGTCCCATTTGAAACAAACCAAATGTCATACCAAAATGTAAGCATGTGAAAACAATGCACTAAGTGTGAGAAACAAATGTACACACATAGCGTGAAATGTCATGTAAAATAATGTACTAAGTACACACACAATGGGCATACATAGCATAAAATGTAATGAAATCATGTACTATAATGTACTAACGAACATAGCATGTATATGATGTGAAAACAGGAAAGCATGAAAGTAACAAGTAGGCACATGTGTTTCACCCCAAAACAGTTTGGAAAACAGTAAAAGAGGGGTCTATGTACTCACTTGAGATTGCTCAATAGACTTTATATATCCACCAAGCAAAGCTAGAAGGTCACGGGATCAAACGGCACCTAATATAGGTAACTACATTAATAACCGGACCTAAACGGAGGATCGGGTAGTATGAGGGTTCGTAAACCAAATGAGTGTAGGAACTCATGTAATATGGTTTAACAATGCCTACATACTAAAACGAAACTTATCCTAAGTGCTTTTGACCCGTTACGACCCGTTTAGGTAGCTTATGCTACTTTAACGCGTCGTTAGCGTAAAACGCATTCGGACCGCCTAACTAGCCCTATGACAAGTAAGATATGCCTTAACATGTTTAATATTGTTGTTAAATCAGTTTAGATGACAAAAGTTATGTTACATAGGCTTAAAATAAATTTTAACATAAAAAGGGCATCTTGGTAATTTACCTAAGGC
This sequence comes from Helianthus tuberosus, assembly GCA_030545235.1. Taxonomy (NCBI): domain Eukaryota; kingdom Viridiplantae; phylum Streptophyta; class Magnoliopsida; order Asterales; family Asteraceae; genus Helianthus; species Helianthus tuberosus. The sequence continues at coordinate 122,994,580 of CM060358.1, read as the reverse complement.
ATAAGAACTACTTATCATACTACTACTTAAACGACGTGACCATAAGGTATAACCTCGGAAGGTTATTCCCTATACTACTATGGTCACCTAATGTATTTGGTCGGATCCTAATGATCGACCAAATGGGTCGGGTTCGAAAGCATAAGCGATTGATTAGATCGCTTACCCTTACGACCCTAAACAAGCACAAATCTAAAAGTGACGAGCTAAACATGCTAGGACATGTTTAGTTAAGTTAGAAAACAGGTTTGGTATCAAAACAAACGGTTTTGATACCCTAGAGTAGTTTGGTTACAAAATACGCAAGAATACGCATTTTGCCCGAAACTACGACTCGTCACTGAGCCTAGATAACGTGGTAATCAGTAGGTATAGTCACTAAGGACTATGACCATCGTGATTACGCTCACGTTATGAAGTTCAAACGAACTTCGCATTGACCATAAACTGGTCAATGCAGAAAGTCAAACATAGTTTGACTTTCATGCTTGAAATACAAGAACAAGCAAGAAGGTGGACTTACAATGGTCCAAGAAGGAAGAATGATCAAGTATGCTCAGGTAGGTGGCCTCCAAAATGGTGGTTGCCTCCACTTAGAGCAGATTTTATCAAGGTGTGAAGGAAATGAGCAAGACATGGAGGGCTATTTATAGGAAATGTACAACCGTTAGGATCGTTCGTCGATAATCGAGCTTAAATCTTGGCCCTCCACTTGCACCCCTTGTTTTACTAAACCATTAGAGCCCCTAGGATTGATAAGAAACCAGTTGCAATTGGTTTGGAAGTGTTAAACAGCTGGAACAGGCTGTTTTCCACAGTTCTGCACATCTGGCCCAGGCTAGCGCACCGCTACATAAAAAGTGTAGCGCACCGCTAAGCTTAAGTTTGGCAGATTTACACTTTTGGTCCCTGTAGTGCAATAAGTCCATTTTCGACACGTTTAAGGCCCGTTAACCCCATTTCAAAGCTCTAAAATGAAGTTAAAGTATAGGGAACTTAAAATGTACTCAAAAATATGTCGGATGTCGTTTCGTTTAGCCGTACGGTCGCGATGTTCGGTTAATTACGACGGAATGCGCATAAGCGCGAAAAACGATCCAAATGACGTGACGAATGGATTTTTCTTATGGCGAACACTAAAGCATAATATAGTCATGCTTACATAAATTTTTGGATGTCCGAAAGTATCCAGAACGTAAATTATGCGCGAAAATGCAAACTTGTGCACTTTTTGACGCTTTTAGTCCCTGAATGACCCCAAAAGTTTATTTTAGCACACCTAACCCCTTAAAGCCTATTTCTAAGCTATGTAAAGGATATTTAAGGTGTGTTTAACTTATGGTCATGTTCCAGAACGTCTGTTACAGTTCAAATTGGCATACTTTCGTAGTTTGTCAAGTTTAGTCCCTGTAAGCGAATAGACTTGTTTTTGCCATACCAAAGCCTTCAAAACTTATTTCTAAGTTATGTAAAGGTTATTTAAGGTATGTTAAGTATATGTTAATGTTCCGGAGTATTTGTCGCATTAAACTGATTACGTTTACGCACCAGTTTGCGTATAAATCTCCCGAAAGTGATATAGAGTTTGAAATTGAATAAAAGTCAAAACATGAAAAATGTAAAACACAACCAAACAAACATTGGGATCAAATAACTTTGTTTTATTGATAACTGAATTGTTTACAATGATTTCAGACACAGATGTTACAGTCTCCCCTACTTGTGGAAATTTCGTCCCGAAATTTATTTAGAGGAAACTCGTGGGAAAAGATGCGGATATTTCGCCTTCATTTGATCTTCGCGTTCCCAAGTAAACTCGGGTCCACGTTTAGCTTCCCAGCGAACTTTGACCAAAGGAATGCGCTTGCGTTTAAGCCACTTGACTTCACGTTCCATGATTTCCACTGGCTTTTCAACGAATTTCAGTGTTTTGCCAACACGAATTTCGTCAAGCGGTATGTGGAGGTTCTCATCAGCTGAACACCTCTTGAGATTGGACACGTGAAAAGTTGGATGAACATTTCCCAGTTCAGGAGGTAACTCAAGTCTGTAGGCTACCTTTCCGATTCTTTCGACGATCTTGAATGGTCCAACGTATCTAGGTGCAAGTTTTCCTTTCTTTCCAAATCTGATCACACCTTTCCAAGGTGAGACCTTAAGTAATACACGATCACCGACTTGAAATTCCAAGGCCTTGCGTTTTGGGTCTGCGTAAATCTTCTGGCGGCTTCTAGCTGCCTGAAGGTTATCACGAACTTTCTTGATCTTGTCAGTTGTCTCTAAAATGAGAGCAGGTCCAGTAAGTTGAGCCTCGCCGATCTCATTCCAGCAGACTGGTGAACGACATTTTCGACCATAGAGAGCCTCGAAAGGAGCCATTTTGATGCTGGTGTGATAACTGTTGTTGTAGGAGAATTCAATCAACTTAAGATGTGAATCCCAGCTACCACCAAAATCGATCACACAAGCTCTAAGCATATCCTCCAGAGTTTGGATTGTTCTCTCAGATTGTCCATCCGTTTGCGGATGATAAGCTGTGCTCAGATTAAGTTGGGTCCCCATAGCAGATTGCATGGTTCTCCAAAAATGAGAAGTGAAACGAGCATCTCTGTCAGAAATGATGTTCAAAGGAACACCATGTCGAGCTACAATTTCATCCACGTAGATTTTAGCCAGTACTTCGGCAGAAAAATCCTCACGGATTGGCAAGAAATGCGCTGACTTTGTAAGACGATCAACGACTACCCAGATGGCATCATTACCTTTCTTTGTGCGCGGAAGTTTAGTAATGAGATCCATAGTAATGTTTTCCCATTTCCAAACTGGGATCTCTGGTTGCTCCAAAAGACCAGAAGGATGTTGGTGTTCAGCCTTGACTTTAAGACAAGTAAGGCATTTTGAAACGTAGAAGGCAATATCCTTCTTCATACCAGGCCACCAATAATGGGTACGAAGATCCTTATACATTTTGTCTGAGCCAGGATGGACAGAATAACGAGACTTATGAGCTTCATCCATAAGCAGAGTGCGAAGTCCATCTTGGCTTGGGACCCACAAACGGTCCATGAAGTAATACGATCCATTGTCCTTCAGTTCCAGAGCAGGTGTTATGTGATAGGGAAATTCCTTATCCATCAAACCTTGTGAAACACAAGATTGTTGGGCCTGAGAAATGCGTGCTTGGATATCGGATCGAGCTTGAATAACAGATTGATCACGAACACAATGAAGCTTGACATGTTCCTTACGACTCAAAGCGTCAGCTACGACATTCGCCTTACCAGGATGGTAGCGAATTTCGCAGTCATAGTCATTCAGAAGCTCAACCCAACGTCTTTGCCTCATGTTGAGTTCCTTCTGATTGAAGATGTGCTGAAGACTTTTGTGGTCAGTGAAAACCACACATTTTGTTCCATACAAATAGTGTCTCCAGATCTTAAGAGCGAACACAACTGCACCCAACTCAAGATCATGAGTGGTGTAGTTTTTCTCATGCACCTTCAACTGCCTCGATGCATATGCTATGACTTTATTCCTTTGCATCAGAACACAACCAAGACCCAATTTGGATGCATCGCAGTATACGACAAAATCATCATTGCCTTCGGGCAAAGATAGGATAGGTGCATCACAAAGCTTTTGCTTCAAGGTCTGAAATGCTACTTCTTGTTTAGAACCCCATTCAAAGGGCTTGTTCTTCTGAGTTAGAGCAGTTAGAGGAACTGCAATCTTCGAGAAGTTCTCTATGAAGCGGCGGTAATAACCCGCAAGACCAAGAAAAGAACGAACCTCAGTAGGAGTAGTAGGCGTATCCCAATCCTTAATCGCACTGATCTTGGAGGGATCTACATGAATACCTTGTTCGTTGACAATATGTCCCAAGAATTGAACTTCTTTAAGCCAAAATTCACACTTGGAGAATTTGGCAAAAAGTTGCTCTTTCTTTAGGAGTTCCAAAGTAAGACGAAGATGTTGCTCGTGATCATCTTTCGTCTTAGAGTATATCAAAATATCATCAATAAATACGATGATGAACTTATCTAAATAAGGCTTGCAGACCCTATTCATCAAGTCCATAAAAACAGCAGGGGCATTAGTCAAACCGAAAGGCATAACTGTGAACTCATAATGCCCATAGCGAGTGCGGAACGCTGTCTTGGGAATATCTTCTTCATGCACACGTAGTTGATGATACCCAGAACGAAGATCAATCTTCGAGAAATAAGAAGCGCCCTGCAACTGATCAAAGAGGTCATCGATGCGAGGTAGGGGATATCGATTCTTGATGGTGAGTTTGTTAAGCTCCCGGTAATCGATGCACATCCTGAAGGATCCATCCTTCTTCTTGACAAAAAGAATGGGTGCACCCCACGGTGAAAAGCTAGGACGTATAAAACCTTTATCCGAAAGTTCCTGCAGCTGCTTGGACAACTCTTGCATCTCAGACGGTGCAAGACGATATGGAGCTCTGGCAATAGGATTCGCACCAGGTACGAGATCAATACGGAACTCGACTTGGCGTGCTGGGGGTAGACCAGGTAAATCTTCAGGGAATACTTCAGAGTAATCCCGAACAATAGGAATGTCTTGGATAGACTTACCTTTGCCTTTATCTGCTGTGACATGTGCCAAGAAGGCCACATAATTCTTTCGCAGATACTTCCGAGCTTTAAAACAAGACATGAGTTTGAGACCACCAGTAGGTTTCTCACCATGAACCTGTAGGATCTCACCTGTCGGAAGCGGCACACGAACGATCTTCTCAAAACAAATTACCTCTGCGCGATGCTTGGCTAACCAATCCATACCCACTATAATGTCGAAGCTTCCAAGTTGCATTGGCGTGAGGTTGATGGGAAAAAGATGGTCATTAAGGTTCAACTGGCAGTTGCGAAGGACAGAATTAAGAACAATGGGTTCACCACTAGCAACCTCTACTGTCAAGGGTTTACCTAGTTTCGTTCTAGACACGCGAAGCAAAGGCTCAAAAGATAACGACACAAAACTTTTATCGGCCCCTGAGTCAAAAAGAATAGATGCAGGTTGATTGTTAACTAAGAACGTACCGTTCACCACATCGTTGTCTGCTTGAGCTTCCTGTGCATTCATGTTAAAAACTCGACCTCGAGCTGGGGCCTGATTCTGATTCTGGTTTGCGTTGACCAATCTTGGACACTGGTTACGGTAATGAGTCAGGTCCCCACAGTTAAAGCACGAACCAGGAGGAAAATGAGGTCGTGCAGCTTGTGCTTGCTGTTGAACATGTGGTTGTGCAGCCTGCTGTGCTGGGTTGCGGGCTGCTTGATTGGGAGCAAAGCGACAAACATCAGAAAGATGACCCGACTTCCCACAGTTTGTACAGAAACGACATTGCAATTGCGGTTGATGGTGGCTATTGCATCTATTGCACAAAGGTGCATTCCCGGCATACTGCTTCTTAGCAGGAGGCTGCGTTGGCTGAACTGGTGCAGCTTGATTTGCCTGTGCAGTAAGGGCGTAGTTTTGGGAAGCCTTACGCTTCCTTGAATTCCTTGAGGATCCAGAATCCTTACCCTTTCCGTTCTTACCCTTCTTGCTCTCATTCTGATCGGATGCCTGCTTCTTACCCTTGTCCCCTTTTCTATGTAGCTTACCCCTTCGGATTTGCGACTCGGTCAGTGTCGCTGATAACTCGATTGCCTGACGGAGTGTGGTAGGGTTACTACCAGTAACGGTGTCTAGTATGGAGTCAGGCAGACCATCGATATACCTTTCGCTAGCCTTGTCGAGTGGGGTAACCATTGCTGGGCATAACAAACTCAACTCCTCAAATCTATCAGTGTATGCCCGGTGCTCACCACTATCCTGTTTCAGATCTTCAAATTCCCTCTCCAAAGCTCGTAGTTCATGACGAGGACAAAACTCCCTCATCATAAGTGTCCTCAATTCAGCCCACGTTTGTGCTAGAGCAACCTCAGCACCACGGTCTCTCATAACCCCGTTCCACCATGTCAAAGCCCTCTTCTGAAATACGCTTGAAGCAAACTCAACCTTCCGATTCTCAGGACACAGAACGTGACGGAAAGTATTCTCAATGCTCTCGAACCATTGAAGAAGCCCAGTTGCTCCCTCAGTACCACTGAACTTGAGTGGTTTAGCCGAATTAAAGCTCTTGAAATTGCATGGAGCATTGTTGTTGTTGTTGGCTTGGTTCCATAGAGCAAAGAGGTTTGGGAATTGAGCAGCCATTTGCTGCGCAATGATTTCTGCCAGTTCGGCGGCATTAGGCATCGGATTTTCGCGTCGAGGAGGCATTCTAAAAGAGGAAACATGAGAGGAAACGAGTGAGATGATTTGATGAAAAGAGCGAGATGAAACAAAATTAACAAAAGCAAAGATGGTGGTCATTTGTCCGCATTACCAAGCAGGCAAACGACACACAGTGACTAATCAAAGTAAATGGATAAAAATAATGTATTGCGAAGACATGCTCGCCTATAAGTGAACACTCATCCCAAGAATTCCCAGGTAAGCACAACTGGTCTCGCGTCTGATGAGATATATACGAAGTGCTAGCCTAGACAGAAAACCCAGAATACAGGCATTCACTCTTCCAGTTTGCACGTGTTCACACTATTTAAAACCCAAAACTTTGACGAGATTTCGAAAACTCAAGGGCATAAAGCCAAAAATTGAGTCAAACTGGAAGGGTTCAAAACCTTATAATAGAGGGTTCAAAACCTTGTAATAAATCATCCAAAAAAAACAGATGATTGTTTTTCAAATATCGTTTCGGAAAATTGGGTTCTTGTTTTGGCAATCACCTAAGGATAGGTGGAGTACATGTTTTAAGATCTAAACACAAGATAACTTGTGTTGGGGTCCTAGAAAGGTTATAGTCTAGGTCAAAGAATTACTAATAACCTAATTCCCTATAACCATTGGCTCTGATACCAACTTCTTCTGTCACACCCCGACCACGTATAGCATACAAGACGTGGCGGAAAACGTCGGGGAGTGTTGTAACAGAATTAATTGTTTCATAACCATGGTATTCAAAGTTGTAGTTTATTTATTAACATAAGAGTTTCATCGTCTTAAACAGAAATTAAAGAGTTTATAACATAATTAAACTAAGTCTTTCATCATTTTAAGTCTCTAAGGCACAGGTCCGCCCTAGTGTCACGATCTTCATCCTACGGAAAAGCTCCTGAAAACACATGTGAAAATAGGTACGTCAGCATAAAAATGCCTGTGAGTAACATAGGTTTTATATAAAAAATAGGGTTCATGACTTAAGTTTAAGAAAAAGTTGCTTAACAAAAGTCAGTCATGAACCTTGTTAATTGTTTTGTTTTGTTAATCTCTTGAAAAACGATGATAAGTAAAAGAGTAATATGAGGGTAAATGGATAACCAAGTAAAAATGAGTTTTGTATAAAATAGGTTGTTTGTAAAACAATGACTTGAAAACTTTATTATTTGTATAAAACGTTATATGTCTAAACTGAAATAATTTAAATAACGCTACGAAATGCAGTATCACACAAGCATTTATATATAGGAAGTACCAGCGGCGTATCCACCATGCTTGTATAATATTACACACGCCTCGTTACCTAAATCACTTACCCAAATAAACCACCAATGTAAATTGCCCATGTCTAAACCATTTGTCAAATGTCTTTGTGTAAACCATATCAAAATGTTTATGTCAAAACGTGGTTTATGAAATATGTATATCAATATCAAAATGTCTATATCAAACGTCAAGCATGTAATGTGTAAACAAAACTGTCATGTATAGCGAGTGAAATATATCAAATACCATAGGTAAAATATACAAAACAAGGTATGGAAGTAAATCAAAGTTATGTTTTGTAGAAAACTGCATGCTATACTGATACAAACATTTATGCGGTATTGTAAAAATGCATACATTCAAGCCTTGAGACTGTGGTGATAAACCTTTAAACAAATTAAAGGTCTATCTGAGTTATGTATTCGAATTCGGTCATTCCTTTCATCCAAACCTACCCAGGATGTCCGGAACGGGAGTTGTCAATTCCTATGGTACCACTACCTACTAACGAGCGGCGTAGCTAATGTTAATGAATGTATTTTTGTCCCATTTGAAACAAACCAAATGTCATACCAAAATGTAAGCATGTGAAAACAATGCACTAAGTGTGAGAAACAAATGTACACACATAGCGTGAAATGTCATGTAAAATAATGTACTAAGTACACACACAATGGGCATACATAGCATAAAATGTAATGAAATCATGTACTATAATGTACTAACGAACATAGCATGTATATGATGTGAAAACAGGAAAGCATGAAAGTAACAAGTAGGCACATGTGTTTCACCCCAAAACAGTTTGGAAAACAGTAAAAGAGGGGTCTATGTACTCACTTGAGATTGCTCAATAGACTTTAGATATCCACCAAGCAAAGCTAGAAGGTCACGGGATCAAACGGCACCTAATATAGGTAACTACATTAATAACCGGACCTAAACGGAGGATCGGGTAGTATGAGGGTTCGTAAACCAAATGAGTGTAGGAACTCATGTAATATGGTTTAACAATGCCTACATACTAAAACGAAACTTATCCTAAGTGCTTTTGACCCGTTACGACCCGTTTAGGTAGCTTATGCTACTTTAACGCGTCGTTAGCGTAAAACGCATTCGGACCGCCTAACTAGCCCTATGACAAGTAAGATATGCCTTAACATGTTTAATATTGTTGTTAAATCAGTTTAGATGACAAAAGTTATGTTACATAGGCTTAAAATAAATTTTAACATAAAAAGGGCATCTTGGTAATTTACCTAAGGCATAAGAACTACTTATCATACTACTACTTAAACGACGTGACCATAAGGTATAACCTCGGAAGGTTATTCCCTATACTACTATGGTCACCTAATGTATTTGGTCGGATCCTAATGATCGACCAAATGGGTCGGGTTCGAAAGCATAAGCGATTGATTAGATCGCTTACCCTTACGACCCTAAACAAGCACAAATCTAAAAGTGACGAGCTAAACATGCTAGGACATGTTTAGTTAAGTTAGAAAACAGGTTTGGTATCAAAACAAACGGTTTTGATACCCTAGAGTAGTTTGGTTAAAAAATACGCAAGAATACGCATTTTGCCCGAAACTACGACTCGTCACTGAGCCTAGATAACGTGGTAATCAGTAGGTATAGTCACTAAGGACTATGACCATCGTGATTACGCTCACGTTATGAAGTTCAAACGAACTTCGCATTGACCATAAACTGGTCAATGCAGAAAGTCAAACATAGTTTGACTTTCATGCTTGAAATACAAGAACAAGCAAGAAGGTGGACTTACAATGGTCCAAGAAGGAAGAATGATCAAGTATGCTCAGGTAGGTGGCCTCCAAAATGGTGGTTGCCTCCACTTAGAGCAGATTTTATCAAGGTGTGAAGGAAATGAGCAAGACATGGAGGGCTATTTATAGGAAATGTACAACCGTTAGGATCGTTCGTCGATAATCGAGCTTAAATCTTGGCCCTCCACTTGCACCCCTTGTTTTACTAAACCATTAGAGCCCCTAGGATTGATAAGAAACCAGTTGCAATTGGTTTGGAAGTGTTAAACAGCTGGAACAGGCTGTTTTCCACAGTTCTGCACATCTGGCCCAGGCTAGCGCACCGCTACATAAAAAGTGTAGCGCACCGCTAAGCTTAAGTTTGGCAGATTTACACTTTTGGTCCCTGTAGTGCAATAAGTCCATTTTCGACACGTTTAAGGCCCGTTAACCCCATTTCAAAGCTCTAAAATGAAGTTAAAGTATAGGGAACTTAAAATGTACTCAAAAATATGTCGGATGTCGTTTCGTTTAGCCGTACGGTCGCGATGTTCGGTTAATTACGACGGAATGCGCATAAGCGCGAAAAACGATCCAAATGACGTGACGAATGGATTTTTCTTATGGCGAACACTAAAGCATAATATAGTCATGCTTACATAAATTTTTGGATGTCCGAAAGTATCCAGAACGTAAATTATGCGCGAAAATGCAAACTTGTGCACTTTTTGACGCTTTTAGTCCCTGAATGACCCCAAAAGTTTATTTTAGCACACCTAACCCCTTAAAGCCTATTTCTAAGCTATGTAAAGGATATTTAAGGTGTGTTTAACTTATGGTCATGTTCCAGAATGTCTGTTACAGTTCAAATTGGCATACTTTCGTAGTTTGTCAAGTTTAGTCCCTGTAAGCGAATAGACTTGTTTTTGCCATACCAAAGCCTTCAAAACTTATTTCTAAGTTATGTAAAGGTTATTTAAGGTATGTTAAGTATATGTTAATGTTCCGGAGTATTTGTCGCATTAAACTGATTACGTTTACGCACCAGTTTGCGTATAAATCTCCCGAAAGTGATATAGAGTTTGAAATTGAATAAAAGTCAAAACATGAAAAATGTAAAACACAACCAAACAAACATTGGGATCAAATAACTTTGTTTTATTGATAACTGAATTGTTTACAATGATTTCAGACACAGATGTTACAGGTTGGCCGCGATACGAATACTAAACTTCGCACACATGCCTGGGTTGGCCGCGATATGAATACTAAACTTCGCACACATGCCTGGGTTGGCCGCGATACGAATACTAAACTTCGCACACATGCCTGGAGGGCCGCGATACAAATATACCTAGTCTAGAAAACATGGGAAACCCCCACTAATCTTCGCCAACATGCCTAGAGGGCCGCGATACAAATACATACGAAACATGGTTCACTAGATGAACATACGATTTACAATACAATTACTATAACTGAACAACCAACTGTGAACTCGCTCAACTTTGTTGTTGACTTTCTGTTACATGCCTTGCAGGACTTTAGGTACACATGGAGCTTGCACGGGTGGCGCAGTCGTTGTGGGACATGGATCGTGGATGCCATGTTAAACTTTATAACACTTTGAACTTGATACTTACGTTGGGATTTCATATTATGCTTCCGCTACTTATACTCGCTAGAATTACATAGAACTTTGCTCATGGTATGCTTAGATACACATAACCCCTATTGCTTGAGAATACTTGTGTGCTCACTCTCTTCCGTCATCGCACTATTCGCGAACCTCTCTCACTCATGTTTCCTTTGGTATGAAGATCATGAGTGGACATGTCAACATGACTCAAGCCAAGTTGGCGGCTTTGATCACTGAACATGTAACTGCAGCACTCGCAGCTGCCCAGGCAGGAGGTATAACCTGCCATCACAACTCACTCTAGGATCCTTAGATCCTACTTTCGTAAACCGACACTTGTGCTTAATTTTGTTTACTCTTACGCACACGACAAGTCAACACGCTCAGCCACATGTATGCACATTCAAGACGTTCATGGACTGTCGTCCTACTACTTTCAGTGGCACGGAAGGAGCAGTTGGACTCCTCCATTGGTTTGAAAAGCTCGAATCGGTCTTCGAGATATGTGAATGCCCTGAGGCTCATAGGGTGAAGTACGCCACTGGTGCTCTCGAAGGCACTGCGCTAACTTGGTGGAACGCGCAGGTTCAGATGCTGGGGCTGACGGCTGTTAATGCCACCCCATGGAAGGATTTCAAGGAACTGATCAAACGTGAATACTGTAGTCGTGATGACATCCACAAGTTAGAAGTGGAGTTCTTTAACCTGAAGATGACGGGGTCAGAGATAGAAGCGTACACGAAACGATCCAACGAACTGGCAGTGTTGTGTCCAACTATGGTGGATCCTCCCATCAAGCGCATTGAGCTGTACCTCAAATGCTTAGTACCAAAGATTCAAAGTCATGTGACATCGGCCAACCTTGCTACTATTCAAGATGTTACTCGTCTTGCTCATCGTCTCACAGACCAGGCTGTGGAACAGAACAAGCTGCTTAAACGTATTGGTGCTACTACTACTACTACTACTACTACTACTACTACTACTACTACTACTACTACTACTACTACTACTACTACTCACTACTAACGAAAGTGGGATGGAACCTCCAGCAAGGGTTCGACTTCAGTTCAGTCCCAGGCACAGCAGCGAAAGATTGATGACTATCAGAGCCCTGGTCAGCAGTCTTCTAGTAGTCAAGGGCAGGGTGGACTTTCTTAGCTGGTCAGACTTTCTCTATCGATCTCATTCCTATAGCTCTAGGTAGTTTTGACATCGTCATCGGTATGGATTGGTTATCGCAACAACAAGCAGAGATCCTATGCAAAGAGAAGATTGTTCGCATTCCCCGTTCTGGCAAAGAACCTCTCAAAATTCAAGACGACAAGAGTGGTGCTGTGGTTGGCATCATCTCCTTCCTGAAGGCTCAGAAGTGTTTACGAAAGGGCCACACTTTTATCTTAGCACTCGTTACTGATGCATCAACGAAAGAGAAGAAGATCGAGGATATCCCAGTAGTACGCGATTTTCCTCAGGTGTTTCCTGAAGATTTACCTGGGCTACCGCCTCATCGCCAGGTCGAATTTCAGATCGAGCTAGCTCCAGGAGCAGCACCCATAGCTCGAGCACCTTATCGTTTAGCTCCAACTGAACTGGAAGAACTATCTAAGCAATTGCAAGAACTTTTGGAAAAGGGTTTCATACGTCCTAGCTCTTCGCCCTGGGGAGCTCCAGTATTATTTGGGAAAAAGAAAGACGGTACCTTCCGCATGTGCATAGATTACCGCGAACTGAACAAGGTGACAGTGAAGAATCGCTATCCTCTTCCACGCATCGATGACTTATTCGACCAGTTACAAGGGTCGGGCTATTACTCGAAGATTGACCTGAGGTCAGGCTATCATCAATTGAGAGTCCGGGATGAGGACGTCTCCAAAACAGCATTCAGAACTCGCTACGGCCACTACGAGTTTTTGGTCATGCCATTTGGGCTGACAAACGCACATGCGGTCTTCATGGATCTTATGAACAGGGTGTGCAAACCTTACCTTGATAAGTTCGTTATTGTATTTATTGACGACATCCTGATCTATTCGAAGAGTCAGGAGGAACACGAGCAGCATCTACGACTCATTTTGGAACTACTTCGAACAGAACAACTGTACGCCAAGTTTTCGAAATGCGACTTCTGGCTTCGTGAAGTCCATTTCCTAGGCCACGTGGTAAACAAGGATGGGATTCATGTTGATCCATCCAAGGTAGATTCGATCAAGAACTGACCTGCACCTCGCACACCAACCGAAATACGTCAATTCTTGGGTTTGGCGGGATACTACAGAAGGTTCATCAAAGACTTCTCAAAGATTGCACAGCCGCTTACATTACTGACACAGAAAGGGGTTCTTACCGTTGGGGTAATACACAGGAAACAGCGTTTCAGCACTTAAAGGATAGGCTTTGTAGCGCACCTATCCTCTCATTGCCTGAAGGCACGGACGATTTTGTAGTCTACTGCGATGCATCTATCCAAGGTCTTGGATGTGTGTTGATGCAACGGGATAAAGTCATCGCTTATGCTTCGCGCCAACTTAAGATTCACGAACGGAATTACACTACACATGATTTAGAGCTGGGAGCTGTTGTTTTTGCGCTCAAGATATGGCGACATTACCTGTACGGTACCAAGTGCACCATTTACACCGATCACAGGAGTCTCGAGCATATCTTCAAGCAGAAAGAATTGAACATGCGACAACGACGATGAGTCGAATTACTGAACGATTATGAATGTGCTATAAAGTACCATCCGGGCAAAGCCAATGTGGTGGCCGACGCCCTCAGTCGAAAGGATACCACACCTAGGCGTGTACGAGCGTTGCAACTCACTATTCAGTTTAGTATTCCTGCACAGATACGAGATGCTCAGGTAGAAGCATTGAAACCAAAAAACGTCAGGGCTGAAGCTCTGCGCGGCTCAAGGCAACGGCTAGAACAAAAGGCAGACGGTGCCTACTATGTAACAGGACGCATTTGGGTCCCACTCTATGGCAACTTACGCGAGCTTGTAATGGATGAAGCTCATAAGTCTCGCTACTCAGTACATCCTGGTTCGGATAAGATGTACCACGATTTGAAAACCACATATTGGTGGCCTAGCATGAAAGCTCATATAGCAACTTACGTTAGCAAGTGTTTGACTTGTGCGAGAGTCAAAGCGGAATATCAGAAACCATCGGGCCTACTCCAACAACCAGAGATACCACAATGGAAATGGGAGCAAATTTCCATGGAATTTCATTACTGGCCTACCTAGATCTCAGCGCGGAAATGACACTATTTGGGTGATCGTGGATCGACTCACAAAGTCCGCACACTTCTTGGCTATCAAAGAAACAGATAAGTTCTCCACTTTAGCAGACGTGTATCTTAGGGAAGTTGTCTCGAGGCACGGGGTGCCCACCTCTATTATCTCTGATCGTGATGCACGCTTTACTTCATAACTGTGGCAAGCAATGCACAAATCCTTTGGCTCACGATTAGACATGAGCACAGCTTACCATCCGCAAACAGATGAGCAGTCTGAACGCACCATCCAAACTCTAGAAGACATGCTTCGTGCGTGTGTAATCGATTTCGGCAACGGCTGGGAAAAACACCTCCCATTGGTGGAGTTTTCGTACAACAACAGTTACCACACCAGCATTCAAGCCGCTCCATTTGAGGCATTGTACGGACGTAAATGCCGGTCACCTCTTTGTTGGGCAGAGGTGGGTGATAGTCAAATCACAGGTCCAGAACTCGTAGTTGATACTACAGAAAAGATTGCTCAGATACGACAACGCATGGCGGCAGCTCGTGACCGTCAGTAAGTATACGCCGATAAAGACAGGAAACCACTCGAGTTCCAGGTTGGGGATCGAGTGCTACTCAAAGTTTCACCCTGGAAGGGTGTGGTTCGTTTTGGCAAACGAGGCAAACTTAACCCACGATACGTCGGACCGTTCGAAATCATTGAGAAAATAGGCAAAGTGGCCTACAGACTGAACTTACCAGCTGAACTCAGTGCAGTTCACAACTTCTTTCACGTGTCGAATCTGAAGAAGTGCCTATCAGATGAGACCCTCATAGTTCCTTTGAAGGAGCTTACTATCGATGAACAATTGCGATTCGTCGAGGAACCAGTTGAAATCACGGACCGGGATGTTAAGGTCCTCAAGAACACCAGAATACCTCTCGTTCGAGTTCGTTGGAACTCACGTTGT
This sequence comes from Helianthus tuberosus, assembly GCA_030545235.1. Classification (NCBI taxonomy): domain Eukaryota; kingdom Viridiplantae; phylum Streptophyta; class Magnoliopsida; order Asterales; family Asteraceae; genus Helianthus; species Helianthus tuberosus. The sequence continues at coordinate 122,979,410 of CM060358.1, read as the reverse complement.
GGCCCAGAGTTCACCTGGGAACGCGAAAATCAAATGAAACAAAAGTATCCCCAATTGTTCGTAAACAATACAACCACTACTGAGGCTGAAGCTACCACGGAATTTCGGGACGAAATTCCAGATCAACGAGGGGAGGATGTGACACCCCAGGAAAACCAGTAAACTACACAACACAACTAGCTTCCTCAGTAACTACGTGCTAAATTTCGGGACGAAATTTCTTTCAACTTGGGGATAATGTGACAACTCGAATTTCCAAGATTTCCACCTTCGCATTTATTGCACGTTTATTGTTTAAGTTGTTTGTTACACGACTTGTTTATTTCGCAACTCTGCACGTTGTAATACGTTATATCGTGTTATGATTGATATATTATATTTGATGTGCATCATAAGTGTATTTACTAATATATGTTTGTATGTTGGTTATTATATGTATTGTATGAGAAATAAAATGGAACACATGCCAAACATCCCATTGAAAACACCCCATGGCCGAAAACACATGAAGTGTTTTCGTCCACTCTTAACTGCCGAAATCATGGAATGGGCTTTGGCCCAATAACGATTTAATATAGGTTTTGTTTTATCCAGTGCTTGAGATCGAGAACTGATTAGCAAACCCTAATCACCTCACACACACTCTCTCGTTCACCTTTGAAACTCGATGGCAGTTTTGAGCACTCGAGTTCCATACGTCGATCGATTTACTGTCTTCTCTACTTAGGTTAGTAATCCACTATTGATTATTATTTGTTTGAAATCATCATGAATTGTTTGTTGGTATCATATATTAACTGCTATTACGAGGTGTTATGATCTTATGATCTGATGGTGATTAATAAACAAATGTTTAGATTTTTGTGATTTTAAATGGTGCTCGTTAATCTTTGAGAAATACTGATCGTATATAGTCTGTTGACTAATGCATAAACTAGAACCTCGGATAACTGTTAAACACCATGATGTTGTTGGATTGATGGTTGGCACATTAACGAGGGTATGATTGTTATGTTGTTGCATAGTTATTAAAGTCTGATGCATGATTAATAGGCTTATATTGAAAGTGAAATCATTACTAGTAAAATCATTCTTATCCCTTGCATGTGAGATGTTTGAAAGTGAAGACAATTGGATAAGGATTACATAATTATTGTCAGCCATTGTGTTTGTGAATTTGCATGCGATTGTCAGTGTACATGTGACCATTATTTGTGCATTTAGGTTAAATATATTGGGCAATTGTTTAATTTAATCTAGAGGAGTGGATGCTAGTCAATGGTGGTGGCCTACTGATAATTTTATAAATACTATTAATAAGCATGAATCGATGATTTGTTTGGATACATGTTGTTGCAGCCAATATATTTATTAGACAACCATTAGGGTTGTGTTTTGTAACGACTGTTGTCGATGATGATGAGGATTAGGATTGTTATTGTTTGGAAAATGGCTACTGAGGTTGTTACTGCCATAGACAATAACACAGAGGACCAGACGAAATCACTTGGTGATTTCGTCACTTAAGGGATTTCGTTCAAGCATGTGTTTTCGGCACATGTGATTTCGTTGAGTATCTTCTGTTAAGTCATTAACCTTGTTAAGTTGTTAACTCCTGTTAGGTTATTTAATTATGACAAACATGTTAAAACTGTTAAGTACATAACATTACTAGTTTAGTACCACTGTTAACTCTATTAACTCGGTTAAGTTATATAACCCCGTTAGAATGATAACTCTGTTGATACGTTAATTCTGTGGTACGTTAACTCTGTTAAACCTGTTAATTAATTTAACTGCTTACGTGGTACATGATGTTAATTGCTAAGCACTTTATGACATAGATTGCGTGTGAAACATTGCGAACTCGAAACTGATTGAATATACGTGCACACTTTAGGACTTTACTGATTTCTTGTGAGCACTTAACTTAGCATACCGAGCAAACCAAGGTGAGTTCACACTCTTACCAAGGCATGGGATTCCCGGGGTTGGGAATGGGTTTGGATGATTACTTGTACACACATTGATACTGGAATTACGTACCACTGACCTCGGGAGAGGCAGGTTACTGGTAGATACTGCTAGACTAGTGATACAAATACTACTCTTCGCTCACACGCCTGGAATGGCCGCGATACTAACACTAATACTTAACTTCGCACACATGCCTGGGTTGGCCGCGATACGAATACTAAACTTCGCACACATGCCTGGGTTGGCCGTGATATGAATACTAAACTTCGCACACATGCCTGGGTTGGCCGCGATACGAATACTAAACTTCGCACACATGCCTGGAGGGCCGCGATACAAATATACCTAGTCTAGAAAACATGGGAAACCCCCACTAATCTTCGCCAACATGCCTAGAGGGCCGCGATACAAATACATACGAAACATGGTTCACTATATGAACATACGATTTACAATATGATTACTATAACTGAACAACCAACTGTGAACTCGCTCAACTTTGTTGTTGACTTTCTATTACATGCCTTGCAGGACTTTAGGTACACATGGAGCTTGCACGGGTGGCGCAGTCGTTGTGGGACATGGATCGTGGATGCCACGTTAAACTTTATAACACTTTGAACTTGATACTTACGTTGCGATTTCATATTATGCTTCCGCTACTTATACTATGTTTTGAGGTCCATAAACTTTCTGTTATGTTTTAAACTCTTTCAAAACTTGTTTAAACTTATCAAACTTGAGTCTAACTCATCTCACACCTATGTCCTAATGCTTACAACCTATCTTATGGTTGGTTAGGCTTAAAAACAAGGCTGAGAAATGTGAAATCAGATGTGTAAACCTCACATATTTTCTGTTTTAATTAGGGTTCTTAGCCCACAAGTCATGTTCAAGCTTCAAGCTTGATGAATGAGTGATTATGAATCAACTTGGGTTATCCAACATAGAATCCCCACATGATTTGATGATTTCTCATAGTATAGTTGTTCTTATTATTGTCTTAATATTATTCAAGACCCTCCTTGCTTGTTTTTACACCAAGTGTAGTGGTGAATACATAAGAGGTGCCTAAATGGGAGCTTGTTCTTCCTACCTCCTACATGACTTCTATGGCACATTTGAGGTACCTAAATGAAGATTAAATCTTCTACCTCATGCTTGAAATACTTGTACTAAGGACTTATTAATATATACTACCTAGCCTAAATAATATCTATGTACATTCGAACCTTTGATGTTGAATTCATGTTCATTTGTCAAAGTAATAGGTCATCATCTAGGACCTAAACCTTGTTATGATTCTTCTGAGTGTTCAACTCATGAAAACATTATTATAATCCTCATGGTTACCAAGTGTCATACAAGTGTTATGTGTTGAAGATGATTATGTTGATATAATACTTTCATGTTGTTTTATTCCGAATCTCGACTCTAAGCATACTTGGACTTTAACCCTTACACATTCAACCTTCTAACCTCATCAACTTCGTCACATTGGATAAATGGAAAGCATATGCAATATTGTGAGTATACTTGAACCCCTTTTTCGTTTACCACTTTTTGGGGTGTAACATGTTTTTTATAAACTTACACACAAAGTTTATCATAATACATAAACATTCCTATTACACGCAAGCTTATTTGATTACTTGATACTCTAAACTTTGGTTGAGGACATTATGTGTTAGACTTATCATTAACTTCGTACGAGCCAAACCATGACATATGTAGCGCTATAGGATTAACGACCCGCCCGTAGACTTGTGGTTATGTCATGAGCATCTTCCGTTTCATTATTGGTTTGATACGTTTGACACATGCCAATTTTATTGTTTATCTCGTATCAAGAGCTTGCCACATGGAATTGTTTAAACTTATCTTTTGATACGTATGTTCCAAACTTGTATACTCGCCTTTGCTTTTGCATTGAACTTTATTTTAAACATGTTACAGGTCGAGGATGATGATGCTATGAAATGAAGTAGCGTTGATGCCTAGATACACATATAGACGTTTAGGTTTAATCGTTGTATCAATTTTGATTATGTTGTAATGTATTTCACTTGAACTTGATGTTATTTGATTTCCTTGTAATGTTGACAAATGAATTATGAAATGAAATCGGTTTATTAAATATTGTCACAAATAGCGTTATGATGTCTCTAGCAATCTTCACACTTCGTCTCATCCCGATGTTTCCGCCATTGGTTGGGGTGTGACATGTTGCCACCACATTCTCCTCCTTAGAATCTGATTTAGAGAATGGGTCTCTTGATTTACTCACATCTTGTTTTTCAGAAACAGTACCTCTATGTGAAATTTCATAACTTCCTTGAATTGATTCATCAGAATCACTTTCAGAATCATGAGCAATATTAAGTTTAGAGTGTTGTTCACCTGTTTCTCCCATATGTGAGATTTCTGTATGATGTTCTTCTGCCACAGGACTCATGTACACATCTTCATCAGCTTGATGAGGTTCTGATTCACCCTGCTGCTCTATTCTTGGTGCACTTGATTCTTGTGCATCATGCTCCATAGGGGACACGCTATTAAAAACTTCTTTATTCTCTGGCTTTTTGCTTAACAACCTTAGATACTCAGCTCTGTAAGGTGAATCCTCTGGTATTAGATTCATCATACTTTCTGAAAGAACAGGTACATCATAATCTGACTTCCAAGACCCCACAGCAATCCAAGGTCTCATGATTTCTATACTCCACATATTTTCTGATGCAGGAATTTCCATATTCCTTTCAGAAAATGCATCAGAAATTATGACTGACAGAAATCTGGGAAAAGATATATGTGAATCTATCCTTCCAGTGTTGGTCAGAATTGATCTTCTGATCAGATTAAATATCTTTGTTCCAAAATCAATGTTCAACCCACTAATGAGACTGAACATGATTGTCAGAACATTTTTATTTATCTGATCTGTACCCCCAATCTTTAATGATAAACACGTGTTTAGAATTTCCATTAACACTTGCCAGAATGCAGGCAACTGATTTCTCTTGAATTCACTAATCTTTGAGATCTTTGTCTTGTAACCCATTACAGCATCAAGCAGTGCAAACATATCTTCCTTTTCTAGTACTTCTTCATAATTTTGGCTTAAGGGTAATTCCAACATTCCCTTATTTTCTCTGGTGTGATTGTAATGAAGATATCTCCCCATACATGTGTTGTAAGCTCGATTGGATTTGAGAGTTTGAGTGTCTTTACAACTTGTTGTATAAGTTTTTATGGTACCTCTCTGGTCTTTCTGAGAGCTTGAGCTATAGGACATCTGGTCAGAAATACGATCAAAATTTGGCACTTTGTATCATATTCTTCATTGTTGTCGTTCATGGCTTCATTGTTGCTCTTCAATGGTAGGAATTCAGCTTCAGTGATGAGTTGAACAGAGTGTTCAACTGGTGGCATGTTGATGTTGATAGCAGCCATGGAGAATTGAGGTTTTTGTTTTGAAAAAGGGTTTTTTTAGGGTTTTGCTTTTAAAGAGGAAGGTTGAAGGTGGAAGTCTCTGTTTTTGAAGGAGGTTTTATAGTGTTTTGAGACAGAGATCTTTAGTGTTTTTTCGTGGGTTGTTTGTATTTAAGGTGGTTTATGATACCTTAATGATATTTTAATCCGTTTGGGAAACAACCGTTAAAAAAAACCTTTGGTTTATCTCTAATTTAATATAAATCTTTTACTGAAAATCAGAGATTCCAAGGATTTAGTAGATAAACACTAATGTCCAACTTGCACCTTTTCTTCATGTGGGACCCTTTTGTTGTAAAAGGTCTAATAAAAACCTTTTTGAAACTGTGTATGTTCCTAAGTTGTCCTTTTGATGTTGTATACCAGAAAATCTTTGAATAAAAACCTTTGAGAGTTGGATTTTCACCATATTTCATCAGAATTCATTTGATTCTTTTTTGAGATGAGAAGGAATAAGTTACATAGCATTTCTGAATGTCACATCTTTGTCCTGATCTTCAAGGAGTGTTGTTGTGGAAAAAAAAATTTATTACATTTTGTTTCATTCCTTTTTGAAGATAGATTACCCAGAAAATTTTTTTTAATTTTAACAGAAACTTTTTCATAAATCTTTTTACATGTTGTCACAAGTTTCTTTGAATATGATTTTAACATGATGTTGCCTGATATTTCTTCTCAATTTTTAATTGATTTATCAGTTATTCTGGTTAACTTAACACTCTTATGTTGTATTAACACATTTTCTGATGATATATCAGATTTTCTGATTTATCATCAGATTTTCTGATGAATCATCAGATATTCTGATATCTTATCAGAATTTCTGATTTTTTCACCAGATCCATCAGATTTCTATTGAACTTCACCAGTTTTTTCTTGTTTTTATCAGAAATGCCATCTTAATTCCCCCTAGATCTATTGTGATGTTTTTGAAGAAAAAAAAATATAATGAAAAAACTTTACTATTTAAAAAAAAATACAACTAAATAAACAAAGAAAAACTACTCATTGTACATGCCCTTAACATACAACCAAAGGTAGGTTTCATGACCACTGTGATTGTTTGATGAAACAAGGGAGGGAACATAAGTGTTTTCTTGTAAAACCACTTGGGCCCTTGGGTACCAGCTTGTTACCCCTCCAAATCCCAGCTGTCTGGTTATCACTTTGGTCACAAAGTGAGGGTAGATCAGAAAAGGTTGACGGGTGTGCAAGTTTGATTCCAAGTCTCTCATGAGAAACTTAGAAAAGTTGTATGGTTTCTCTTGTACAACTACATGTACAACCTCCATCATTCTGTAAGACAGCTCATTGAAGTGCCCTATCTTCTTAGAGAAGCAGGCACTGAGCTATGTTACCAAGTACTGGAATGGTGGTATAAAACCAGACTTGCTGACCTGCCTTGAAACATTGGGTGTTTGATAACCCATGTTCCTCAGGGTTTCCTCAATAATTTCCTTCCTGAAGGAGGTGCTACTTGGACGATCAGCCAGCTGGAGAACATCCCTGAGAGTTTCCTCCTTTAGGATGATACTGAATCCCATCACTTTGCTTTCTATCCACATGGTGGTGCTACTGAAGATGGTTTCAACATTCCACCAAAATTCTTGAAGGAGTTCTGGGTAGATAGTGACCTATGTCGATACAGCATAGCCCAAAGGACTTTGCTTAATCATGTTGTACACATACTTGCAATCTTCCCATGCAGGACCTTCCAGATTAGACCTAATTGTGATGTTTGTGAAGAGGGAGAGGAAAGTGATCTGATTTCATTTCTTTTGCAGAAGCCATTTTTTTAAATGAAATTTCTGAGAAAGTTTTTGAAGTGAAGGTTGTTTTGATGAAGAAAATATTCAAGAGTTGTTAATATTTATAGATGAAAGTTATAGTTATGCCATAAATGGTATTAACAACCCAAGATTTTCTATTTCCTTTTCTTTCTCTTCATTTAAGATGATATCTGTTGCAGTGGGTATTTGGCAGTCTTCGAAGCCCTCATTTGTGAGTAAGCATTGAATAACTAGGCGGCTACTCTCATAGCCCCTAATCATTTTTATGCCCCTGTGTCTCTCTATTTCCTTATGAAGTATGACGTTGCATGCATTGGGAGTATAAGAAAGATACAATTTTCTGCAAAAAAAAATTCCTGTGACGGTTGATTTTCCTTGCTGAATTTATCTTAATGCAAGTTACTTTCCCCCTTTTTGATTTTTTTAAACAAAGAAAGAGAAAAAAAAATCCAAAAACAGACTATCTACAGTTATGAGTTAATACAGATATGAGATATGAATAAAGATGATAACTTCTTGAATTTTTTTTATAATCAGTGATGATTCTGATGTTTTAACAAAGTTTCTAATGTTTTATCAGAATTTCTGATGATTGATCAGATTTTCTGACAATTCTTCAGATTTTCTGATAATTTATCAGATTCGTTGATAATTTATCATATTTTCTGATATTCCATCAGATTGATGGATTTCTTTGTCAGAAACCTGTTGTACCATTCTTTGATTATCAGAATTTCCACCTTGATGTTCATCAGTTTGGTTTTCAGGTTATGACTTTTTGTTTTCTGAAACATCCTCATCTTTTATGTTAACCATGCCAAGTTTCCTGATTAGAAAATTGTGTCTTTTTTCATCAAGAGGTTTTGTAAAGATGTCAGCAATTTGGTTTTCTGTTGGAACAAAGAACATTTCTATGTTACCTTTTTCAACATGAACCTTTATGAAGTGATATCTGACATCTATGTGCTTGGTTCTAGAGTGATGAACTGGATTTTCTGTAATTGCAATTGCACTCTTTAAATCACATAGAATGGGTATCTTTGTCAGATTTACTCCATAATCCTTCAGCTGAGTTTGCATCCACAGTACTTGTGAACAACAACTTGCTGCTGCTACATATTCTGATTCAGCTGTTGATGTTGCAACACAATTTTGTTTCTTACTTGCCCAACATACCAACTTTTCTCCCAAGATTTGACATGCACCAGATGTGCTCTTTCTGTCAATCTTGCACCCTACATAATCTGCATCTGTATATGCAATTAGTTCAAGATTTGTATCCTTAGGATACCAGAGACCAAGTTCTGATGTGCCTTTTAGATATTTAAAAACCCCTTTTACTGCTTTTAGGTATGATTCTTTAGGATTGCATTGATATCTGGTCAGAAAGCATGTAGCAAACACAATATCTGGTCTACTTGCAGTTAAGTATAACAATAATCCTATCATCCCCCTATAGGTTTTAATATCTACACATGTTCCTTCTTTATTATAATCAAGTTTGTTCCTTGTTGCCATGGGAGTTTTTGAAATTGAGCAATTTTCAAGTGAGTATTTGTGCAAAATTATTTTCACATACTTAAATTGACTCAAAAATATTCCATCAATTCTTTGTTTGACTTGTAAACCAAAGAAAAAGGTTAACTCACCCATCATGCTCCTTTCAAAATGGCTGGTCATCAATTTTTGAAACTTTTTGCAGAACTTTTCATTTGTTGATCCAAATATAATGTCATCAACATATATTTGGACCAACAAAGTGTGACCCTTGTGTGTTTTAAGAAAAAGTGTTGTATCAATAGTATCTTTTGTGAAGCCAAAATTGAGTAAGAAGTTTGAAAGTCTTTCATACCATGCTATTGGAGCTTGCTTCAAACCATACAAGGCTTTGTTTAATTTGTAAACATGGTTTTGAAATTTAGGATCAACAAAGCCTTCAGGTTGATGCACATAAACTTCTTCCTCAATCTTACCATTCAGGAATGCAGATTTTACATCCATTTGATATACTTTGAAGTCTTTGGATGCAGCATAAGCAAGAAAGATTCTTACTGCTTCTAATATGGCCACTGGTACAAAGGTTTCATCATAGTCAATACCTTCTTGTTCACAATAACCTTTGACCACTAACCTTGCCTTATTCCTGGTTATTACGCCATTTTCATCTGATTTGTTTCTAAATACCCATTTTGAGCCTATGACAGATTTGTCATTTGGCTTAGGCACCAGATCCCATACCTTACTCTTTTCAAACTCATCAAGCTCTTCTTGCATAGCTTGAATCCAGTCTGAGTCATTAAGAGCTTCTTTGACAGTCTTGGGTTCTATTTTGCTTAAGAACCCAGCAAATGCACACTCATGTACTGTTGCAGATCTTGTTCTTACACCATCTTCTAGATTTCAATGATGTCAGAATGAACATGTCCTTTTATCCATCTCAACTTATTGTGAAAAGTTGTTGGTTCTGATGGATTTTAAGTTTCCCCCTGAACAGTTGCCTCAGTTGTATGGGATGTATCAGAATTTTTATTGTCAGGCTGATGTGCTGAATATGGTCTATAAAAAACTAACCTAATCTAGACACCCTAGCTTTAAATTTATAAACTAAGACTCTCTAAATGCTAGACCAGTGACAGGCAAGTGTACCTATCGTACGTAGTAAAGCCTAATGAAGTCCGAGTATCGAACCCACAAGACACTAGCGACGCTAACTAGACTCTGACTCAACTAATTACTTAATTGGTTTAATTTGTGTTTTTGAGATTTTTCTAATCCTACTAAAGCGAGTAAATAAGATAACAAAGCAAACAAACAAGATGGTGAAGTAACGGGAAGCAGACAATGATGAGAAAGAACTACCCAGGCTTCGAATCCCTATGACCAACCCATGACCTCTAGTCCTGACCAATGGCTAAAGCTCCGAATCTACCCAGAAAACCTCCCGCTAAGGATGATCAACCAAAATAGAAGATGGAATAGAGTGATGAAGTGCTAAATTGGAAACGACTCGAGCTATCGATACCGAATCCCACGACTATCAGATTAAAAACAACTATGGTGCTAAAATCCTCCAATCATGAAGCTAAACCTGCAAAATAACTGAAAACCTAGGAAACCCTAAATGCGAATAAGTAGCCCGATCCGAGCTATCGGTCACCCAAACTACCAAACAACGTCTAGCTAATAACCTAGCAATCCTGACTCGTCCCTAGAGTTGCCAGAAAAGGATGCACACTATACTCAGTTGATTTTAATTAATTTAGTTAAACTTGAATTATCTCTAATCTCAAGCTCCAGACCGAAAACCTAATAGATTAACGAACCTAGAATGATCTAAATAGTTCCAGACCAGACTAACAAGATCACCTAACCAAACAACCAATACAACCAAGACAAGCACACAAATTCATAAACAATCATAAAACAGGAATATGTAAATCATCTCAATTTAATCATTAGTCAAAATCAAATAATCAAAACATTAAATCATAGTTCATCTAGGCCTAGGTAGTATAAAAATTTTAGCCAAAAATCATATTTAAGAAAAAGAAACAAGTCTCAAATAAATAACGAATCATGTTCATGAGTTCGACTAAGATAACTATATAAAAATAAAACTAACTCATTTACGAACCAACCTGGTTATTGATCTCAACCTTGAATCTTGATCGCGGCCTTTTTCTTCTTTTCTTTTCTCTTTCTCTGTTCGTTGCCTCCTTACTGCCGTCAAACGTGATGTTCCTCAGTATTCCTCCCCTCTTTTTTTCACGTCTGATGTATATCTTTTCCTAGCCGCCTCTGATCTTTTCATATGGCCCAATCCACGAAATTCTCATATTTGCTGGGCTTGGAACATTTAACAGCCCTATCTAATAATAATATTAATGTATGGCATTTTTTCGTCTAATGTGCATTATTTTTGTCCCATCTGATGTACTTGTTGATGCATTTTTAGTGTCTGTAACTAGTCTTGTTTAAACGATGTATTTTGAATGGTCTTTTACTAATTATCGAGTCTGTATGTTATGTTGACCAAGTCAGATATCCTCCTATCTACTTGTGTACAACTTGTTTGTCTCTTTTGGTATGTAATGTATTATGAACAATGCATGTTGCATTAAAGGGTAGTTTTGTCATTACTATGTTTATATGTTGCTGATTGTTGCTGTCTGATAACAGGAACAAACACAACAGTTGCAGTCCTCGACGAAACAGACTTCTGTTTCGTCGGAACACTTCATGGCGAAACAGACTTTTGTTTCGTTGAAGGTCATGACGAATCAGACCTTGATTCGTCATGTACTGACGAATCAGACCTTGATTCGTCATGTACTGGGCTGTTCCAGGCCCAATGTCTGGCCCATGTTCAGATTCGTCAAACACCATTGTGTTTCGTCGACATCAGTGGCCAGGGACTATATAAGCAACACTTTGTGTTCATTTGAATTTAGAGATAAGAAACAGACCATAGTAACAAAACTCTGCCAAAATTCCGTCTAAACTGTGTTTGTATCAGTTTGTAATCGGTTCTTATCCCGTTAATCAATCGAGTGTGTATCATTGATTAATCCGTTGTTATTATTGCTTTACGTGTTTGATTTGGCATAGTTACGTGGATTCCGCACGCGTAACCGTGTTTGCTATAAACAAGTGATTTGGTTCGTTATCGATCCTCAGATTACCGGACCTACAATTGGTATCAGAGCGTTTGGCTCTAATCCTTGTTTAAAATCAAACATTGTTCGGTTTTTATCAAGTTTTTGTGTGTGTTTTTCTGAAAATTTATTCTTGAAAAATCATTTTTCTGAAAAATATTCATAAAATCTGTTTGTTTGTTGTTATTTGCTAAGAGTTTTATCAAAAACCTTGTTAGATTTATTGCTTATACTTTGGACCGGGTTTTTAGTGAAAGTCTTGTGCATTATCGTGTTTTTGGAAATTTGTCCGGTCACCGGAAAACTCATAAGTTTACCGGGAAACTCTTTGTTCTTGTGTGTGTTCTTCATATCTTCATAGAGTTCTTTATAAAATTGTTCATTTGATCTTGTTGTGTTTAAATCAAAGTGTTACTCATTAAAATACATTAAGTGGACTTTTGTGTTTGTAACATTGGAACTCTAACTGAGAAAAAGCATACCTTGTGTCAGTTTAGATATTTTAAATATCTTAAACAGCTGTAAAAAACAGCTGTCTGAGACTCAGTTTTGACGAAACACACAGCCGACGAATCACATCTGTTTCGTCGCAACAACCTTGACGAATCAAGCGTCTGTTTCGCCACAACATCTTTGACGAAACAAATTCTGTTTCGCCACAAATCACAATTATCACAAGTCTGTTTCGTCGTCTTTCATTCAGACGAAACAAACCTGTTTCGTGAACTCTGTTTCGTCGAAAACAGATCTGTTTTAAACAGAGGACTTATATCAGCTTGCTTACTGTTTGTTTTCAAGAAATTTGTGCAGGTACTATCATACATACACAAATCATGGGTAGCAAAGGTCTGTGGGATTGGAGTTCGGAAGCAAGACCAAGTGAAAATCAGCCTTCACTTGCCGATTTGATGAACCAATTGCCTCAAAAACAACAAGCAGCAAATGCAAGTCAATGGGCAATGGTCTCTAATCAAAATCAAAACATACAGAATCTATTGCTCAGTGAAAGTGAGATGGGAAGCAACAATCGTCCGCCAAAGCTAAATCACATGAACGACTATCCATCTTGGAAGGGTCGTTTTCACACATACATTCAAGGACAAAACGTTGAACTTTGGACGTGTTTCACTACTTTATGCAGCCCGGAACTCGAAGAAGCAGCATCAACTGCCGCTGGTATTTCTAATATGCTTGAACAAGACAAGAAAGCCTATGAATTAGAGAAGAAGGCGTTTGCTTATCTAACACAAGCTCTTCATAAAGACATCTATCATCAATTTTCTTATAGTAAGAGCACAAAAGCTTTATGGGATGCATTGGAAACAAGAGGAGAAGGAAATGAAGCTTCTAGAAAAATTCGCCATGATCTTTTAAAGAAAGAATTTGAGTCATTTCAATCTTTGGAAAATGAAAATCTAAATGATTTGACTTCTCGTTTCTATCATTTGATAAGTGAAATGAGTTCTTATAAGGTTGTTGTAAGTCATGTGGAAATGATTGCACGTTTAGCTGATGCTCTACCTCCTATATGGAGTCCATTCATTGAACTTCTAAAGCATACTGGTGCTCTGGATGGGGAAACTGTCACTATATATGGATTTGTTCAGAAGTTGGAGCACAAGTACGAAGAAGAAAATCGGAAAGCTAAACGGATTGGAGCTCCTCAAAACACAGAAATTTATTTGCCTGGTTTTGCTCCTTCTGCCAGTTCTAGTTCTGTTCAGCAGCCTAAGCTTCAAACGGCGTTTGTTTCCAACACAAACTCATCTCCGTTTCCATTCAAACCTCCACCACAACCAGAGTTTGATTTAGGCGCTTATCTTTCGAAATCCTTATCAAAAGCACAACCACCACCACAACAAGTTAATTATACCAGCAATCCTCCATCCCAAGACACGAATACTATCAAAGTTGATACTTCGAACCTATCAAAAGTTAGCATTGAGGTTGCAAAGGAGCATTCGGAACTCATTAACACGATGGTCAGTGCTTACTGCGGTTTGGTTGCAGGTCAAATTGGGAACATCAGTATGACCAACGAAGATTATCAACAAATCGACCGTGATGAAATGGAGTTGATGGATATAAAGTGGGCGTTTGCGAGTGCAGTTAGAAGGGCAAAGGACTTCATGGCTCGAACGGGAAGAAGTTCCTTGGAAAGTAAGCAGGATACGAAGTACGGGTTTGATAAAGAAACCGTTACATGCTTCAATTGTGGCGAGAAGGGTCACTTTAAACGTGAATGCACTCGACCACCAAAGCAAGGCAATCAAAACCCTTTCAGAAATCAGACAGGTTCTTCAAATGCCAATCAAGGCAATCAAGACAATCGTGGAAGAGGGATAGTAGCTGTGAACAACACCACCAACCAGAACCAGTCTGGGCCATCAAACAACACTCGTGCATTGGTTGTTCAAACAGATGAAGGGTGTAATTGGTCTTTACAATTGGGGGAAGGTGATAATGATCAAGGAGGAACCGCATGCTACGCAAAGATCATCAATCACATCAAGCACGTTCGTAGGGAAGAATTTTCTGAAAGTGACGACAGTTCGGGTTATACCGGGAGTTCTGATGAAGAAAGTTCTATTTCGGGTGATGTGAAAGAAGAAGCGAGTTCTATTGATGATTTGTTGAGTGAAGCAGAGGAGTTGAAGTCTCAGAAATCTGTTCTTATCAAGAAGGCTGGGATAGCATCTAAAGAAATGGAGAAGTTCTTCTCTGAAGACGGATCTTTTTCTTTTCAAACTGCCTTCATGGCAAATGTTTCAGCCTCTTCGAGTCAGGTAACATCTGAAACTCCTAGAATTTGTAATGACTGTGCTTATTTGAAACAGGAATTTGATAGAGTGAAACATGAATGTGACACAATTCATAGTCACAATCAACATTTGGTTGTTGATATGTCAAAGTGCAAAGAAGCAAATATGGCTTTAACAAGAAATGAAAAGGACTTTAAATCTTTAATTGAAAATTTAAAGAAAAGTGTTTCCGAAACTACTAAAGTTGTTTATCACAAACAAGTTAGTATTAACAAGTACATAAATCTCGTTGAGGAAACCAGAACGGAATTAGCCATTGCAAAATTGGCGCACGATGCGATCAAGCAAAAATTGGAGAGTTATTCTAACTCCCGATTTGTGCTCGATCACATAATTGACGTTCAACAACTGAAGAAAAACAAGAGTGGTGTTGGGTATAAGAAATGTCCGCCCCCTTTGAGACACAATTATGCAGCACCACCTGATGAAGAGGATATGCCTCGGTTTGAACCCAGTGTGCCTCTCAATTATGAGGAATTTACTACTGGATTAGGGTTCAAACCAGACAGCTCCTCGGGAACTTTATCTGATGAAACAGGAACTTCAACATCAGTGAGTCAAAGTCCTCCAATTATTGAGGATTATGATTCATCTGATGATGAAACAGATGCAAATGACCAGGATGAATCACGTGATAAGAAAAATGGAATAGAAATTCCAATTCAGAATCATATTCTTTGTGATCCTCCTATTCCTTTAGTGCAACAAGTTGCCAAAAATGTGATTAATCCTGTCATAAATGACAAGAAACCTGTGTCTACCGTTAAGAGTAACAATGTGTTGTATACTTTGGTTGGTGATTCTAAAATTTATTCAGATAATGATTTCCCAATTAAAAATGTCAATCCATCATCGATTGATAATGTTTTTGAAAATAACACAAGTAAGTTTTTGGGAAGGTCGATTCCGGGAGTTACTGTAACTCAATGTGATCAAATTCCTAAAGCTGAAATCAGAAAGAAATTTGGAAATCAAAACTTCCCAACAAAGCAACAACCGATTGCTCCTAAGGGTAAACAACCATATCAACGAGCTCAAAGGCCAGATGTTTCTAAATCAAAATTTGAAACAAATGGAGCTCGTTATCAAAAGAAAAACAATGATGTCAGATTTGTGGCATCTGAGGGTACTGATAAAATTGAGATTTTTGCTAACAAATCAAACACTGATTTTGTACAAAAAGTCAAGATTTTAAAGCGTAACAATCAGAATAATTACACTCAACATTCAAACGGGTGTAATGAAAAGGCTAGTACCTCAGGTTCCACAGGTTTGACATATGTGCCTCGATCCAGTTCTCCTAAGTTTGTTGAAAGGAGAACGTGTTTTAAATGTGGAGAGTTTGGGCACATAATCAAAGATTGTGCTAACACTCCGAAAGCGAAATTTGTTGAAAGAGCATCACCTGAATCGATTCACCCTAAATGTCGTCCTGTTTCACCTAAACATGATAAAAGAACTATTAGAGAACAGGAATCGAAACAACGACATCAAAATGTGAAGAAAATAGAAAAGGCTTTAAAACCTAAGGTCAATTCTGTTCCAAGGGAACCAAGTTCACCTGTAAAACCAGAAATTTCAAAATTTGTTTACAAAACTCAATCTGGTAAACAAAAACAAACTTGGAAACCTAGGAAGAGTGAAGGTTCAGGGGGAGCTGTTTGTTTGGAAAACCATCAACAAATCGAGATCACTATTTGTGATACTCAGGGACGACCCAAGACCACTGTGGCTTGGGTCCCCAACCTTAACTAATCATTGGATGATTCATGCAGGATGTTCCAGGAGGAACTATTAATAGTAATTGGATTGTTGATAGTGGGGCATCTAGGCACATGACGGGCGACTTACGGCTTCTGTACGATGTGAGAAATATTAGAGGAGGCTATGTCGCGTTCGCAGGAGACAAAGGCGGTTATATCACCGGAGAAGGAATGATCTCCAATGGAGTGGTATGTTTCGAAAAGATTAATTATGTTCGTCAACTTGATCATAATCTTCTCAGTGTGTCGCAAATCTGCGATAAAAAGTTCACCGTGCATTTTGATGATGCCGGTTGTTATGTGCTTAAACCTGGATTCAAGATTCCTGATGAATGGATTCTCTTATCGGCTCCAAGAATTAATGATCTTTATATTCTTGACATGAGCCAAGCCATTACGACATCTGCGCAAGTACAATGTTTTGTCTCAAAAGCCACAGAGAAGGAGTCTATTTCTTGGCACAGAAGAATGGGGCACATTCACTTGAGGAAAATGAACCATTTGGTGAAAAACAATCTTGTGAATGGTGTGCCTGTGAGAAGTTTTCATCTACAAGATATCTGTGTTTCGTGCCAGAAAGGGAAACAAACAGAGAAATCTCACCCTCTGAAGAAAATCAATTCTGTTAGCATGCCTCTCGAACGTCTTCATATGGACCTCTTTGGACCAATGAAGCACAAGACAACATTCGGAGATGCTTACTGTCTGGTTGTTACTGATGATTATTCTAGATTTTCTTGGGTAGCTTTCATGGCACACAAGAGTGATACTCCTGGAATTCTCAAGGATCTTCTCACAATGTTGGAGAATTTATACACTTTGAAAGTGAAGAGGATCCGAAGCGACAATGGAACTGAATTCAAGAACCGTGTGATGGATGAGTTCTGTACTTCTAAAGGCATTCTTCATGAATACAGTTCTCGCTATACTCCACAACAAAACGGTGTCGCTGAGAGGAAGAATCGTACGATTATTGAGACTGCAAGAACTATGTTAGTAGAGTCGGAGCTTCCTGTTCAATTCTGGGCAGAAGCTGTGTCGACTGCATGCTACACTTTGAACAGAGTTCTTACAGTTAAAAGGCATGGCAAAACTTGTTTCGAACTTCTACAGAAAAGGAAACCGGATCTTTCTTTCCTTGAACCCTTTGGTGGTCCATGTACCATGATTGACCCAGATGGTAAGTTTGGCGCAAAAGCTATCGAAGGTTTCTTCCTTGGATATGCAACTCCAAATTGTCGTGTATGGAATCTGACCACCAAAAAGATTGAGCTTTGGAATGAAGTAAGGGTTCAAAGGTATACAAGTCCTGTTAGAGCTCCGGGTGATCCTTGGATGTTCGATTACGATGGGATATTCGACTCCTTTAATCTGCCTACCTTTGATGAAGAATCTGCAGCTGTTCAAATGTTATTTGATAGTGACAACGCTGCTGTCTCGCCATTGGTAAGACCTGTTATTGTTAGCCCTGAAGGTTCTAATTCAGTTAACAATACAGTTCAAAATGAGGTATTTGAAGATGCTTCTGAGTCATCGGAAGATGATGAACATCTAGATGCGACTGAAGGCACTTCTGCCCCGGTTGCTCCTGTTCAAGGTTCTTCTTTAGAAACTCCTCAAGTGCAGAATGATGATACTGCTGAAGGGAATGACTCCACCTCCACGCATATACCCGGTGCGGAGTTGGTTGCTGATCTTAATCTTAACAATTTGGGTATTGATACAAGTGTTCCTGAACATCCTGAATTGAGGATTCACAATACCCATCCACAGCAGAACATTATAGGAGATGTCCAAAGCCGTGTGCAGACACGTAATCAGCTTAGAAATAACCCAAATGCTGGTCTATATTCAATCATTAGAGAATCTGGTCTTCAAAACGATTGGTCCTTTGCTTGTTACGTTTCACAAGAAGAACCAAAGTCTTGGAAGGATGCTTTAAAAGATAATTCTTGGGTTGAAGCCATGCAGGACGAACTGCAACAATTTCAAAAGCTTGGTGTTTGGAAGCTTGTTGAAAAGCCGGATAATTACAAGAAAATTGGCACACGATGGGTTTACAAATGCAAGAAGGACGACCGTGGGATTGTTATTCGCAACAAGGCGAGACTGGTTGTTCAGGGTTTTCGCCAGATAGAAGGCATTGACTACAATGAAGTTTATGCACCTGTTGCACGTCTGGAAGCTATTCGAATCTTCTTAGCTTATGCTTCTTTCAAAGGATTCAAAGTTTACCAGATG
This sequence comes from Helianthus tuberosus, assembly GCA_030545235.1. Taxonomy (NCBI): domain Eukaryota; kingdom Viridiplantae; phylum Streptophyta; class Magnoliopsida; order Asterales; family Asteraceae; genus Helianthus; species Helianthus tuberosus. The sequence goes on along the minus strand of CM060358.1, from coordinate 122,960,670 downwards.
GACGTTAAAAGTGCGTTTCTTCATGGTATTGTTCAAGAAGAAGTGCATGTCGAACAACCTCCAGGTTTTGAAGATCCTATTCACCCCGATCGGGTTTGGTTGCTCAACAAAGCTCTTTATGGTCTACATCAAGCACCTAGGGCTTGGTACGCAACCTTATCAAACTATCTTCTGGAGAATGGATTTCGACGAGGTCTTATTGATTGCACACTCTTTATCAAGGAACAAAATGGAGATCTTCTGCTGGTGCAGGTATATGTTGATGATATAATATTTGGTTCTACTAATGATTCTTTGTGCAGGCAATTCGAACGAGTTATGCAAGAAAAATTCGAAATGAGCGCAATGGGGGAGATGACTTTCTTCTTGGGCCTACAAGTTCAACAAACAGAGTCTGGGATATTCATCCATCAGACTAAATATGTTGGTGACATTTTGAACCGATTCCAAATGTCAGATGCGACGCCCATTGGTACCCCTCTTCCGCAGAATCACGGGATTACTCCGGATTTGAAGGGTGAAAGCATCAACTCCTCATACTATCGTGCCATGATCGGATCTCTCATGTATCTCACCGCTTCAAGACCTGACATAATGTATCCAACATGCCTGCTTGCAAGATATCAAGCAAACCCGAAGGCCTCTCATCAGTCAGCTATCAAAAGGATTTTTCGCTATTTGAAGGGATGCCCGGACCTTGGTCTTTGGTACCCTAGGGATGATAGCTTTGAATTAATTGCATACAGTGATTCTGATTTTGGTGGATGCAAAATCGATGGCAAATCGACAACAGCAGGATGTCAGTTCTTAGGAAATCGCCTGGTCACGTGGCAGTGCAAGAAGCAAACGTGTGTTGCTACATCAACATGTGAAGCAGAATATATTGCTGCCTCGAGTTGTTGCTCCCAAGTTCTTTGGATACAACAACAAATGCGCGACTACGGTTTAGAATTCCTATCTACCCATATTTTTGTTGATAATAATGCTGCCTTGCAAATCACTAGAAATCCTGTGCAACATTCTAAGACTAAACACATCGACATTAAATATCACTTTATCCGTGATTGTTTTGACAAGAAATTAATCGATGTCGTTCATGTCCCCACTGATCACCAACGTGCCGACCTGTTTACAAAAGCTTTTGATAAATCACGGTTTGATTATCTACTTTTGGTCAATGGCATTAAGGTGATACCTGAGTAAACTTCTTTGGCTGATCGTTTTTGTAAATATTTTCTTTATAGTCTTTGAAAATTCAAAAAGATTTTAGTTTTCGTAAACTTTGCGAATTTTAGGGGGAGATATTTCAAGAAAATACAAAAACATTGCAAAAGTTCAAAATTCAAAAACAATAGAAAAACCAAAAATGAGTTTCTTGGATAAAGGAAAATGATGAAGTTCACTGGTGTGGTCGGTCAATGTGCTCAAAATGCAAAATAAAAAAAATGATAAGTATCTCTACTAACGATGTATCGGTAGGCTCACAATCAGACTAAAATGTGCAGGATGATACAAACCTAACAGACTTCAAGACAGGTGGGAACCGCTCATTGGCATATGGTCTTAGTACCGAAATCTCGTTTGATAGATTGCCGAGATCTGAAATATTCGGTCTTTATGCTGCTTATCATCTGGGTATCATGGTTGTATCCCAAACCGTAAAAATAACGGAGACGAAGTCTAAGATCTTCCATGATACTATACATACGTGTACATATTGCATTCGACCTCAATAAGTGATCAACAATCACATGTCCACACAAAATAAGTGATTATATATCACAGATTCTTTGCGGGAGTCAAGTTCGTCTCTCTGCTGTACGGAAGTACTGACCTGTTCACGGACTTGCTCCTGTGCCCTCATGCATCTGAAAATCAAGTTCCTCATCAATAAGTGATTTTATCACATAGGACTTGTTTTCAATCAAAATAAGTGAGTCTCTCACATTTTTATACGGTCAAACAGATGATAAACGGTATACTCACCGGTAAGATGAATTCTCGTGCATACCTTGATACGGGAATGTGTCGTGAGTGGATTTACATCGACTTGTAAGTATAATCCTTACCGTTAATCGTATCTCTTAAATTATGATTACGTCTGATCAGTTTGAGCTTATGTGGACCACAATACCGATAATCGAGGTAGTATACTTATCCAGAGCTTTAAACAGAATCAAAATCATGTTGACTAAGACCGTAAGCTGGTATGATTCCTTGTCCTTGAGATTCGCAAAAAGATTGCACTTGTACAATTGTTTAGTGTTTTTAACAGTTTTCCGCTTTTTCTTTTAGTTTACTATGCTTTAAATTTGTTTTTAATATATTTGTGTAAAGTTCGTTTTTGATTAAGCCGAAGTTGTTGCTTGGTGTTTTATACCGGAAGCCTGAAACCTTCTTCATAAAAACGTTCTTGCTTTTTGAAAATTCAAGCTGAATGGAATTGTGTTCATAATCTGTTTTGACTGCAAAATATTTTCAACTGGATGTTGCTGTTTTGAAAAATCTGTTGGTGAAACAGACCTGTCACGAATCACAAGTGTTGACGAATCAACATAGTCGACGAATCAGACCTAAGTTGGCGAATCAAATCTGATTCGTCATAACAGACGACGAATCACAGGAGCCCAATTCTGTTTCGTCATGGGCTAAAGTTTAGGCCCAAGTTCAAGCCCATGTTTCTGTTTCGCCGAGCCCATCTCAGTTTCGTCGAATCCTCTGATTCGTCGAGACAAGGTAGTGTATATATAGGTCCCACTTGTTCATTTTTTTTTTTTAAAACATCACAGTATCTTCTTCTTCACACAACCAAACACCCAAACCTACGGTTACTCTCACAAATCGTTCAAAACATCAGTTTTTAGTCAAAATTTTACAATCTTCAAAGGTAGAAACATGTTCTGATTTACATTCCGAACACTTTGAACCGTCGGGTTTTTCATCCGAAAACCCTCAGAAACCCTTTGAAACCATTGTTTTTTCTTTGATTAAATATGTGTTGTTGTTGCATGTTGTTGTGTTTTCATTATAATCTGATAGATTTAGGTTATCTGTGTTTGATTTGCTTTGATTTGTTAGTGGTTTTCATAAACAAAAACAGGGGTTTGTACTTAATGATGGTATTATCTGTTTTTACAAGGGTTTTTGTTCGGAAAAACATTTATGGGTGTTTATAAATGGGTTGGGTAAATAATGTTGATTGAATGTGTTTATGTTCATATTTGATGAGTGTTTAAACCCATTCCGGCGAAACTGATAAAACCCCCAAATTGACGAATCTGAGTTAACCCTAATTCCGGCGAATCAACCATTCGACGAATCAGACGACGAATCAAACATGACGAATCAAAATGGAACGAAATAGACTCGACGAATCAAAAAGTCGACGAATCAAACCAGTCAATGGTCAAACCTCTGTTTCGTCGTTCAATGTTCTGTTTCGTCGTTGATACTCTGTTTCGTCGTCAATGCCTTAGCAGTTTTCTGATGTTGCTGTTTGTTCACAGTAGACATGTTTAAATAGGTTATCTGATATGTGAATACATGAAAGTGTATTCATACATGTCTAAATGCTATGTTATGTAAATTGTGACTTATTCTGGACATTTTCATGTACAGATGGCTCCTAAAGCACAGAAAGAAAAGGGAAAACGCAAGAAGGCGATCAAGAAAGAAAACAAAACCGAAGAAGAGATTATGTCAGAAAAACGCCATAATCAAGTTGCATATCTGGATCCAGAAGACAAGCTCACGGAATTTAAAGACATGACGAAGTGGATCAGGGAGTCACGTATCAATTATGCTGTTACATACTCGACACCCGTCTACAAATCTCTCATTAAAGCGTTCTGGGATTCAGCAAACGTCGTTCAAATCGATGGAAAGGAAATTATCAGAGGTCGTGTGAATGATCTGTATGTCGTTGTTACTCCGGAGATATTGAATCAAGTTCTTCAATTACAAGATCAACCGAATGCACCTTATTCAATACCAATCATGTGTTCGCGAGGCTGTTTACTAAGGATGAAATGCAAAGGAGATCTTTTCGTCAAACAAATCAACAAAGGTGATCTTCCATTACGATACAAGTTTTTATTACATGTGCTTATTCAGTGTCTCAGCAATAGACGAGCTGGATATGATATGGCGGGAGATGATCTAGTTGGCTTCATGGTTGCTTTAGTGTTAAACAAACCGTTTAGCATTTCGAAGTACATTTTCAGCAACATGAAAGAGAACATGACAAGGACTGGTAGTAGAACCACAGGGAACAAGTTTTGGATGTATCCACGGTTTCTGCAAATGATAATGAATGTTCAGCATCCAGCCCTTCCTAAAGATGAAGATGATCTGTTGAAAATAGAGGCAATGAATTTCAACTCCTTACGACTAATCAAGACTATGGCTGCCAAACGATACAAAGAAAGTGTTCCTCCAAGGAAGCTTTTTGGCGCTCTAGTGAATCCTGATTATGTTGCACCTGCAAATGACAAATGGCGTCATGAAGACAGTCAATCAGACAATGAAGAACCTGAGTTGGAAAGGTTAAGGATAGAAAAATTTGGTCCTGACCCAGTTGATTCAGATGAATCTGGTAGTGATGATGATGAAAGTGGTGGAGATAGTGATGCAGGTGATGCAGGTGCTGTTAGTACTGCTGTTGGAACATCAAGCAAGGGTGCTGTTTCTGGTACATCAGATAGTAGTTCATCAGCAAGTGGTGATGATGGAACTGATTCGAGTTCTAGTGATCATATAGTTGAACCTGGTTATGAAATGTATGTCGATATACGTGGAGTAACAAGGTACAGAAAGATTAGAACAGAGGATGATCCAGAGTATGTTCCAGAAGATCCTGAAGGTGAAAGGAGAACAAAAAGAAGAGCAGAGCAAGCTGTTGAAGTACAAAAGAAGAAAGCTAGGAGATATCTGAGTACTGATACTCGGAAATCTGTGCCTCAGGAGTCTTCATCTATTGCTCAGGAGCCTGTACAATCTGTACCTCAGGAGCCTGTGCAAGAAACTCCTACTGTAGTTACTTCAGCTATGGAAACTCCAGTTGCTCCAGTTGTTACATCAGCTACTGCTACTCCATCTGTTGGTCCTCAGGAAGTTCCTATGAGATCTATGGCTTCAGCTATCAGGGCAACTACTTCTGAAATCAGTGCTGAACGTCACAGGACATTTGCTGGATTTTCTCAAGACGAAAAGATCAACTATCTGTTTTCTACACTTGAAGCGGCTGCTGATCGTCTTCAAAGGCAATCTCATTTTGGAAATCTCACAAAGCATGACCAACTTAAACAATCTGTGGAAATCAACAAATTGAAGTCAGTGGTTGGTCAACAGCAAACACTTATACAGCAGCAACAAGGTGAAATTGATGCGCTTAAAGCTGAAAATGCTCGCTTGAAGGCTATTGATGAAGAGAAAGAGAGAAGGCTTGCTATTCTGTGGGACTATCATTGTAAACAACAAGAGGTGTTAAAGAAAAAGGATGATGATACAGAAGATCAAGGAAATCCGGATACCTCTGGTACATCACAGAAACAACCAACCACACTTGCTTCTGAAGTGGTTACAGTTCAACCTACCGTTGTTGAATCATCTCAAGGAACATCTACTGGAAAAGTACAACAGATAGAAGGTACTTCTTCTATATTTAGCAGTGCTGATATTGCTCTACAAGTTGTTCATCCATTTACAGGAGAATTGCTTGAAGAAGGGGAGTTGATAGAAGATCTTTCTCCGGAGCAATTGAGTATTTTACAGTCTATGAGAGAAGTAGATGATGCTGAAATAGACAAAATGTCTACTGAGACTGATACAACGAATGTTGAAGAGATTGATGAAATTGTGGTTGAAGGTGAAGCTCCAAAGTCGACATATGTCAGAGAAGATGGTACTGAATTTGCATCTTTTGATGAAAATTGGATGAAAGAAAACATTGATGACATAGACGAGCACTTGAAGAATAGGAATTCGTCTGAAAAAGACACAAATGCTTTTGCTGAATGGAGAAAACAGTTTTTATCCAAAGTGTCCAAGCCGTTACCTGAGAAAGCTCAAGTAGACTATCTGCAATTTGAAAAGAAGCCTAGTGGAAGGATCTTATGCTGGATGTTTGTTCAAGATATTCACTGCATTGCTATTAAACGTGAATATGGGATTCTGTATTTCAATTCACTACTGAGCATTCTTTCCTTACCATTCTATGATGTTTCTGCATTGACAAGGCTTAAGCTTATCAATCGTGAAAAATACGATGGCGCTACCTTATTTGAGCGTCTGGTGAAAGTAAACAAGAAGACAGGCTGGAAGGATGAATCTTATAAGCCACAGTTTCCTGTTTATCAACCGATCAAGTTTACTCTTGATCCGGACACCAACACTTGCAGATATAAACTTGTTTATCAGCCTCCGAAGGTAGTAGATAAAATCCCATTGATGCCAATGAAGCAGGATTTTCTGGAAGACATGGCATTGTGGTGCTACGACTCGGATACTCATGAAGCTGTTATTGTGTTCAGAGATGGTCGTGCTAACTACAGGATGTTGGATCCGATGTGGATCGTCAACATGTCTGAAGCTGATATTGGAAGATTATATCGTCATGATATTTTCTATGAAGACCAAGATGAACGTCAAGCGTTAAAGTTTCAGAGAGTAGCGTGTTTTTGCTACTACAGGGGTATTCATTCGGGCAGTTCGTGGTCCGAACAACACTGAAGGAAGATTAGAAGACCAAAGACGAGTAACAGACAAGGGGGAGTTTGTTGATGCATTTTTAGTGTCTGTAACTAGTCTTGTTTAAACGATGTATTTTGAATGGTCTTTTACTAATTATCGAGTCTGTATGTTATGTTGACCAAGTCAGATATCCTCCTATCTACTTGTGTACAACTTGTTTGTCTCTTTTGGTATGTAATGTATTATGAACAATGCATGTTGCATTAAAGGGTAGTTTTGTCATTACTATGTTTATATGTTGCTGATTGTTGCTGTCTGATAACAGGAACAAACACAACAGTTGCAGTCCTCGACGAAACAGACTTCTGTTTCGTCGGAACACTTCATGGCGAAACAGACTTTTGTTTCGTTGAAGGTCATGACGAATCAGACCTTGATTCGTCATGTACTGACGAATCAGACCTTGATTCGTCATGTACTGGGCTGTTCCAGGCCCAATGTCTGGCCCATGTTCAGATTCGTCAAACACCATTGTGTTTCGTCGACATCAGTGGCCAGGGACTATATAAGCAACACTTTGTGTTCATTTGAATTTAGAGATAAGAAACAGACCATAGTAACAAAACTCTGCCAAAATTCCGTCTAAACTGTGTTTGTATCAGTTTGTAATCGGCTCTTATCCCGTTAATCAATCGAGTGTGTATCATTGATTAATCCGTTGTTATTATTGCTTTACGTGTTTGATTTGGCATAGTTACGTGGATTCCGCACGCGTAACCGTGTTTGCTATAAACAAGTGATTTGGTTCGTTATCGATCCTCAGATTACCGGACCTACAGTACTCCACGTCTAAGAAGGATTGTCTACATCCAAGACTTCTTTTCTTTTCTTTATTTTTTTTAATGTCAAGATTCCATTAGTAACATACATAGTAGCAACTTCGTCTGACGGTATCTTAGCAGCCCAAACTTTATGTAATAGAGATGGTGGCCTCGGCTCACTCACAGAAAATAGCGGCAAATTTTAATTCAGTCACTGACGTTCCACTCTGCCCAACTGGCTGGTTATTTCCATATTACTCGTTTTTGCTCCATTTGCACCAGGACCTGTCCCAACACAAAATAATGTACTATAATACTAAAAACTATAAAAAAACAAATAAAAACTATACAATAATTATATATTTTACACGGGACAAATATGTGTATTTTACCACACATCACAGACATATTTTCATTGTTCTGATTCAAGATTTCTGATACATTTTCCATTTGTTCTGAAGGGTTAGCACATGAATTATCTATTGATTTGTTTGTAAGAGATTGATCATGTCTAGGAAATCCTCTGTTTTCATTTCAAAGAGATGTTTATATTTTCTTGTTTATCAGAAAAGTTTATTTCCTTCATATATTCATCAGAAACTTCTATTTCTGATGAATCATCAAAAGATACATATAAACTTTATCTGATTATCCTTGTGTTTAGTATAAAAACTCTATATGCTTTTGAGGACATTGAATAACCAAGAAAAATACCCCTTTCTGCTTTTCTGTCAAATTTCTCAAGACTTTCAAAATCATTGAAAACAAAAACATCTATAACCAAATGTGTGTAAAAATTTTACACTTGAAATTCTTCCATTTATAATGTTGTAAGGTGTTTTATTGTGTCTTTTGTTGATTATGGACCTGTTTTCGGTAAAACAAGCATTTGCTATTGCTTCTGCCCAAAAATGAGTGGGCAGTTTTGCATAAGCAATCATTGTTCTGGCTGATTCCACTAAGGTTCTGTTCCTCCTTACTACCACTCCATTTTGTTGGGGTGATCTTTGAGCAGAAAAGTCATGAGAGATTCCTTTGCTCACAAGGAAGCTCTCAACTTTTGAATTCTTAAACTCTGTTCCATTGTCTGTTCTGATCCTCCTGACTGTCAATTTTAACAGATTTTCAATTTTTCTAATAAAATTAATGACCAGATCAAGAGTTTCACTTTTCTTTCTTAAAAACTCTACCCATGTGTATCTGGAAAAATCATCTACAACTACAAGTATATACTTCTTTCCAGAAAAGCTTTCAGTGCTTATGGGTCCACAAAGATCCATATGCAAGAGTTCCAAATTTTGTGTTATTGTAGATTCAGAAATTGCTTTGTGTGAGCTTCTTTTAGATTTGCCCATTTCACAAGATTCACAAATTTTATCCTTCTTTGATGATATGAAAGGTAGTCCTTTTACCAGGCCTTTGCTTGCTAATTTGCTTAAATTTTTGAAGTTTAAGTGGGCTAACCTTTTGTGCCACAACCAACTACTACCCTTGTTAATATTTGAAAATAAACACAATTTTCGATGTTCATTTTCCTCTTTAAAATCAAAATAGTAGATTGATTGTCTTATTCTTTTTCCACTTAAATAAATCTTATTATCATCTATGCCAATTAACAAGCATTTTTCTGGTAAAAAGGTTACCTGAAAACCTTTATCACAGAATTGACCACAACTCAGCAGATTGTACTTTAAGCCTTCTACATAGGCTACTTTTTCTATGGTCAAACATCCATACTTTATGCATCCATACCCCAAAATCCTCCATTTTACTCCATTCCCAAAATTAACCAATTTACCCAGTTTTGTAATAAAGTTACTGAGTAAGTTCCTGTCCCCAGTCATGTGCTTGGAGCTTCCGGAATCGCAGTACCAGATCTGTTGCACATGATGGTCCTGAATTGGAAAAATTAGAGGGTTTTTGGTACCCAGACTTGCTTGGGTACTTTTTCTGATGAGATTTTAATCAGATTGTTTTCTTTTGATGGTCTTTCATCAGAATATCCGTTGCATGCTGAGCCATGAACAAATGTTTCAACTTTTGTTTGGAGATGGTGTTGAATTAGCTTCAGTATGTCAACACACATACAAGATTCTTTATCAGAATTTTCTGATTTCTTTTCTTGTGATGGAATGAGTGGATAATTTTGAAATTTTGAGTGAACTGCTTCTGGAATATTTAAAGATTTTTGTTTGGATTCATTCCTTTTTGCTTTTCAGTTGAGTTTTGATATTTCAAAAGAGTTCTCAGAACTTGTTGATCTGCATGATTCTGAATCAGATTCTGATGAAAGTTTATTAGAAATCTGATGTGTTGCTTTCACAAAGATGGTGGGTTTAATTTTGTTGGTGCATTGAATGTCTGTTGACTACGTCTTATCGAGTCTTATGTCTAGATAGGATGAACGAGTGCGCAATAGTGATTGAGTTAGGGTTTAGTCATGTTTTAGGTAGAGTGTTCGTTTGAGGATGGCCTGTCCGTTTGAGGATGGTCAGTCCGTTTGAAGAGGCCTGTCCGTTTGAAGAGTGTTCCGTTTGAACAAGGTGTGTCAAGTTCAAACGGAAGGGTCACTAGTATAAATAGTTGTTGTGCATGCTCATTTGAAATGGACATGTATGTGTGTGTGAGTCGAGGTGCTGCCAAAATTTCATCAGAATCATTGTAAAAGACTCAGGAAAGCAGTAATAGAAAAGAATTGAAAGGAACAAGCTCTTGTGACTTTGTTTACTTTGATTCCGCCTCTGTAAACGAAGATGAACTGCCTTTACTGACTGTTTAGGGTCTCGAACACGATCCAACAAGTGGTATCAGAGCACAGGACGAGGAGTTCATACCAAATTCAGCTTGATTACTTCGGATTCTCTCTCTTCTACCTTTCTTTTCTGATTTGAACTAGTTGTCACGGTTAAAATGGCCTGAAACTTTCACATATCAAACGAAATACACTGTTAACTAATCCTTGAAAATTTGAAACCAAAATTCGACCTAAAACTGATTGAAAACATCCATTCCGTTTGAAAATGTTCGTTAAATGCTGACGTCATCCGTTTGAAGCTTGACATTCCATTTGAAACTGGCTTCCGTTTGAAACTGGCTTCCGGTTGAAAGTGTCTAAAAGTTTGAAAGTGGTTTCCGTTTGAAAGTGTCTAAAAGTTTGAAAGTGGTTTCCGTTTGAAAGTGTCTAAAAGTTTGAAAGTGGTTTCGTTTGAAACTTGATTATTGTTGTCTCAAACGGAATAACAGATTCCGTTTGAGAAGAGCCATTTCGTTAGAAAGACTATACCGTTTGAACCATTCCGTTTGAATCTGTTATTTTTCAAAACCATAAATATTTCTAAGTGTTTGCTGATTTTTCAGGTACGTACAAGATGGATGATTTCAATCCGTTTTATGATGTCTTTGCATTTGCTGGAAATTCTGGAGACGATACTTCTCCTAGCAACACCAATGAGAACACGCCGAACACAAAGAAAAAGTTATCGGATGCATTGGAGGTTGAAAGTGCTTTTGGAACCTATAACAAACCCCCGAAGTTGATGGCTATTGAAGAATATAGTCGGTGGGCCAAGAAGTTTGAAGATTGGTTGAGAGCATTTGCTTTTCCCAGCTGGAAGAGTCTAAAAAATGGTTACCATGATGGAGGCAAAAGTGGCGAAACCTTATCATCACCTGATGAAATAGAATCGTTTGTTGTTGAGCATAAATGTATTGCGTTGCTGTTTCAGTCCGTCCGAGAAGATATAATTTCTTTTATCGAATATACTAATGCTACAGATCTCTGGAACAAATTGAAAGCTAAATGTTTGGGAAGTGCATAAATAGTGAAAAACAAAAAGAAACTACTTAGAAAAGAATTCGATTTATTTGGTTGTTTAAAAAATGAATCAGTTTGTAAAATGATTGAGAGGTTTGGGCATCTAAAACTGGAGCTTTCGAGACATGAAATTTCCTATTCTCGAGAAGAGCTAGTCGACAAATTGTTTGATGCATTGCCAGATGAGATGGATTGGCAATATTATGCCTTGATGTTGAAGAATACGATCAAGTCTGAGGAACTTACAGTGGATTTGCTTATTGAAACACTAGAAAGTCACGAGTTGGAATTAAAGAAGACACACAAAGTCAATCATTCGTCTTATCAGCAGAACTTGGATTTGTATTATCCAAAGAGCATGATGCCAAAGAGTATATCTCCCAAGACAGCTTTTTCTGCCGAAAATGTTAACTCATCAAACAAAGAAAGTCAAAGCAGTGGATTTCACAGTGGATCTTCGTCATCTGCAAATCATTCTGATGCAAAGAATCTATTTCAATGCAACATCGCTGTAGACTTAAGGAACGCTCAAAACTTCAGCGAGGAGTCAGCAAAGCAACAGATGGTTTTTTTAGCATCTGTGCTAGAATCTTATGAAAGTCTTGTAGCAGGAAAGATAGGCTACACCAACCTGACGAAGGAAGATTATGATCAGATAGATCCTGAGGAGATGGAACTGATCGACATAAGGTGGTGTATGACCAGTGCAGTTCGTCGAGCACAGCGTTTCATGGAGATCACAGGGAGGAAGTCTATTGGTGGACCTTCTACCAAGTTATGCTTTGACAAGTCTAAAGTGACGTGCTTTAAGTGCAAACAGAAAGGTCACTTTAAGCGTGAATGCCGAAATGCGTATGCTGATGAATCTGAGAACCCGTTTAGAGAAGATTACTACAAGAAGGCGATTTATCATCAGAATAAATCAGAACCGCCGAGAATGAAGCAGCTTGAGGATAACAAAAAGAAATCTAGAGCTCTTGCGGTGATTCATGACGATGAAGGTTATGACTGGAGTGAGTTGTTACCTGAGGAAGATGCGGTTGGATATGCATTCATGGAAAAATCTGAACCTGTTCCTTGGAAAGACAGCAGAACTGAAGAACAGAAGTATAATCACAGAAGGATGTTGGCCATGAATAGATGGATCAGAATAGCTGGTATTTTTTCTGAGGTAAAAAGAGCAAATAGATGGGATCCAGACAGGGAATGTTATCTTGACCCCTATGGAAACATTGCTATTGATCATAATACTCTTGATGTGGAAACCATAATCAAAGAGTTTAAAGATGAAGATGATTATTGGCAAAGGAAATGGTGGGGAAGCGGAGAAGAGAAAGAGAAAGAAGAGAAAGAAAAAGAAGAGAAAGAGAAGTCAAAGAAGGTTGATACTGGAATCATTGACACGACTCAAGAGTTGAATGCTGAAAACATGGGAAAGATGGCTGACAAGGTGCTGGCTGCTAAGGCACTTGAGGTAGATTCTAAATCCGTCTCTGAGTCTAAAAGCCAGGTCAGTTCAAACGCGTCAACGACTGAGTCAGGTAAGAAGGTCAGTGGTGATGTTGACTGCAAAAATTGCATCAAAGAATGCAAGGTTTGTAGTACAAACACATATCTCAAAGGTAAGAAAATTGATGATCTGACTGCTAAAGTCAGAAGTGTTGAGGATCAAATCCTTGATCGTGATAAAATGGTGAAAGCTTCAACTGAACGATTAAAAGAATTAACTAACAAAATTGAAACTGATAAAATTGATCAGGAAAAGGTTAGGAAAGAAAATGAGAGGTTAGTTCTTGAAAATCGTCAGATTACTGAAAAATTTGAGAAGCTTAAAAGCACGGTTAAAGATAATGATGATAGAAATGGTAAAACATACAAAGAAAATTGCCAATTGCAATGTGTTTTGAGAATTAAAGAAGAATTAATCAACAAACAATTGGATGAGATTGCTAAATTGAAGCTTCAATTTGAAGAAGCTAAGATTGAGAATGAGAGAATCAATTTGAAATTGAACAGTTACAACTCTGCAAGCTTTTTTTTGAAACACATTATTCCCAAACCCATCGGGAAAGACAAAGCAGGCGAAGATGTATACTGTGATGGAACTGGGGTTGGGTTTCATCAAGTTCCACCACCAGTTCTAGACAATTATTCGAAAAAGCATTCTGGGTTGGTTAATCTTGAGGAAGAAAATGAAGTGAAACTTCCTGATTCAATTGATGTTGCATTTTCTTCTTCATCATCTTATGATAGTGTTCAGACAGAGATTATTAAATGTCACACCCTGGCTTTGCGGAAGCGTGGGTTTATTTGGTGTGACTTCTTAATACCATAGCTTAATCACAACAAAGCTATATGAAAATAAAACCATGCAGATCATCCATTGATTTAAGTTTGAAAAGTAAAATACCACAACATTGTCTTAATGCGTTGACACATGCAACGGAAATTACAACCTAATAACATAAAAACATTGTTTGAAAGACACAACCACAAACTTAAGATAGACGTAGTTTAAGAACTGTGACTCGTCCAGGTAAAAGCCACAACCCCTAAACTTGGATGATCCCATAACTTTAACGCAGCATGAAAACGTAGCATACCGTGCCAGATCCTTAGTTCCCTGAAATACATGTAAGTTGGAAAAATCAACAATAATGTTGAGCGAGTTCATGTGTAAGTGAGTAAGTAAAACCTTTGTAAGTATAAAAACCCTGGTATGTAGCAAATAAGGAAAAAGAGATCGATTAATGTGTAGCTAATACATTAATAAGTGACATGGTCTAGGAAGCACTCAAACCTGTAACGCGTATTTTATACCGGTCCTTCCGGCGGAACGACATAGTCACCACATGCAGCCGCACGCTGGCCCATGTGTGGGGCTCGCAACACCCGATAGATCTATCACTCATGCCTCTCGGTCCTTATACAAGGATTAATGGTCTTACGATAATAGCCTATCCATTCACGTGATCTAGCAGTAAATTCCTTAGCTAATCATACCGTGTATAAAACGTTTGTAGTAATTGTAACATGTATTTCACCCCCGAAGTATAAAAACTGAAAACAGTTAAGAGAAAAGGGGGGACATGAACTCACCGAAGTGCGTCTCTAAAAAGTATCTCCCAGAAGACCTGCTGTGCGACGGCCTACACGTACTAACTTCTATTAGACGGACGGCCGTGCCTTAGTTTAAGGTTAAATGTCTTTAGGAAATAGTTAGGCAACTATTTCGTAATTACACTTCGTAATTATTTGGTAAATATATTCCTTCCCAAGGATGGGGGATTTAATACATGTGCGTTCGTATAACTTCGAAATATATTATTAAGTCTCACTTAATCAAATATATTTTATTTCATTTGTCTAAAATACTTTATTCCCAAAATATAAATATTTTTCCCAAAAATATTATATTTTATTCCATCTAATTTTCCAAAATAATACTTTTGTGAAAATACCCGTTTAAGAGTATTTTCTGAAAATACGTAAGTTACGGATAAAGATCGGGTGGTATTAATAATACCGGTGTAACTTAAATATTTATTGTGAAGGCGTTCGCGTTATATTTTGAGCCGTTAATATTTAGTAATATTATTTTTACCCTAAAAATAATATTTACGCAGTTCACAAAATAATCATAAAAATCTCACAAGCGTTGTTATGAAAAATATATACTAAATATATATTTTAGCAAGTTTTATTTTGTGAAAATCCCACCTCCGACACTTGGAAGTTTCGTA
The DNA here is from genome assembly GCA_030545235.1 of Helianthus tuberosus. NCBI lineage: Eukaryota > Viridiplantae > Streptophyta > Magnoliopsida > Asterales > Asteraceae > Helianthus > Helianthus tuberosus. Next base: position 122,945,602 of record CM060358.1, on the reverse strand, counting down.
ATAAGAATCGTGGCGAAAGTTATTTGGGAAAACAAATTAAAAATATATCCATAACACTTGTGATAAAAATATTTACAAGTGTTAGATTTTTGGAAAAATTTCGCCAGAGTTTCCTCTGTATCTGGAGGTGGCCACGCTTACAAGCGTATCCTTTTCTTTTAAAATTTCAAATCAACAATGTTCCCAACATAAATCAACAAAGTTTCATAATCAAAATAGTCAAAATAAATATAAATCGCAAAACACATGAACTTGTGGTTTGTGTAAAATACGTAGTAACTTTCCCCATATTTTTTTGTATATCTTTTATAAATAAACATGGTTTCTTTGAGAACCTTGTTTTTAAAGAAGATACATTTTTACAACTTTTGTCAAAAATTACAAAAATAATTCTTGTTTAAAACTTTTGGTTACACAAGTGTCCACACACTTGTGTGTTCACAAAAATCACTTTTGTTTAGGGAAGATCCGGCCTTCAAAATATGATTTCATTTGACACTTGGTTCTTCGAAAATACCTCTTGTAGATCTTTAGATCCACTAGTTTAGAACTCTATTTTATAAAAAGAATCTCTTTTACACAAGTTCATGGTTATAAGTAGTAGTGTTCTTCATCTAACCACTTTCACACTTAAACATACACTAGGTCATGTTCCATGAACATGACTTAGCCGGGTTAGATGACGATCCGAACTATTACTAGCATAATACGACATTAAATAATCATAACAAAACTAGTTTTATAAGTTTTACACTATTATTTACTTATTATCCACTTTGTTTATTTTTTTTTTTTTTGTAGACATTAAACTTGATCTCTAGTGTTTATGATTTTTGCCCGTTAAATCTTTTATTAACCACTTTAGAATAGATCAAAAAGGCGTTTAGAGTCACTTACTACTAGCTCGAGGCTAGGAAGAAACTAGTCGAAAAACGAGTGGTTAATAGCAACGTAGAGAGGTCCTTGGCAATCCGCAAGTTCCGGGCTTCCTTGTATGATATCCTTCACACTTGAATGTAGTTATTGTGGCTAAAAAGAAATTGAAAGTGGGTGGATGATGGTTGTGTGGGTTCGGCCGTAAGTATCAATGAGGGAAAAAGAAAGATCAACTTTGTTGGTGAATTGTGAATGTAATGAGTGATCCCTTGGTCTAATTTAATAATCATTCCAAGCTCATTAACCATGAGATAATATGTAGGATAGATATGAAGCAATGGTAATAAAATATTCCATCTTGTAAGAGTGTGTTCCCACATGGGGATGTCCGATCGTTTGGGAGGAGGTGCAATAAGGTTTGATTTGAACTAATAAGTTAGTGATTAGTTTAGTTTGTTAGGAAAATAAATTAAGTTACTAATGTGTGGTGAATTATAAAGGGTGTTAGGGTATTCGGGGACCCTAACTGGCTCAGAAAAAGAAAAATAGTGTTAATGACAATATTTTTATGTTCCGGGTATAGTCCGGTTGTACGGTTGGATATTACTCCGTTAAAGCGCTAAATAATTATTTAAAGCGTCGTTAATATTATTTTTTAGTGACACAATTTATTCCCGACATTTTGGAAAGTGTCTAGTAATATTTTCTCATGTTTTGGCACTTTACTAGTTTAGATAAATGCTGAATTTTTGTGATAAAGTGCAGGATTTTGTACTTTAAAGTACGTTTTAGGCACATCCGGTCACTATAAATATCACCTAGTGACGCAGTTCTACAATCCTTACTTCCCTACACTCTCTACTAGTGTAGTAAACTATTCCTGGCTCATACTGGCCTTAGAGGCAGTGTCTGCCTGATGCTGGTTATATCAGCTTGTTTAATGGGTATCCCGTATAGTGTGCTCACTGTGCTTTTTGTGCATCAAGGTTGTCACTGACGGTTGTGTATAAATAATAGAGTGAAAGTAAAAGATGTGATGCAAGAGTATGTATGTATCAGAAATCAGTAAGCAGTTTAATCACAGTTGTAAGCAAGCACAATAGCTAAGCAGTAATTAAATATTAATTAATTCGTACGGATACCTGGTTTGGTGAGGGTTGTCACATTAAAAGCACAGCTGAAAGTGTTTTGATGTCTGAAAATGATTCAGCTGGAGATGATGAATGTTTCTTGAACAAATACATTCCGAAATCAAAGTCCAAAAACAACTTAGGTGATGAACCGGGTCTTGTGATGTACAAGATGGCTGGATCTGATAAGTTGTATTCGGATTCTGAGTTTCCTTTGGAGAATGTAAATGTTTCAAAATTGACAAATGTGTTTAAAATGGTTGAAATAAATTTGTCTGAAGTAAAAAGTTTAAAACAAACTAAAAGGCAAATGAATTTTGAGAAAGATAAAGCTTACTGCAAGAAACCTGTAGTTCCACCGCGTTTTTATAACAACAATCGAAATAGATGGTCGGGTGGATATCAGGGTGGTAAGAGTTATCAGAAAAGGAGTTTTCAAAACAAAAGGTTTGCTGAAAAGAAGGTGTTTGTGAACGGTTCAAGTTCACTTTCTGATGAGGAAAATGAAATCTTTTCGAAATCAAATGAAGAGTTCTTTGAGAAGAGGGCCTCACAACCTCAGTCTGAAGGCACAAGTCGGTTAGTTGATACTCGTACATGCTTTAGATGCAACAAAGTTGGTCACATTGCAAGAAATTGCACCAACTTCAAGTCTAAGACTGAAGTTGTTGAGAATCGACAGAAGAAGGTTGATTCAAAAGGAAAAGCTCCAATGGTTGTTGAGAAAATTTTGAAAAATGAGAAAACAAAAGTCAAAATTGAACCTGTTAAGAATGTGGTAACTAAAAATGACAAATTCTATAAACGGGTTGCATCATCTCAACAAACATGGAAGCCAAAAGTTGTTGAAAAACCAAAGGTTTCAGTGTCGGAAAAACAATCGTCTTCTACCACACCGGTAAAGATGAATGTTCCTTTGGATTATTATGAAAAGTTGGAGAAACAATCTTCTACTCCACCAGAGAAGAAGAATGTTCAAAAGAAAAATTAACCAACCGGTCAAGTTAAGATAGATGAGTTTTTCTTATACAAAAAGGTTGAGGTTGAATCTGAGGAAACTTTAAAGATAAATGATAAAAATTTTCCACCACTTTACACTATAAAATCTCACGTTAAAGTCCAGTTACCTGACTCAAAAGAGGCTTGGGTAGCATCAAAATCTCAGTAAAGATTTTGGACTTGCCGGAGCTTCCTAGTTGGTAATCGTGAAGCATGAATCGGCATCTTTATTGAAATGTTTTTTAAATCAATTTGTGATATGTGCAGGATCTTCCGAGAGCTATTTCACGATGGATTATGGATAGTGGAGCGTCTCGACATATGACAGGGAAGACTGCATTGTTGTATGATGTTAGAAATTTCAATGGAGGATATGTGGGATTCGCAGGAAATCAAGGTGGTAGAATTGTCGGTGAAGGAACGTTATCCAATGGGATTGTTACGTTTGAGAGAGTTAATTACATTGCTGAGCTGGAGAATAATCTGCTGAGCATCTCGCAGATTTGTGACAGGATGTATACTACTCACTTCACAGACAAAGAATGCTTGATCTTGAAACCAGGATTTGTTATCCCTGAAGAATGGATTATCATGCGGGCACCAAGAGTCAATGATCTGTACGTGTTGGATATGAGTGTAGCTACTACAACCACGGGTCAGGCTCATTGTTTTGTGTCTAGAGCAACAGAGAAAGAATCGAAGTTGTGGCACCGGAAGATGGGGCATATACATCTTAGAAAAATGAATCACTTGGTGCACAATGATTTAGTTCTTGGAGTTAATATCAAAGGTTTTCATCTGGAAGGGGAGTGCATTAGTTGTATTAAAGGCAAGCAGAAGAAAAAGTCACACCCTAAAAATCAAGTCAATTCAGTTTCCAGACCGTTAGAGATACTACATATGGATCTGTTTGGTCTAGTAAACGTCAAAAGTATTACAGGGGATCTCTACTGTCTTGTGGTTACTGATGATTATTCCAGATTTTCGTGGGTATCATTCTTGAAACCGAAAGATGAAACGTTTGACAGTTTGATGGCGTTGTTCAGAAAGATTGAAAATCTGTACCAAAGGCGTATCAAAAGAATTAGAAGTGATAATGGTACTGAGTTCAAGAACAACAAGATGGAAGAATATTGTGATGAAAGAGGTATATTGCATGAGTTTAGTGCTCCGTACACTCCGCAGCAGAATGGAGTCGCAGAACGCAAAAACAGGACGCTAATCGAAATGGCCAGAACAATGCTTGCTGATTCAAAGCTACCGATAAATTTTTGGGCAGAAGTAGTTTCCGCCGCATGCTATACACTCAACCGGGTTCTCACTGTAAAGAAATTCAACAAGACATGCTTTGAGTTGATCAATAACCGCAAACCGAACCTGAAGTTTTTAGAACCATTTGGGTCTCCTTGTACAGTTCTAGAGCCTTTTGGTAAGTTTGGTCCAAAGAGTATCGAAGGAATATTTGTGGGTTACTCAAGTCCACAAAGACGTATTTTTGTTCCAAGTCTGAAGCAGATCATCGAAGCACAACATGTTGAGTGTTAGGGGTATACTATGCTGCCTCAAAATCCTGGTGACTCATGGGGTTTTAATTATGATAAATTGTGGGATTCGTTTGACATGGAAAAAGAACAGGAAGAAGAAAAAGATTTCCTTGATGAGTTGGATATTCTAAGAGAGTATGAAGAATCGCAGGAAAGGTTTCCAGCTGAGTATTCAAGAAGACCGCAACGAGCTTCAAATGATGATGAAGCAGGTCCAAGCAATGCTGGTGAACATCATGATGTCCAACAAAATGAAGTTGCTCAAGATAATCAGTCGGCACAGAATGATAATCAAGAATCTGAGAACATGCCAGTATTTGATCGTGGTGATTCAGATTCTGAGGGGGAGCAAATTCAGATTTCAAGTCAAACAAACCCAGTCAGTGAACAAGATGCAAATCAGAATGTTACTAATCTGGAAGGTGATGTAGATGTTCCAGGCGAAGTAATGCCACGAACTCTTTCATATCATCCAGAGGAGTTGATAATTGGAGAATTGCAGACAGGCGTCCGCACTCGAAGACAGCTTGATAAAGGGCTTACATGTCTTTATTCTAAAGTTGCTCCTTTGCAAACTGAATTCTCATTGAGTTGTTTTATCTCGCAGGTTGAACCAAGGACTTATAAAGAGGCGCTTACTGAAGATTCTTGGGTCAATGCAATGCAGGAGGAACTGAGCCAATTCGAAAAGCTGGGAGTGTGGAAGTTAGTGGATTTACCTGATGGTCAGAGGAAGATAAACACCAAGTGGGTGTTCAAGTGCAAGAGAGATGATAGAGGAGTTGTGGTTCATAACAAAGCTCGACTCGTAGTCCAGGGTTTTAGTCAGCAGGAGGGTATAGATTTTACTGAAGTGTATGCTCCTGTAGCTCGACTAGAAGCGATCATAATCTTCCTAGCATTTGCATCATGGAAAAATTTCAAAGTTTATCAGTTAGATGTTAAATCAGCGTTTCTTTACGGGAAGGTAAAAGAGGAGGTATATGTCGGTCAGCCACCGGGCTTCACCGATCCACTTCACAAAGACAAAGTCTACTTGCTAGACAAAGCGCTGTATGGTTTACACCAGGCCCCGAGAGCTTGGTACGAGACATTGTCTCAACACCTACTAGCCAACAGCTTCATCCGTGGAAAAGTGGATGCCACTCACTTCACCAAAGAGGTCGACGGACATCTTTTGATAGTTCAAATTTACGTGGACGACATCATATTTGGGTCAACAAATGAGAATCTATGCAAAGATTTTGAACGAGTTATGAAGCAGAAATTTGAAATGTCATCGATGGGTGAGATGAAATTCTTTTTGGGATTGCAGGTTGATCAACTACCCAAAGGAATTTTCATACATCAAACGAAGTACGTTCATGATATCTTGGAGAAATTCAGGATGTCAGGTTCTACTCCAGCTTCCACCCCATTAGCAACGAATCATGGGATAAACCCTGATCTCACCGGAGAGAAGGTAGATGAAACGATGTATCGTTCCATGATCGGATCACTGATGTATTTGACAGCTTCAAGACCCGATATTATGTACCCAACCTGCCTCGCAGCAAGATTTCAATCTAACCCGAGAGCTTCGCATATGGTTATTGTGAAAAGGATATTACGCTACCTGAAAGGAACTCCATCGTTGGGGTTGTGGTATCCAAGAGAAGGCGATTTCACGCTCGAAGGGTATTCCGATTCTGATTTCGGATGCTGCAAAGTTAATTCTAAATCAACAACAGCAGGGTGCCAGTTTTTCGGATCACGATAGGTCACTTGGCAATGCAAAAAGCAGACCTCTGTGGCTTTATCCACATGTGAAGCGGAGTATGTATCTGCTAGCAGCTGCTGCTCACAGATCTTGTGGATCCAGCAACAGATGCACGACTACGGTTTGCAAATTCTAAACACCCCTATCTTTGTTGATAATGAGGCAGCGATTAACATTACTAAAAATCCAGTACATCACGCTAAAACGAAACACATAGAGATTCGTCATCACTTCATTCGAGATTGTTTCGAGAAGAAGTTGATACGAATTGAGAAAATCCACACTGACGAACAAAAAGCTGATTTACATACCAAAGCATTTGATAAAACACGTTTTCAGTATTTGCTAAAACTGAATGGTATGAAGTTTTTATCAGTGTTGGAGGAGATTATTGGCGCTGATGAAGGAGACATTGTAGATGATGTTGAGAAGCAATCTGCAATGGTTTGTCGTTTTTTAACCTGTTTTGGTATTTAGGGGGAGGTATAGGGTAAATATTTCAGAAAATACAAAAACAATAAAAAATGACAAAAATACAAAAACATGAGATATTTTCAAAATCAAAAAACAATAGAAAACCAGAAAAGAGCTTGTGTAAAAAGGGAAAATGATAGTACATCAGCTTGACAGTTACAGTATGCTAAAGAAATGGGAAGTTTAAATGCGTTAAACAGTCTCGTTGATGATATGCCGGTAGGTTTTTACACATTTAGTAGGTTTGTTCGGGATATAAACTTAAATCTTTACTTGCTTATTTCGTGGGGAACACTACTTGGATATATAGGTAACCCCTGAAATCTCGTTTGAAAGATTCCTTTTTCTGATATACTAGGTCTTTATACTCAGTGATATCTGGGGTATTATTCCGGGACTTCTGCTGAATGGAAGTTCTGACCTTGTCCTCGAATAATACTTTCCGCAATGCTTGAAACATAGCATCACCCTCAGCATATATGATAAGACAGTAAAATTGCTTAGCAATGCTGTTTTAAAAAAGATCCTCTAAAGGGGACACACCCAAAGGTTGAGTCATGATCTCTCTGCTGAACGGTAGTTCAGACCTGAGCTCTCATGATTTTTCATAATTTATTAACCCCTTACAGATATCATTTGTGTTATAATTACCTGTAAGACTGAATATTGGGATCTGGATACGGGAGTATATTCAAGAGGTGGGACACTCGTATAAGTTTAAGTCTCTAAAACACTTAATCCGTATCCTGGACAGATTGAAAATTGTGTGGAAATTTAAAGTGGATCAGTATATCGACAATCTAAGCGAATTGTTTAATTCTGAATATGTAATTGAAGCTTAACGGTACTTGTGACTTGTCGGATAGCTGATATGATTCCCTAACACGTTTAACCAAAAATATGTTTGTAAATAGTTTACTTTTACTGCATTTTAGTTATGTATTTCATTTCTAGTTTAGAAGCTTTATTAAAAATCGAAAAAGATTTTACACTTCTGCTTTATTTTTGACAAACCAAAGTGGAGAGTTGATCTTCAGATTCGAATTGAAGCAGATGCAGGAAGTTTCTGGGCTGGATGATGAGTTTGGAGCTAAACATGATAAATGTGTGAAGTTGAAAGTTTAAGCAAGTTCATTAATTTGAAACTTGTAAATTTTTAGAAAAATAAATTGAACTGAATGTCAGTGTGATTTGTCTCAGATCAACCAAGGTCATTAAATTGGACTTGGTAGATAAATTGAGTAATCAGGGTCATTAGTTTGGACCTGAATATTTAAGTGGATTTCTAACACTGAAGGTTAAAAGGTAAGTTTGGATTGAAACTATTATTGTCATATATCTTATATTTAGGTAGAGTATATGCAGGTAACAGGAATCCCCATGGCAACAAAATGTCAAAGTTTGAACTAGAATTCAAGTCCCAGTATTCCGAGAGGGGGAGTCTGCGAAAGGGGGAGTTAGATTTCTGGATCAACAGTCAAAGGGGAGATTGAAGATGGAGCTAGTTTGAGTTCCTGAACCTGTGAAGAGAGAGGTTTTGCAATGAAAAGACAAAATTTGGAAAGAGACAAAGACTAAAGACTCGACACCGAAGACTTCGTCAACATCCAAGGGGGAGTCTGTTGGTGCATTGAATGTCTGCTGACTACGTCTTATCGAGTCTTATGTCTAGATAGGATGAACGAGTGCGCAATAGTGATTGAGTTAGGGTTTAGTCATGTTTTAGGTAGAGTGTTCGTTTGAGGATGGCCTGTCCGTTTGAGGATGGTCAGTCCGTTTGAAGAGGCATGTCCGTTTGAAGAGTGTTCCGTTTGAACAAGGTGTGTCAAGTTCAAACGGAAGGGTCACTAGTATAAATAGTTGTTGTGCATGCTCATTTGAAACGGACATGTATGTGTGTGTGAGTCGAGGTGCTGCCAAAATTTCATCAGAATCATTGTAAAAGACTCAGGAAAGCAGTTATAGAAAAGAATTGAAAGGAACAAGCTGTTGTGACTTTGTTTACTTTGATTCCGCCTCTGTAAACGAAGATGAACTGCCTTTACTGACTGTTTAGGGTCTCGAACACGATCCAACAAATTTCACTTGTTTTTACATACCCTAAACCCTCTCCTTTGTTCTTTGGTGTAGATTCAATAAAGTTAATGAATTCCTTAGCTTGTTGAAAACCTTTTACATTTATTTCCTTATCATGAACTTTCTTGTAAAGGTCCTTTCTTTCTTTTTCATAAAATTCAATTTTAGCTCTATGATCTAAGCTCTCTTCTATTCGTAACTGGTTTTCAAGTATAACTTTATTAATGGTTCTTTACAACTCATCAGATTTTTTACTATCTGATCTCTGTTTATCTTGCAGACTTAGAAAATCTGACATGAGCTTGTTTAATTTGTGTTCAAGGTCAAGATTATCTATATTTACCTTTTGTTCTGATGCTTCAGAAATTTCATCAAAGAGTGCCATAAGGCAGATGTTAGTAATCTCTTCTTCTTCTTCATCAGAAGAATCATCTGACAGCCATGTATCTGTCCCTGCAATCAAACTGACTTGTTGTTGCTTCTTTGCTTCTTCCAGCTTCTTCTCATAGTATGCAACATCCTTCAGTTTCTTGGTTTTGCACTCTGATGCATAGTGACCCTTTTGTTTACATTTGTAACACACAACTTCAGCCTTTCCCTTATCCTTTGATCTAACTTCATCCCTAGATCTTCCTTTCATCCTCCTTCTATCACTTTTCTGGTATCTTTGGCCTCCTCCCCTCAACCTCTGCTCAAAAGTTTTGGTGAGCAGTGCAATTGCTTTAGCAAAAGCTGAAAAATCTAATGATGTGTCATAATTTTCAATATTTTGACTAATTGAAGGTTGTGGATCATTGACATGTGTTCTTTGTGAGTTAGAGATTAAAGCTAAAGATCCCCCTCTCTGAATTGATTCTTCAAATATCTCTTCTTCTCTAGGGACCAGAATGCTATATTAGTCATGAAGACTCATATTGCCTAGTTCTAAGGTAGAGGAAAAAGTCATGGTTAGACTTCTCCATTCTCTAGGCAAAGCATCCAGAAATTTTATATTCCTTTCATCATTTGATTTTATAATACCAAATTTCTCTAGCTTATTCAAAAGTTTTGCAAATCTGTGATATGTTTCATATAGTTTTTCATTTGGTAAACTTTTGAATCTCTCATATAAGGAAACATAGTTTGTTCTTTTGTTTCTTTTCATCATTTCCCTTCCTTCACAAAGATTTTCCAACTGATCCCATATCTCTTTGGCTGATGCACATGCATCAACCTGAGAGAATATGTCATTAGGGAGAGCCATTATTAAAAGTGATTTGGCCCTTTCATCTGCAGCCACCAGATCCTTGTCTTCTGGGCTCCAAAGTGTTTCACTTTTGGGAGCCTGGGAGACAGGGATTCCTGGTGATTGATCAGTTGGTGGAATAGCTGGTATTATAGTCATTGGTACATGTGGACCCTTTCAATGGATTGAAACATCGATCATGTCTATTAAGGAAGTTGACCATCCTGATTTTCCATTGTGGGTATTCCTCTCTGACCAGGGTCGGAGGTTTAGACATTGAACCCATGTTAAAAGCATTATTCCATGTTTGAAAGTTTGTCATGCTTAAAGAAAAGAAGATGAGTGATTGATCGTTTGAAAATGATTTATTCAATCTGCTCTGATTCCAATTGTTGGTCCCAGATTAAACTTAAAAACTTCTTTTCACGTAATATGGCAAGTGATTTCAACAAATGTGAAAATAGTGTGCGGAAATAGAAATAAGACTTTCAAGAAACAAGACCTACATAATTTTCAAGTTTATATCACTTTGAAACTAAATGGTTTACAAGGTGATTGTAAGATTATTATATATTATAAGTGAATACATGTGAATTCTGAGGTGAAAGGACAACAGAGTTTGTAGTATGTATTGAATGCTAAGCTTAACTCATTGTTCTTTGCTTGATGAGCCTTCTATTTATAGAGGTCTCGGATACATGAATAAACATTTGTTTATTCATGTATATGTCCTGCAAAAAGTAGCTTCTTGATATATTCATTGAATCCAATAATCAAGTTGCCTTTGTCATCATGATATCCAATAATGTCAAGTTGCTTCGGTTATTGTGGCAGGATAGAACCGATTTTTAGACAAGTGGGGTTTTATCAGAATTTCTTATAACCAGTTTATCAGAAATTCTGGTGAACAAATCATCAGAAAATCTGATGATCAGAATTGCCAGAAATTGATGATATTTCATCAGAAATATCATCAGATCTATCAGAAAAGCCTTTTCTGATAATCTTCTTCAGTTCTTGATCAACTTATGATTCTTTGAAGTAGATGTTGTTCTTTTCAGTTGCCATATCCAGTCTTCTTCTTGTTGTTTTGATATTCAGGACTTTTATCTTCTTCATAGATCAAGCTGAATTTGATTTTCTTCAATACTTACAAATAAAGTTTCATAACAATGACTGCCCCCAAACACCAACCGCCTCAATAACACTTGGAGCCAACACAATTGTTCTTGAATGTTCCTTCTGAATGCCACTCAACAACGAACTGTAAGTTCCTGACCCCTTTTCCTGAAAAAACTTACCATTAGACCCGATACCCAAATCTCCTTGTCTCACCATAGGAATCCTTTGAGTCTGGTTTATGTGATTATCCGACTTTTGATCCTCCTACCATTTGTCATATTTGGCAAGATTCACTCCAAGTCCCCCCCCCCCAAGCACATTCCCCATACCTTTAATCAAATCCTCTCCTTCGTCTACTTCAAAAAATTTAATGAATCCAAAAAGATTTCCTTCTCTATTTGTTGATGCATATTCTGTGACAACAACTTAATTGTTCAATAGTTTAGTCTTTGGATATTTTGTATTGGACTTAGCATTTGTGTTTAGCTTGTTTATAGTTGTAATGGGCTTGGAGAATGACCTAGCCCAGTATACAGACATGTAGTATATAAACATGTTTTGCATTAGGGTTTTGGGTAATCCTCAGAGTTCATCTTCCTAGAGTATTCTAGAGAGGGAGAGAAAACACAGAAGAAAGAATGGGAGTGATTGAGTTAGAGTCTTGAATTGATTGAAAACACTTGTGTTGGTTAATCAATAGAAGACATTTTGAATGTTCCTTCTGAATGCCACCCAAAAACCTAACCCCCCCCCCCCCCAAAAAAAAAAAAAACCTAAACCCCACCCCCCAAAACCTAAAAAAACTAAACCCCCCCCCCCTCCCTCCCCCCTCCTCGGCAAAAAAAAAATGGTGGGTGATGGGGGGTGGGGAGGTTTAGGTTTTTGGGTGGTGGTGGGTGTTTAGGTTTTTTTTTTTGTAGTGGATTTTTTTAGAAACCTTTGTACCCTTCTTACAATTAGGTGCCTTTGTATTTGATCTAATCCTTATATTATAAGCTTCATTTATTTTGACAATCATATAAAATCACCAAAATTGTAACCCAATAGAATCAGTGGGATTTAGATAAATGAAATTGTAATCAGCTACTTACGACGTTTTCATTGATATTTTTTAGTTAGCGTAACTTTAAACGACTAAAAATTTATTCTCGCTTAAGTTAAGCTCCTATATTGGTTGTTTATTTGAATTCCATTGATTTCATATACAAGGGTTGGTTATGGTACAAACCATATTTATCCTACAAATCGTGAGAATAGATCCTAGCACTTAAAAAATGTTAAATTAGCACATACTAAAACAATACATACATAAAAGTAGCACTTTTAAATTATGTTAGCACATGAAAATTAATCAAAATAATTGATTTTAGAACATATTTGAATGATATTAGCACTTTTCTTTATAAAGAATTATAACAACATGTTCAAAACAAAAGGAAGATCCAAATAAAAAATTAATTGCTTGATAGCATAATTATAGGGAATACAATATAATTGATATTATTTAGGTTATTATTTTATCATTTCTCTATAATTGTTGGATGCCACATGATACTTTTTAAATGGTTCTTACAGTTTGTATACGAAATATGCTTTGTATTTAATCTTACTTCTTGTCACACCCCAGCCGATGGCGGAATCATCGGAGTGCGGCACTGAGCGAAACAGATTGTCCATGAGTATCCATAACAACTGTTAATTACCAGATATTTAAAACGTCATGTCCCATACCATACCATACCATATCTAAATAAAACAGTTATTACAAATAATTATCTCATAAACAGATTCTGATCCGACAACTCAGATTTCAAAATAGATAAATTATTTATTTGTTTCTAGACCATTTCCTAGCCTCGATTTCATCACACAGCAAACAAGGCATCCTAGCATCTTAAGCACCTGCCACATACGTTAAAGTAAAAGTCAATACACATAGTGTAAAGGTGAGCATACAAGTTTGATAATAGCATATAGAGTTCGAAATCATTTACGCATAACCAGTACGTACAACGTGTGATGTGAAGCATTTAAGTTATCGACATGATCCTATCAATACCAATGACTGCGGGTTGACTGCCCAAGGCAGTTCGTAACACATATTCACCACTGTGAACCATGTGATTAGTTGTCCTTAACAACCCCTGAGTGAACAGGTGCTGAGTCCAAACTATAGTACTGTCGTTGCTAAGGCAGGTAGACAGCAATCTATGTGTAAACATAACAAACAAGCATTCATCGAGTCACGTATAACATGTAGTAGCGGTTAGCGGTAAAGTATTGCGTAGTGTGTTCGATGTGATTTAGAATAAGTAACGTATGTAACACCCAAAAGTGCGTAAAGTAAAAAGGGTTTGAGTATACTCACAGCGAAAAAGTTAATGGATTGAAGGGAGCGCTAGAGCGGAATTAGCCTGAACAGTTAACGATATCATAAGCGAAAGTCAACGCGTAAAACGGTGTAGGTGTACCAAGGATTGGACGGTAATCCGATCGGATGGCCATTCGATTGGATTGTCACCTCGTTTGGTGAGGATATGTTTGTGTATGATGGTTTGTACTTTGAAGTTTTCGTTGTAGCATTTTAAAAATAGAGAAGTATCTCTACCCTTCAGGTCGGTCGATCGAACAGTCGTTCGATCGGACAGCAATCCGATTGGCGAGGCTTCTCAGTTTGAGAACAAGTTCACAGCAGGACAGTCACTCGATCGGATGGCTATCCGATCGGGTGGCAATCCGTACATGTTGAACATGTTGAAAATTGTTTAAGTACCAAGTCCCGAACGTCACACGATTGGACGGTCGTTCGATCGGATGCCAATCTGATCGGGTGGCAATTCGTTCAACGTTCAGATCCTGGAATAGTTTGTATAAAAGTTTAGGTATGGAACCAAGTGCAACCCGATCGGATGGCCGGTCGATCGGATGACAATCCGATCGGACGACAATCCATTCCGACAGTCTGATCGTCCTAACACTTGTTTCTGTTTGGAATTTTGTAGTTTTTGAACGAGATGTGATGATATCTGGCTTAAACAACAGAACCCCATCTCGACCCTAGTGACCCGACCGAACATGAATCACCCAAGTCTGACCGGTTCACGGTTCGAGTCGGTAGTTCATGTTCAAACCCGAAATCAATATCTCTCGGATAGAATTCATACCTGGAACTAATACATTACTAAGAATGAGTAGAAGATTAGAACAAGCTCCGACTCTATCGGTTTTGAGTGTAAAAGAGTTGAAAGAAAGTTAGAAAACCATCTTTCAATCCTTTTCACCATGAATATGTTCAGATCTACGTCAGATCTTTTTTTATTCATGTGGAAATCGTCCAGATCTAAGTTGTTCTTGGTGGATTGAAGCCAAAACATGAAGTTCATAAGAACACCATGATGACATCATCCAAGAACACCTCAAATCCACTAATTTCACGGTTAAAAGTTATGATTCGAAAGATAGAAAGGTGTAGGAGTGCGTGTAGATTAAGAAAGTACAAGATTTAGGTTGAAAACTTACAAGAATCGAGAAATGAAGGCTGGAGCGAGTTGGGTCGAGTGAGAGCTGTCACATCAAGTGATGTGACATATGAGGGGTATTTATAGGGTTTCCTAAAAAGGAAAGTGGGGAAGAGGCTGGTTGATCGGGTGGCAGTCCGATCGGGTGGCAACTCGGTCGGATGGCAACCCGATCGAATGGCAATCCGATCAGATGGCCACTCGGTCGGTTGGCCACTCGATCCACGAGTTCGGCGCGATGAGTTTTGTCGTTTCGATTCGAGTGTTGAGCTTTGCGATGCGGTTCGAGCGAGCGATGCGATAGAATTTCCCATTAAATTACTTTTAATCCCAACTACTATATCTAACATACAATCACTATAATCACTGCGTTTGGCGTTTTGATTCGATTGCGATGCGATAGATTGCGACTTCGATTAACACTTCAACATAAACATAACATGCACAAGTAACACATAAATAGCACACACACGTAAAACAATATCCAGAACACATAATTCGAGTTGCGATAGCGATAGTGATTAGAGATAAATCGATTAAACATGCGATTATTAACACATACTCCACATAATACAACTAATGCGATAACATAAATAGATTTTCTACAAGTCAAAGAAGTTAAAACAGGAGTTGACCAAGGAGTGACAGATCACAATTAGCAATCTTCTTCCTTTGACTTCAATCTTGACTTTGACTTTGACTTTCGAAACACGGGGTGTTACAGCCTCCCCTACTTAAGGGAATTTCGTCTCGAAATTAGGCCGAAGTCGTAACAAACAACTGCGGGTACTTCGCCTTCATGTCGCTTTCGAGTTCCCAAGTGAACTCTGCGCCTCGTTTGCCTTCCCAGCGAACCTTCACAATGGGAATCCGTGAGCGGCGGAGCTACTTGGTTTAGCGGTCCATGATCTCGACAGGCTTTTCCACGAAGTGTAGTGTTTCGTTTACTTGAAGATCCTCAAGAGGTATGTCACACCCCGACCACGTAAAACAGCAAAACATGGCGGAAACGTCGGGGAGTGTTGTAACAGAATTATTGTTTCACAACCATGGTAATTAAAGATATGTTTTATTCATCAAACATGAGAGTTAAATTGTCTTAAACGAAAGAAAACAAGAGTACATAACATTATTAAACTAGTTCTAGCTTCATTTTTAAGTCACTAAGGCACAGGTCCGCCCTAGTATGTCCTGCTCAAACCTATGCACCAGCTCCTGAAACACATGTGAAAATAGGTACGTCAGCATAAAAATGCATGTGAGATACATAGGTTTTATTGATTTAGGATTCATGACTTGTAAGTTTTAAAGAAATGGTTTAACAAAAGTAGTCATGAACCTTGTAAAATGTTTTTGTTTTATATATCATATGAAAATCGATAAGAAAACAGATGATATAAAAGTATAGTGTATGGTTAAATAAATAACCAAGTAAAAATGAATTTTGTATAAAAGTGTTGTTTGTAAAACAATGTTTTGTAAAGATGTGTTAATTGTGTAAAGTGTAATATGTCAATATTGAAATGGTTTAAATAACGCTACGATATGTAATGTCATAAAAGCACTTATATATAGGAAGTACCAGCGGGGTATCCACTATGCTTTTATCACATTACACACGCCTCATTACTTAAATCACTTACCCAAACAAACCATCAAACTGTCATGTTTAAACCAATTGTTAAATGTTTATGAGTAAACCAAGTCTATTGTCAAATGTAAACCATGTAATGTATAAACAAAAGTCATGTATGGTAAGTAAAAAGTACCATAAGTAAAAAGTGCACAAAACAACGTTTTTGAATAAATCAAAGTTATGTTTTGTAAAATAAATGCATGCTTTACTGATACAAACACTTATGCGGTAAGTTAAACGTATACATTCAAGCCTTGAGACTGTAGGATAACCTTAGAGTAAAGGTTATCAAAATGTTTTCGGATTCAGTCATTCCTTCAATCCAAACAAACCTAGGATATCAGGAATGGGAGTTGTCAAGTCCTATGGTACCACTACTTACTACCGAGCGGCGTAGCTAATGTTAATGAATGTATTTCAGTTCGTTAAGCAAACCAAATGTCATACCAAAATGTAAGCATGTTTTATGAAAACAATGTACCTAGTATGCTAAGTAAACATACAAGGTAGAGATGTAAAACAATGTGTTCATATGTTGAGTAAACATATGTAACAGAAAATGTAATGTAAAACAATGTGCTAGCATGCCAAGTAAACATACATAGCAAAAGAAATGTAATGTAAAACAATGTGCTAGCATGCCAAGTAAACATACATAGCAAAACATAATGAAATCATGTACTATAATTTTACTAATGAACATAGCAAGCATATGATGTAAAACATGGAAAGCACGAAAGTAACAAGTAGGCACATGTGTTTCACCCCAAAATAGTTTGAAAATGGTAAAAGAGGGGTCTATGTACTCACTTGAGATTGCTTAATAGTCCTTAGATAACCACCAAGCAATGCTAGAAGATCACAGAATCAAACGACACCTAATATAGGTAACTATGTTAATAAACGGACCTAAATCGGAGGATCGGATAGAATGTGGTTTCGTAAACCAAATGAGTGTAAGAACTCATGTAGTATGGTTTAACAAAGCCTACATTCTAAAATGGAACCTATCCTAAGTGCTTACGACCCATTACGAGCCGTTTAGGTAGCTTATGCTACTTTAACGCGTCGTTCGCGTAAAACGTGTTCGGACCACCTAACTAGTCCTATGACAAGTAAAATATGCCTTAATATGTCTAATATTGTTGCCAAATCTGTTTAGATGTCAAAAATTATGTTACATATGCTTAAAATGAATTTTGGCGTAAAAAGGGCATTTTGGTCATTTACCTAAGGCATGTAAACTACCTATCATACAACTACTTAAACGAAGTGACCATAAGGTATAACCTCGGAAGGTTATTTCCCTATACAACTATGGTCACCTAATGTTAGTACATAACGTCTGTAGCTTCCGTCAGCATCTAGTCATGTTTTGTATATCTGTGTCTTTGTAAACAATTATGTAATGTATATGTATAGATAGAACAACAACTCAGGAAACGGGGCTTAACTGTAAAGTGTTGACTTTTGTTGACCAGTGTCATCCGATCGGATTACCATCCGATCGGACAGCACTCATCCGATCAAACAGCTTGTTATCCGTTCGGACAGGATGTCATCCAATCGGATAGCTTGCTATCCGAACGGACAACACTCACCACTTCCTGAGTTGCCTATAAATACTCATCCGGGTATCTCATTTTATACTTTTGACTCGAGCAAGAACCTGACCAGTGTCTGTCTTCTACCGGAGTTTTGTACTTTCAGAACGATTAATAGAAAGAACAGACCGTGTTTAATCGTTGAATTATGTGTTGAACAATCTGTGATTTGTCATAATGGATTCCGCACATTAGACAAAGTTGATTCATCTTGTTCCTTACGATTAGATCCTGTGCAAAGGGACCAACAAGTGGTATCAGAGCATCCAGGGAGCTGAATAGAGATCAACGACACCGAATTCACCGGAATTCGAGTTTCACTTGCCGATCAGAGTCAAATTTCACCGGAGATTTGACATATTTCTTCTCTTTCTACTCATTTCTTGCATTATTTCTCAGTTTGTCACTATAAACTTGAACGTGAATCTACTGTTAAAAATTGATAAAATCGATATCATTTGATTCGCAATCAATCAAAGTATAATCCTACTAAGTTTCATAATCAAATTCAATCAAAAACTAGATCAAATTCATCAAAAACCATGTTTAGTTGTTCATATGTGCTGACGTCATCCACTCGCTCGGACAGCTGTCCGAACGGATTGGAATAATTAGTATCTGCTAGTTTCTTGCTGACATCATCAGTGTTACTTGCTCGGATTACTATCCGAGTGATGTGATTCAGTTTGATCAAGAACATCAGCTTACGTCATCATCTCACCCGATCGGATAGCAATCCGATCAGATAGGATTTGAAAGTTCTTAATCTCATTTTCACTTCTAAAACTGTCATCCGATCGGATCACCATCCGAGTGGTGAAAGGTTGAAAAGTCAACTTTCAAAGTCAAGCTTGTCACTCGAACGAACGATCATCCGAGCGGATCACCATCCGGTCGGATAGCCTGTGTCACTCGTTCGGATAGTGACTCGATCGGATCACCATCCGATCCAGGAGTTTTATTTTGAAATTTTTGAAATTTGTAAAAATTTTCTAAGTATTTGTTGACTGTTTCAAGTACGTGAAAGATGGACGAATTCATGAATCCTTTCAGTGATATGTATGCCTTTGCAGGAAACTCTGGAGATGATACTTCTAGAAACACCAATGAGAATACGCCGAATGCAAAGAAAACTTTGTCAGACGCTATAGGTGTGGAAAGTGCATACGGAACATAGAACAAACCCCAAAAGTTGATGGCGATTGAAGAGTACAGTCGGTGGGCCAAGAAATTTGAAGAATGGTTAAAGGCATTTGCGTATACCAGCTGGAAAAGTCTAAAGAATGGATACAGTGATGGAGGGAAAAATGGTGAAAATTTGACATCAACCGAAGAAATAGATGTTTTTGTTGCCGAGCAAAAGTGCATCGCGTTGCTATTTCAGTCTGTCCGAGAAGATATAATATCTTTGATCGAGTATAACAATGCCAAAGATCTATGGAAAAAGTTAGAAGTGAAATGTTTGGGTAGTGCAGAAATAGTGAAAAACAAAAAGAAACTACTAAGAAAAGAGTTTGATTTATTTGG
Organism: Helianthus tuberosus; assembly: GCA_030545235.1. Taxonomy (NCBI): domain Eukaryota; kingdom Viridiplantae; phylum Streptophyta; class Magnoliopsida; order Asterales; family Asteraceae; genus Helianthus; species Helianthus tuberosus. Next base: position 122,926,112 of record CM060358.1, on the reverse strand, counting down.
TTGTTTAAAAATGAATCAGTTTGTAAGATGATTGAGAGGTTTGGGCACTTGAAGTTGGAGCTGGCGAGACATGGAATTACCTATTCTCTAGAAGAGTTAGTCGAAAAATTGTTTGACTCGTTGCCAGATGAGATAGATTGGCAATACTATGCGTTAATGCTGAAGAATACTATCAAGACTGAAGAGATGACAGTGGATCTGCTTATCGAGAGACTAGAGAGTCACGAGCTGGAGATAAAGAAAACACACAAAGTCAATCACTCGTCATATCAGCAGAATTTGGAGTTGTATTATCCAAAAAGCATGATTCCCAAGAATACGTCTCCCAAGACAGCTTTTTCTACTGAAAATTCCAACACATCTAGCAAAGAGAGTGCAAGCAGTGGATTTCACAGTGGCTCTTCGTCTACTTCAAACCAATCAGCTGCAAAGAACTTATTTCAATGCAATATTGCTGTGGATTTAAAGAACGCTCAAAACTTCAGCGAGGAGTCTGCAAAGCAACAGATGGTTTTCTTAGCTTATGTGCTAGAGTCGTATGAGAGCCTTGTGGCAGGCAAGATAGGCAACACCAACCTAACAAAGGAAGACTACGATCAAATAGATCCTGAGGAGATGGAATTGATCGACATAAGGTGTTGTATGGCCAGTGCAGTGAGAAGGGCACAGCGTTTTATGGGGATTACAGGAAGAAAGTCTATTGGTGGACCATCTACCAAGTTAGGCTTTGACAAGTCAAAAGTGACCTGTTTCAAGTGTAAACAGAAAGGTCATTTTAAAAGAGAGTGCCGGAATGCTTATGCTGATGATTCTGAAAATCCGTTCAAAGAAGATTACTACAAGAAAGCGATTTATCATCAGAATAAATCAGAACCGCCCAGAATAAAACAACTTGAGGATAATAAAGAAAAATCCAGAGCTCTTGCTGTGATTCATGACGATGAAGGTTTTGACTGGAGCGAGTTGTTACCAGAGGAGGATGCGGTTGGATATGCTTTTATGGCAAAGACTGTTGAACCTGTTCCTTTTAAAGACAACAGAAATGAACAAGAGAAGTATGTTAACAGAAAGATGATAGCTCAAAACAGAATGATTAGAATATCTGATATATACACTGAAGCAAAAAGGGCAAAGAGATGGGATCCAAATAGAGAATGTTATCTTGACCCCATGGGAAACATTGCTATTGACTATAAGAGCCTCGATCTTGAAACCATAATTCAACAAATTGCTGAAGAAGAAGAGGGTTGGCAAAGAAAATGGTGGGGAAACGGAGAAGAAAAAGAAGAAAAGTCAAAGAAGATTGATGATGGGATCATTGATACATCACAAGAGTTGAATGCTGAAAACTTCGGAAAGATGGCTGACAAAGTGCTGGCTGCTAAGGAACTTGAGGTAGACTCTAAATCCGTATCTGAGTCCAAAAGCCAGGTCAGTTCAAATATGTCAACGAGTGCGTCAGGTAAGAAATTAAATGGTGACATTGACTGCAAAAATTGCATGAAAGAGTGCAAAGTTTGTAGTACAATCACTTATCTCAATGGTAAGAAAGTTGATGATCTGACTGCTAGAGTCCGAAGTGTTGAGGATCAGATCCTTAAACGTGATAAAATGTTGAAAGCTTCGAATGACAGATTAAAAGAATTAATTGACAAAATCAAAACTGATAAAATTGACATAGAAAGAGTTAGGAAAGAAAATGAAAAACTAATTCTTGAAAATCGTCAAATTTCTGAAAGTTTTGAGAAGCTAAAACGCACAGTGAAAGATTCCGATGATAGAAACGGTAAAACATACAAAGAAAATTGTCAATTGCAAGGTGTTTTGAGGGTTAAAGAAGAATTAATCAACCAACAATTTGATGAGATTGCTAAATTGAAGCTTCAGTTTGAAGAAGCTAAGATCGAGAATGAGCGTATTAATTTGAAACTGAATAGTTACAGCTCTGCAAGCTTTGTTTTGCAACACATTGTTCCCAAACCCATTGGGAAAAACAAAGCAGGCAAAGATGTATACTGTGATGGAACTGGGGTCGGGTTTCATCAAGTTCCGCCACCAGTTCTAAACAATTTTTCAAAGAAACAATCAGGGTTGGTTAATGATGAAGTTGAAAAGAATGAGGTTAAACTTCCAGAGTCAATTGATGTGACATTTTCTTCTTCATCATCTGATGATAGTGTTCAAACTGATATTGTTAAAAGCATGGCTGAAAGTGTTTTGAAGTCTGATATTGATTCAGCTGATGATGATGAATGTTTTCTGGATAAATACATTCAGAAATCAAAATCCAAAAACAACTTAAATGATGAACCTGTTGTTGTGATGTATAAGATGGCTGGATCTGATAAGTTATATTCGGATCTTGAATTTCCTTTAGAAAATGTGAATGTGGGAAAATTGAGAAATGTTTTTAAATTGATTGAGATTGATATATCAGAAATCGAAGGTTTGAGAAATTCAAAGAGGAAATTAAATTTTGAAAAAGATAAAGCTTACTACAAAAAACCTGTCATTCCACCACGTTTTTCTAACAACAACCGAAACAAATGGTCGGGTGGATATCAGGGTGGTAAGAATTATCAGAAAAAGAATGTTCAGAACAAGAGGTTTACTGAGAAAAAGGTGTTCGTGAACAGTTCAAGTTCACTTTCTGATGAGGAATCTGAGATTTTTTCAAAATCAAACAAAGAGTTCTTTGAAAAGAAGGCCTCACAGCCTCAGTCTGAAGGCACAAGTCAGCTGACACCCGAACATGCTTCAAATGCAATCAATTGGACATATTGCACGAAAGTGTACCAACTTGAAGCCTAAGACTGAAGTTGTGATGAATTCAATCAAGAAAGATGTTGTGAAGGGAAAAGCTCCATTGGTCGTTGAGAAAAAGGTTTTGAAAAATGAAAACACCAAGATCAAAACTGAACCTGTTAAGAATTTGGTAACTAAAAATGACAAATTTTACAAACGGGTTGCGTCACCTCAACAAACATGGAAGCCAAAAACTGTTGACAAGAAAGCAAATTCTCCAAAACCAAAGGTGTCTGAGACTGAAAAACCATCATCTTCAACCAAGAAGATGTATGTACCTTTGGATTTATATGAGAAACAAGAAAAACAAAAATCGACTTCTGAAAAGAAGTATGTGGTAAAGAAAGACCAATCATCTAGTCAACCTCCGAAAAAGGATTTTTCTTTACACAAAGAGGTTGAGATTGGGTCTGAAGAGAGCTTGAAGATAAATGACAAAAACTTTCCACCATTATATACTGCATCAACTCACATCAATGTCAAGTTACCCGAGTCAAAAGAGGCTTGGGTGGCATCAAAATCTAACTAAATGTTTTTGAAATGTGCAGGGGCTTCCAAGATCCTTTTCACATTGGATTATGGATAGTGGAGCTTCTCGACACATGACACGGAAGACAGCGTTGTTGTATGATGTTAGAAATTTCAATGGAGGGTATGTAGGGTTCGCAGGTAACCAAGGTGGTAGAATTGTTGGTGAAGGAACGTTATCCAATGGGATTGTCACATTTGAAAGAGTTAACTACATTGCTGAGCTGGAGAATAATCTGCTGAGTATCTCACAGATTTGTGACAGGATGTATACCACTCACTTCACAGACAAAGAATGTTTGATCTTGAAGCCAGGATTTGTTATCCCTGAAGAATGGATTATCATGAGGGCACCAAGAGTCAATGATATGTATGTGTTGGATATGAGTGTAGCTACTAGAACCACGGGTCAGGCTCATTGTTTTGTGTCTAGAGCAACGGAGAAAGAATCGCAGTTGTGGCATCGCAAGATGGGCCACATTCACCTACGAAAAATGAATCACCTGGTGCATAATGATTTAGTTCTGGGTGTTCACATTAAAGATTTTCATCTGGAAGGGGAGTGCATTAGTTGCATCAAAGGCAAGCAGAAGAAAAAGTCACACCCTAAAAAGTAAGTCAATTCAGTCTCAAGATCTCTGGAGAGACTTCACATGGATTTGTTTGGTCCTGTGAATGTCAAAAGTATTACAGGAGATCTCTACTGTCTTGTGGTTACTGATGATTATTCCAGATTTTCGTGGGTATCATTCTTGAAGACTAAAGATGAGACTTTTGAAAGTTTGATGGCGTTGTTTAGAAAAATTGAAAATTTGTACCAAGCTCGTATCAGAAGAATCAGAAGTGACAACGGTACAGAGTTTAAGAACAACCGAATGGAAGAATTTTGTGATGAGAAAGGAATATTGCATGAATTTAGTGCTCCTTATACTCCACAACAAAATGGAGTAGCAGAACGAAAGAACACGACACTAATCGAAACGGCCAGAACAATGTTTGCTGATTCAAAGCTACCAATCAACTTTTGGGCAGAAGCAGTGTCAGCCGCTTGTTATACTCTCAACCGGGTTCTCACAGTAAAGAAATTCAACAAGACGTGTTTTGAGCTGATAAATCTCCGCAAACCTAACCTGAAGTATCTGGAACCTTTTGGGTCTCCCTGCACAGTTTTAGAGCCTTTTGGGAAGTTTGGTCCAAAGAGCATTGAAGGAATATTTGTGGGTTATTCTAGTCCACAAAAACAAGTCTTTGTTCCAAGTTTAAAGCGGATCATTGAAGCATACAATGTTGAATGTCAGGGCCATACAATGCCACCGCAGAATCCCGACGACTCATGGCGTTTCAATTATGATACTTTGTGGGATTCCTTCAACATGGAGGAAGAACCAGAGTTCTTTGACGAGTTGGATATTCTAAGAGAGTATGAGTCATCACAAGAAAGGTTCCCAGCTGATTTTTCTAAATGTCAACGGCAAACTTCAAATGATGATGAAGCAGGTCCAAGCAATGCTGGAGAACATGATGATATTCAACAAAATGAAGTTGCTCAGGATAATCAGACGGTAGAGAATGATAATCAAGAATCTGAGAACAGACCAATATTTGATCATGATGATTCAGATTCTGAGGGGGAGCAAATTCAGTTTCCAGATCAAACAATTCCAGTCAATGAACAAGATGCAAATCAAAATGTCACAAATTTGGAAGGCAAGGTAGATGTTTCAGGCGAGGCAATGCCAAGAACTCTTTCATACCATCCAGAGGAGTTGATAATCGGAGAATTGCAGTCAGGCGTCCGCACTCGAAGACAACTTGATCAAGGGCTTACATGTTTTTATTCAAAAGTTGCTCCATTACAAACTGACTTTTCACTAAGTTGTTTTATCCCGCAGATTAAACCAAGGACTTATAAAGAGGCGCTTACTGAAGATTCTTGGTTCAATGCAATGCAGGAGGAACTGAGCCAATTCGAGAAGTTAGGTGTGTGGAAGTTAGTGGATTTGCCTGATGGTCATCGGAAGATTAACACCAAATGGGTGTTTAAATGTAAGAGGGATGATCGAGGGGTTGTTGTTCGTAACAAAGCTCGACTCGTAGTCCAGGGTTTCAGTCAGCAGGAGGGTATAGATTTCACTGAAGTGTATGCTCCGGTTGCTAGACTTGAAGCAATCAGGATCTTCCTAGCATTTGCATCATGGAAAGGATTTAAAGTCTTTCAGCTAGATGTGAAGTCGTCGTTTCTCTATGGCAAGGTGAAAGAGGAGGTATATGTCGGACAGCCACCGGGCTTCACCGACCCAATTCACAAAGATAGAGTTTATCTCCTGGATAAGGCGTTATACGACTTACATCAGGCCCCGAGAGCCTAGTATGAGACCCTGTCTCTACATCTGTTAGCCAACAACTTCATCCGAGGAAAGATAGATGCCACTCTGTTCACAAAAGAAGCCGACGGGCATCTTCTGATAGTCCAAATTTACGTGGACGACATAATTTTCGGGTCTACAAATGAACAACTCTGCAAAGATTTTGAAAAAGTTATGAAGCAGAAGTTTGAAATGTCATTAATGGGTGAGATGAAGTTCTTCTTGGGGCTTCAGGTTGATCAACTACCCGAGGGAACGTTCATACATCAAACGAAGTATGTTCATGATATTCTGGAGAAATTCGGAATGTCAGGAATGTCACCTATGTCCACCACATTAGCGACTAACCATGGAATAAACCCTGATCTCACTGGAGAGAAGGTAGATGAAACGCTGTATCGCTCCATGATCGGTTCGTTAATGTACTTGACGGCATCAAGACCGGATATTATGTATCCAACATGCCTCGCAGCTCGGTTTCAGTCAAATCCTAGAGCTTCGCATATGGTAATTGTGAAAAGGATTCTACGCTACCTGAAAGGAACTCCATCACTGTGGTTATGGTATCCAAAAGTAGGCGATTTCACGCTCGAAGGATATTCTGATTCCGATTTCAGTTGCTGCAAAGTTAACGCTAAATCAACAACAGCGGGGTGCCAGTTTTTTGGACCACGATTGGTCACCTTGCAATGCAAGAAGCAGACCTCTGTCGCTTTATCCACATGTGTAGCCGAATATGTATCTGCCAGCAGCTGCTGCTCTCATATCTTGTGGATCCAACAACATATGTGAGACTACGGTTTGCAATTTCTTAATTCCCCTATCTTTGTTGATAATGAGGCAGCTATAAACATAACAAAAAATCCTGTTCATCACGCTAAAACGAAACACATTGAAATTCGTCATCACTTCATCGGAGACTGTTTCGAGAAGAAGTTGATACGAATAGAAAAAATCCACATCGATGAACAAAAAGCTGACTTACATACCAAAGCATTAGACAAAACACGTTTTCAATATCTTTTGAAACTTAATGGTATGAAGTTACTATCGGATGCGGAGGAAATCGTTGGCGTCGATGAAGGTACCACTGTAGATGATGCTGAAAAGCAATCTGCAATGGTTTGTCAATTTTTTACTTGTTTTGGTCTTTAGGGGGAGATAGGGTATAATTTCAGAAAATACAAAAACATTAAAAAATTCTAAAACCCAAAAACATTTGAAAATTTAAAAAGCCAAAAAATGATAAAATTTAAAAAAGAGGTTGTGTAAAAAGGGAAAATGATAGTACATCAGCTAGACAGTTATGGTATGCTAAAGAAATGGAAAGTTTAAATGCATTAAACAGTCTCACTGATGATGTGCCGATAGGTTTTTACACATTTAGTAGGTCTGTTCGGGATATAAACCTAAATCTTACTTGCTTATTTCGTGGGGAACACTACTTGGATATATAGGTAACCCCTGAAATCTTGTTTGAAAGATCCCTCTTTCTGAGATACTAGGTCTTTATACTCAGTGATATCTGGGGTATTATCCCGGGACTTCTGATTTTGCGGAAGCAATAGCCTAGTCCCCGGAGAATACTTTACCGCATGCTTGAAATATAGCGCCGCCCTCAGCATTAAATGATGAGACAATAAAATTGCTAATCAATGCTGTTGTAAAAAAAATCCTCTAAAGGGGACCCACCCAAGACGAACCGTCATCTCTCTGCTGAACGGAAGTTCTGACCTGAACTCTCACGGTTTCGTACTGTTTCATAATTTATTCCCTTACAGATATCATCTGTGGTATACTCACCTATAAGACTGAATATTGGGATCTCGATACGGGAGTATATTCAAGAGGTGGGACACACATATAAGTTTAAGTCTCTAAAATATTAAATCCGTATCCTGGACAGATTGAAATGTGTGAAAATTTAAGTGGATCAGTATATCGACAATCTAAGTGAATTGTTTAATTCTGAATATGTAATTAAAGCTTAACGGTACTTGCAACTTGTCAATAGCTGATATGATTCCCTAACACGCTCACCAAAAATTTGTCTGTAAATAGTTTATATTTACTGCATTTTATTTTCTGTATTTCATTTCTAGTTTAGAAACTTTATTAAAAATCCAAAAAGATTTTACATTTCTGCGTTATTTTCTGACAAACCAAAGTGGAGAGCTGATCTTCAGATTCACAGTTTAAGAAAGATGCAGGAAGTTACTGAGCTGGAAGATGAGTTTGGAGCTAATCATGCTAATCATGAAATTGAAAAGTCAAAACAAGTTCATTAAGTAGAAACTTGTAATTTTTCTGAAAATTGGTTGAACACGAATAAAGAAAATGTCAGTATGCTTTGAATCGGGTCAACCAAGGTCATTAAGTTGGACTTGGTTGGCAAATTAAGTACCTAGGGTCATTAACTTGGACCTAGATACCTAAGTGGATTTCTAAAAACTGATAAAATTTGAGAAAATTTCAAAGGGTCAAAAAGTCAAAGTTTTTAAAAAAAGTCAAATAGTGTGCCTCACTCGGATATCAATCCGTTCGGATGACAATCTGCTCGGATGGCAATCCGGTCGGATGACCATCCGACTCATGCATCACTATAAATAGAGGGTCAAAGGTCAGTCAATGGTTACCCGCTCGGACAACCTTCTTTCTCTCTCACACACTTTGATTTTCTGATCTTATTTTCTTCGGATTTCTTTGCACGAATCTTTGGATCGTTGGTTTGCACAACTTTTACAATGGCAAAGGACTGGGAGAAAACGCATAACATTTACTGCCTGTTAGAAAAAGAATATACAGAGAAATTAGTGATTGAAGAAGTTGCTAAATTCTTGAGAGAGAGTAGAATTGCTAATGCTTTAACTGATAAAACTATAGTTTACGAATCACATGTCAGACGTTTTTGGAACTCTACAAGATATGAAGAGAAAGATAAAACGATCTACTCTGCAGTAACAAAGAGAGATGAGAAGGGAAAGAAAGTAGATTTGGAAATTAAGATAACAGTTGGTGATGTGAGACGTGTGTTAGACTTAGGTGATTCTGATAATGATCCAACCATTATCTATGAACGTCTAGCAAAAGGTCTGTGGTGCAGAATGGGTTTCACAGGGAGTGTAAATGGAAAGATCTTGAAAACAAGTTTCAGTAATGCTTACAAATTTTTGGTACATTGTGTTATTCACGCTTTATCACACAGGAAGGGTGCCTATGATGAAGCTTCAGATTATATCATGAACATTATCACTTGCCTCGTTTTGAACAGGCCATATAATATTTCTCAAGTGATATTCGACTACATGACTGAAAATGCAAAGGCGGGAAACAAGAAGTACATCATGTATCCTCGCTTTGTACAGATGCTACTTGATGATCAGTTCAAAGATCTTGAGAAGAGTGATGATGATATTTTGGGACTGAGACACATGACAGCAGAAACAATAAGCAGACTTACAAAGGGTCCGAACACAAGAGCAAAAAGGATGATATGCAGAATTAGCAGACCAGCTTATGTTGCTCCAGAAAATGATGCTTGGAGACATCAAAACAGTGATTCTGACAATGAAGATGAGAAAATGAGTTTGTTTTCTGAAAAGAATGCTAGATGGTGGTGTGTAAAAGATGGGAAGAGAAAGAGAACTCCCAAGTCATCTCCTACTGTTCAGATTCCAAAGGAACCAGTTCCTAAAATTGTTATTAAGGGTACAGTGAAAGGGGGAGTAATAAGAAAAGATAGAATGTTAAAATGCTATATTATTCTAATGATATCTTCTATGTCTATTTTGCAGAACCACAACAGAGATTGGTGGATGACATAGTATTGGAACCATCTGCAGTTATTCGAGAAGGAGCTGATTTGCTGTCACAATCCTTTGAAAGTTTTTTAAAAAGGAATGAGGATGTTGATGCTCAGAAAGAGAAAGGTTCAAGTGCTCAAGCTAAAGGTTTCAAAGGAAAAGAACCAGAAGGTGTTGTTCAAGATGTTTCAAGTGATGAAGATTCTGAAGCTACTGAGTCAGAATCAGAACTTGATCCAACTACACTTGGCAGAGGGAAGGCTCAACTGAAGATAAAACGTTCCAAGAAGCAGAAAGTATCAGATGAAGAAGATTCTTCTTTTGAACCTAATGAACCAAAGAAACTGATAAAGAAGCGTAAAGCTGTTCAAACCAGAGTCATTCCAAGAAGTGAACGGGCAAAGAAAGGGGAAGCTAAAGCACAAAGAGATCAAGGAGGTAAAGGCAAAAAGCATACTGAATCATCAAAGGATCAGGAACCAGAGGTGCAGAATGTCAAAGTACCGGAAGTTCAACAGAAAGTTGGTCATGATGATTATGTTGAAGTGACTAAGGGTGGAGTCTTCAGTTCAAAATTTCCACCAATACCTCAAAACATTGATTTTCAAGGATCTTAAAATCCCAAAGCTACACATGATCCATTTGGAAATCTTCCACCCGCTACAGGAGATCCTTTAGAAGATTTAAATTTTGGAGATGATTTTGATGTGTTCAACAATGAAGCCGTAAAGATTTTGGCAAAGAAGTTTGCTGAGCTTGAGAGAGAAAAGATGAAAGCTGAAACAGAACGTAATGTTTTAAAGAAGCAAGTTAATCAGCTGATGAAAGCTCATGATCAAATCAGGACGGTGCTGATAGAAAAAGAGAAGATGATAAATGAATTAAAGGATGACAGCAGTGATAATTCTAAAATGTTTGAATTATTGACAGCAGAAATTTCATCATTAAATGTGAAGATAAAGAATCTTCAAGATGTGAATCAGACGCTTAATCAGCTTCTCAGTGAAATGAGTGAAGCTTCATCAAACGAAATGAAGGCTATGAAGTTGGAGATGGAATCAATGAAGGCTGATAAAGTAATGAAGGACAACCAGCTTAACATGTTGTATGCGGTAATGGAAAGTCACTTGAAGATTGATGTTCATGCTGCTTTCAATGATCTTGAAGTTAAAAAGGTAGAGGATAGAAGAATTGAACGAGAAAGACGACTAGCTGAAGATGCCACTCAAAAGAACAAAAGTGTAATTGAAGAAGTTCAAGAAGCTGGTGGGTCTTCTAGTCAAGTTGACATTGAAATGGTTGATGTGGAAAATATTCAAGAACAAGTTGAAGAGCAAGTTGTTGAAGATATTCTAGAACAAGATGCTAAAGATGAACAAAATCAAAACTTTATGATGGTTGGTGAGTCTTCTCTATTCATTGATACTGATGAAGTTATTCGAAGAGTTGCTGCTATTCAAAAGAAGAGAAAGGCCAAAGAAGTGTTGTTGCTAGAATGGAAGACACATCAATTTGTTCTTGTTGGAAAAGCTTCTACAGTGCCTTACAACATATCAGAAATTGTTCGCAGAATGAAAATTGAGGAAAGGCGAAAAGAAGAAAACAAAGCACGTGGAGAAGATGTTAGTGATTCTGATCTTGAAATTTTTGGTGATGATGAAGAGAATGAAGATGAAAATGATGATAAAGACGAGTCTGTACAGAAAGATGATAAGAAAGACGATAATGACAAGAAGAACGATGATGATGATCAAGGGTCTTCTGGCTTGTTAATTGATAATCTTAATGTTCAAGAAAGGATTGAAGAGTTGCTGAATGATGAAATCAACAAACAGGAAGATGACACTCAACATGAAGCCTCAACATCTGGAAAACAACATGCAGACCAGGTATTCCTAACAAACCCTACTGTTATCTATCTACATGACAAACATGAAGGGGAGATCGAAGTTCAGAAAACAAGAGCCGAGATGTTGGAAGAATTGGGCTTAGAGGATGGAAAGTTTAAGTTCGATATTGAAGAAGAAATACCTGAGTCTTCAGAAGATATATTTGAGCCAAGATACGCACAAGAAGCTGATCACTACGATAATGTTATTGTTGAAGAAGCTTCAGATTCATCAGATGAAGAAACTGATTTCCACTATTCTGGTATTGATGAGACGTTTCCATCATTAGCGGAAATGTTCAAAGATCGAAATGTAGATGAGATCAGAAGAAAGATTGTTGAAAAGGTGTCTACCGAAGGTATTCCAGAAACCATTCCCAGAGAAAATCTGGCAGAAAAAAGGAAGAAATGGTTCAAAGTCATGCCGAAGGAGAGAAAGAAACTTAGGGCACTTCAATTCTTCACACACAACAAAGATCTTTCTTGGGGTGACATTCTTTCATGGGGTTATTTGGAAGATTTACAAGTTTATGCAATCAGACGAGAACAGGGAGTGCAGTATTTCGAATTTTTGGCAGATATAAAAACTCTTCCATGGTGGGACATAGATGAGTTGGTAAAAACAAAAAACATTAAAGAATTTTATCATGGTCTGGATGTCAAGCAGCATGATCAACATTTATGGAAATATGTGAAGCAGCAGGCAAAAGCAAGGTATCCTGACTGGAAACCTCATTTTCCAGAGCAAATTGTTACATACTTGGAGAATGGTGAAAAAGACATAACTCTGGATATCAAACCTCCTCGATGTCTAAAGAATATGCCTTTACGAGCGATGGAGCAAGACTTCTTTGAAAAATTTGAAGGGTGGTTGTACAATCAATCTACGGCCGAGGCAATAATTTCTCTACATAACAAGTCCACTGGAGAAGCAAGAAGGATATGTGTGTTAGATCCCATGTGGCTTGTAAATTGCTCAAAGAAAGACATAGATTGCCTGTTCTACAACAAGATAGTCTACGAAAGGCCTGATAAAGAGCAAGCAATGCAATACCAAACAATTGTAGATGTATGTTTTGCCCAAGACATCAATTCAGGAAGATATTGGAAGACAAAATGGAGAGATTTGGAGATTGATGAGTTCCTGAAAAAGTATAAGCGTGAACAAAGGTCCAAAAGATTGCTGAAAGAGCTGCTGAGCTGGGAAGGCGTAAGATGGGCATTGTACCACCAACAGATCAAACGCCAATTGAATCAGAGGAAAACAAGATTCCTACATGGGATCGGAAGCGTGATGGTGATCCTGTTTACAGAAATTGGTGGTTGACTGAAGGAAGGCATAAAAGAAAAAGAATGTTAGAAGAAAAAGCAAAGTTGAGAAGACAGAAAGCGAAAGAACGAAGACGCAACAGGAAGAATTGAAGACTATGCTGGAAGGAACTACAGCTACATCCGAGGGGGAGTCTGTTAGTACATAACGTATGTAGCTTCCGTCAGCATCTAGTCATGTTTTGTATATCTGTGTCTTTGTAAACAATTATGTAATGTGTATGTGTAGATAGAACGACAACTCAGGAAACGGGGCTTAACTGTAAAGTGTTGACTTTTGTTGACCAGTGTCATCCGATTGGATTACCATCCGATCGGACAGCACTCATCCGATCAGACAGCTTGTTATCCGTTCGGACAGGATGTCATCCGATCGGATAGCTTGCTATCCGAACGGACAACACTCACCACTTCCTGAGTTGCCTATAAATACTCATCCGGGTATCTCATTTTATACTTTTGACTCGAGCAAGAACCTGACCAGTGTCTGTCTTCTACCGGAGTTTTGTACTTTCAGAACGATTAATAGAAAGAACAGACCGTGTTTAATCGTTGAATTCTGTGTTGAACAATCTGTGATTTGTCATAATGGATTCCGCACATTAGACAAAGTCGATTCATCTTGTTCCTTACGATTAGATCCTGTGCAAAGGGACCAACACCTAATGTGTTTGGACGGATCCTAATGATCGACCAAATGGGTCGGGTTCGAAAGTATAAGCGGTTGTTTAGACCGCTTACCTTGCGACCCTACATAAGCACTAAACCTAAAGTGACGAGCTAAACATGTTAAAACATGTTTAACGAATTTAGAAAACAGGTTTGGTATCAAAACAAATGGTTTTGATACCTAAAAGTAGTTTGGTTACAAAATACGCAAGAATACGTATTTTGGCCGAAACTACGATTCGTCACTAAGCCTACATAACGTGGTAATCAGTAGGTATAGTCACTAGGGACTATAACCATCGTGATTACGCTCACGTTGCGAAGTTCAAACGAACTTCGTGTTGACCATAAACTGGTCAATGCAGAAAGTCAAACAGAGTTTGACTTTCGTGCTAAAAACGCATAAAAGAACGAAAGAGGACTTACAAAAGGTCCAAGAACGGAAGTTTGACCCGATTATTCTCAGGTATGAAGTCAAAGCACTTCAACTTAGAGAAATATCAGATCAAAGGTGTGAGTTTTGAGCAAAGGGGTGAGGGGTATTTATAGTCTTCGTACAACCGTTAGGATCGTTCATCGAAAACTGAGCTTCAATCTCAGCCGTACACCTCATGCCCACTGATTTTAATACCATGGGCACCTCCAAAAGAGCCCATAGGATCATAAAAACCATGTGCAAAGGTGTGGTACAGCTGGAACAAGCTGGAAACAACTTTTCTGTCCAGCATGTGCCCAGTTCCAGAAAGTTTCAAATATTTACAGTTTTGGTCCCTACACATGTTTAAGGCCTATTTTGATGCGTTTAAACCCCGTTAACCCATTTTCAAGGCTCAATAATGAAGGTTAAGTATATGGAACATGAAAATTACTCAAAAATATCTCGGATGTCGGTTCGTTTGGCCGTACGGTCGCGTTGTTCGGTTAATTACGACGAAACACGAACGAATGCGAAAAATGATCCAAATTACGCGACGAATGGAATTTTATCATGCCAATCACTAAAATAAAATATTTTAATGATTACATAAATTTTTGGATGTCCGGATGTATTCAAAACGTAAGATATGCGCGAAAATGCAAACTTATGCACTTTTTGACGCTTTTAGTCCCTGATTGAGCATAAAGTTTATTTTAGCATACCGAGCCCCTCAAAGCCTATTTCTAAGCTATGTAAAGGATATTTATGGTATGTTTAACTTATGATCATGTTCCGGAATGTTCGTTACGGTACGAATCGGCATACTTTCGCAGTTTGTCGAATTTAGTCCATGTAAGCGAATAAACTTGATTTTGCCATACCAAAGCCTTCAAAACTTATTTCTAAGTTATGTAAAGGTTATTTAAGGTATGTTAAGAATATGTTGATGTTCTGGAGTGTTTGTCGCATTAAACTGATTACGTTTTCACACCAGTTTGCGTATAACTCTCCAGAAAGCGATATAGAGTTTGAAATTGAACAAAAATCAAAACATGAAAAATGTCAAACTTAATTAAACAAACATTTGGGTCAAATTACATTGTTTCATTGATAACTGAACTGTTTACAATGATTACAGACACAGGTGTCACAAGGTACGTGTAAATCATGCTCAGCCAGGCACTTTTTGAGGTTCGAAACGTGGAAAGTCGGGTGAGCGTTGTTGAGTTCCTCCGGTAGTTCGAGTCTGTAGGCCACTTTTCCGATCCTTTCCAGAATCTTAAAGGGTCCAACATATCGAGGCGCGAGCTTTCCTCTCTTGCCGAATCTGACCACACCCTTCCAAGGTGATACCTTTAGTAGTACATGGTCGCCAACATCAAATTCAAGTGGCTTGCGTCGTCTATCGGCGTAACTTTTCTGACGACTCCGAGCTTTCAGTAGATTGTCTCGAATTTGGAGGATTTTTTCAGTCGTTTCTTGCAGTAGCTCAGGACCGGTTAATTGCGAGTGCCCGATCTCGTGCCATACAATGGACGATCGACATCTTATTCCATACAATGCCTCAAATGGTGCCATTTGAATGCTGGAATGATAACTGTTATTGTACGAGAATTCGGCTAAAGGTAAGTATGCGTCCCAATTACCACCGAAATCTATGACACACGAACGGAGCATGTCTTCAAGGGTACGAATTGTTCTTTCAGTCTGACCGTCGGTTTGGGGATGAAAAGCAGTACTTAGATTAAGCGCAGTACCAAGAGCAGATTGAAATGATTCCCAAAGACGCGAGGTAAACCGAGCATCGTGGTCAGAAATGATGTCGCGAGGCGTCCCATGTCGACAAATGATCTCTTTGGTGTAGATTCAGGCTAACTTTTCTACCTTGTAGTCTTCCCGTATCGGCAAAAAGTGAGCAGATTTAGTCAAACAGTCAACGATAACCCAGATGATGTCGTGACCTGATGGCGTGCACGGAAGTTTCGTTATGAAATCCATAGCTATACTCTCCCACTTCCACATAGGGATTTCGGGTTGAACGAGTATGCCAGAGGGTCTTTGGTGCTTAGCCTTAACTTTCGAACATGTCAGGCACTTCGAAACATAAAGGGCGATATCTCTCTTCATGCCCAGCCACCAGTACTTGTAGTGCAGGTCCTGGTACATCTTGTCAGCACCGGGATGAATAGAATATCGGGATTTGTGGGCTTCGTCCATCAAAATCTGTCGTAAGTTGGTCCGTTTAGGGATCCAAATTCGGTCCAGATAGTGGAATATCCCATTCGACTTGTTCTCTAGCTGGGCTCCATCGTTGAGAATCATTTCCTTCTTCAAAGTGTGTTCATTAAAGCAGGCATGTTGGGCGTCGCGGATGAGGGTTTCGAGATCATATTGGGCTTGAACATTACGGGCGCTGTGCAAATAACTTCGTCTGCTGAGAGCGTCGGCAACGACATTTGCTTTGCCAGGATAATAACAAATCTCACAGTCATAATCGTTGAGAAGTTCTACCCACCGGCGTTGACATTTAGCTCCTTCTGGTCAAAGATATGTTGTAGGCTCCTATGATCGGTGAAGATCGTACACTTGGTACCATAAAGGTAGTGTCGCCAAATCTTTAACGCAAAAACAACTGCGCCTAGCTCGAGGTCATGGGTTGTATAGTTCTTCTCATGGATCTTGAGCTGACGAGATGCGTAAGCAATAACCTTGTCTCGTTGCATGAGAACACAACCAAGCCCAAGGTTCGAGGCATCACAATAGACTATAAAGTCATCGTTTCCGTCGGGTAGAGTGAGAATAGGAGCATTCCAAAGCATGTACTTGAGGGTTTGAAAGGCAGTCTCTTGTCCGGTTCCCCAAACAAAAGGCTTGTCTTTGTGCGTGAGAGAGGTAAGCGGCACAGCAATTTTAGAGAATCCTTCGATGAATCGGCGATAATAGCCCGCTAATCCGAGAAAAGAATGGACTTCAGACGGGTTCTTAGGTGTAACCCAACTCTTGACAGCTTCGATCTTCGCGGGGTCGACGTGGATACCTTGACTATTGACAATGTGACCAAGGAATTGAACCTCCTCTAGCCAGAATTCACACTTGGAGAACTTGGCATAGAGTCGGTTCCCTTGGAGTAGCTTGAGAACCAAACGTAGATGTTGCCCGTGTTCGGTTTTCGACTTGGAATAGATCAGGATATCATCGATGAACACGATGACGAAGCGGTCGAGAAAAGGTTTACACACGCGATTCATCAGATCCATGAAAACCGCGGGTGCATTGGTTAAACCAAAAGGCATAACAACGAACTCGTAGTGACCGTATCGAGTGCGAAAAGCGGTTTTGGGAATATCCTCCTCTTGAATGCGTAACTGGTGGTAGCCTGAGCGTAGATCGATCTTGGAAAAACACGTAGCGCCTTGTAACTGGTCAAATAAATCATCGATGCGGGGCAAGGGATAGCGATTCTTGATTGTCAGCTTATTCAATTCCCGGTAGTCGATGCACATCTGGAACGACCCATCCTTCTTTTTGACGAAAAGGACTGGTGCGCCCCAAGGAGAAGTACTAGGGCAAATGAAGCCTTTATCCAGAAGTTCCTAGAGCTGACTCGAGAGTTCCCGCATTTCGAACGGAGCGAGTCGATAAGGAGCTCTTGCAACAGGATTTGCTCCAGGAATGAGGTCGATGCGAAAGTCGATATCATGACTTGGTGGTAAACCTGGGAGATCTTCAGGAAAAACGTTAGGGAATTCACGAACAACAGGAACGTCTTTCACCTCTTTAACTTCCTTTTTCTCCACTACTACAATGTGTGCCAAGAAAGCTTGGTATTCCTTGCGGAGATACTTGCTAGCTTGAACACATGACATGAGTTGGAGTTTCTTCGATGCGACTTCACCATAAACACATAATTGGTCACCATTAGCGAGCGAGAATCGAATCATCTTGTCGAAGCAAACAACTTCAGCATGGTTTTCACGAAGAAAGTCCATGCCTACTATGACCTCAAAACTACCAAGCTGCATCGGAGTAAGGTCGATAGGAAAGATGTGATTGTTGAGCTCGAGGGTACAATCACGAAGAACAGAATTGACAGCGACAGTTCTTCCGGTGGCAACTTCAACATCGAACGTCGAGGGGAGATGGGCGCGCTTACGATTAAGAAGCTTTTCGAACTCAAACGATACAAAACAGTTATCGGCTCCAGTATCAAATAAACACGAAGCATAAATACCATTCACAAGGAACGTATCATTGACCACGTTGTTATCAGCCTGAGCCTAGCGCACATTAATGTTGAAAGTTCGAGCATGACTCGTCAATGTTATCATCATTATTAATATATTATAGATAAAAAAGTTAAAATTTTGTATGGGCTCGTTTAGGCTCGCGAGCCTAAACAAGCTTTGTATTACAGGCTCGAGCTCGGGCTCGATAACAAAATGAGCTCTATTTCAGGCTCGTGCTCGGGCTCGGGCTTGTTAAGGCTCAACTCGTTCGAGCTTTTAACCGAGCCAATCACAAGTAGCTCTCGAGCCTCTGGGCTTGTTTACACCCCTAAGCACGAGCGGCTTATTGCTGTTGTTGCTAAGGCTGCTGCTGTTGCGGAGGCTGCTGTTGATGCGGCTCTTGCTTCACAACCCGATTGGGGCACATGTTTGCGAAGTGGTTGGGATCACCACACGCAAAGCAGACTCTAGCTGGAGCTAGCGCTTGACGAGGACCTGTACGGAAGTTGGCGGTGAAATGGCCATACATGTTGCAATGTACACAAAATCTGCAAGCGATTCCCACTGGGTGATGATAGGTTCATGTCGGGCAGGTAGGATAAGGACCAGTATAAGCACGCTTTGCCGGCGGTGCTTGGGTTACCGGTGCCGCAACCTGGCGGTGTTGAGTCTGCTGCTGAGCTGGTACGGCTTGGAGTGGGGCAGCAGTGGTGACAGCACAATTCTTGTTGCTGGAGTTGTTGTTGTTTTTCCTCTTGCGATGAGAGGCATTTGAAGACTGAGGAGTGGCGGCGGTTTCAACGGTTGGTGCGGTGGTAGCTTGATGGAGATTCTTGGCGGCTTTATCCCAGAAGCAAGACTTGACTCGCTTGTCATTTATTGCAGCGGCAAGCAGGTAAGTTTCCTCGATTATTGCGGGTTTTGAAGCTTGCACAAAATCTGTGACACAATCTGGCAGAGCTCGGATATACTTCTTGATTGCCATGTCAGAAGTCTTAACTTGATCAGGACAGATTATGCTAAGCTGCTTGAAGCGAGCAGTTAAAGCAGCATTGTCACCCTCCTTCTGCTTGATATGCCAGAATTCGTCCTCCAACTTTTGGCGCTCGTGGGGAGTGCAGAACTCTTCCAACATGACGTTCTTCAACTCATCCCACGTCAAACCGTAAGCGGCATCATTTCCGCGTTTGTTTCTCTCGGTCGTCCACCAGTATAAAGCACGGGACTGGAAGACGCCAGTTGCGTTGAGAGTGCGGAGATCATCAGGACAGCCACTCTGGCGCAGGGTGACCTCGATCGAATCAAACCATTGAAATAAGGTTGTAGGACCATCTTCGCCAGTAAATTCTTTCGGTCCGCATGCTTTGAACTGCTTGAAGCTAAAAGCAGCCTTAGGGGTTTCAGTCCTGGACTCTTCAGACGATTTGCTCATATTTTCGTACAGTTCACTGACGATCTGAGGAACAACCTTCGCCATTTGCTTAGTGATCATAGCGGAGAGGCGTTTGTCGGCCTGCTTTCAGCGAGCGGATTGGGTAGCGCGGATCCAGATGACGACATTGTCTGCAACAGACATCGCCACAGGACTCAACACAAATTTCGATTATTCCTAGTATAATCTAGCGATTACCATAAAGCTCAGGAACACATATCCATATAAACACAGTATCACATAGGCACATAAGCACGTAAACACGTAATCACGTAGAGCACAGAAACACATAAGCACGTAAGGCACAGAAGCACATGAGGCAGTCAGAATACAGAAACCTAACTATATGTTGTACGTATTCCATATCCTTCACAGCACGTATAGCGAACATATATAGCAATTGCAAGTATCGAGCAGCGATTGCGAATAATGACCAGCGATTTGTTGGCGATTGTGCAGTGCGTTGTGCGATAAGCGGAGCAAAAAGCGTTAAATTGGAACCATTGGTACACCAAAACGATAACAATAAGCATAAAACCACATAACACACAAAGTTCCTCATAAAATCGACAAATATCAGAGTCAGCAATTGCGTGCTCAGAATCGAAAACACATAGAAATCGAGAATAGATTGTCTTCGGCTAGATGGACTTCGACTACCCAAAGTGATTCGACTATTCACAAGGGCTTCAAGTGCACACTTTGGCCTCCTGGACTGTGCTCTCGCTTCGATTCGAGCGATCGGCACGCATCCTTCTAGCTATGGTGTGACTTCAAGTCGTTGGAGTCCGTCGAAACTTTGGTGAGAGTTTTGCAAAACCACATTAGGGAGTAGAACGAGTCATCAAGGTTCGGGTTTCACCCCTAACTTAGCGACTACGTTCCTGCTTATGTGGTAAAACCATGAAATAAACAAGAAGAGTTTGCGTCGAAGTATGGATTTCACTCCTAATTCAACACAGTTTCTCCTGTTTATATAGTAAATATAGCATTTCGAACGAGTAACCTGGTCGAGAGTTTGCGGTTTTCACACCTATTCTTAACCAGATCATTCGTTTGTGTGTGAAATCAGCCTTAGGAAAGGCTGATCTTTGCGCAGAACTGTAGTATGCGATGTTCGCGCAAGTGTGTAGTGTGCGGTGAGAATGGCGAGACATAGCAAGCAAGCTCGTACAAACCCCTACTGGGTATGCACAAGTCGGTCCTTTGGTACTTAGACAATAAACTAGGTCGTTCTAAGACAATGACCCGGATTAGGTCGAGTCTTGCCTAATTCCCTATAGTTATGGCTCTGATACCAATCTGTCACACCCCAACCGATGGCGGAATCATCGGGGCGTGGCACTGAGCGAAACAGATTGTCCATGAGTATCCATAACAACTATTAATTACCAGATATTTAAAACGTCATGTCCCATACCATAACATATCTAAATAAAACAGTTAATACTAATAATTGTCTCATAAACAGATTCTGATCTGACAACTCAGATTTCAAAATAGATAAATTGTTTATTTGTTTCTAGACCCTTTCCTAGCCTCGATTTCATCACACAGCAAACAAGGCATCCTAGCATCTTAAGCACCTACAACATACGTTAAAGTAAAAGTCAATACACATAGTGTAAAGGTGAGCATACAAGTTTGATAATAGCATATAGAGTTCGAAATCGTTTACGCATAACCAGCACGTACAACGTGTGATGTGAACCATGTAAGTTATCGACATGATCCTATCAATACCAATGACTGCGGGTTGACTGCCCAAGGCAGTTCGTAACACATGTTCACCACTGTGAACCATGTGATTAGTTGTCCTTAACAACCCCTGAGTGAACAGGTGCTGAGTCCAAACTATAGTACTATCGTTGCTAAGGCAGGTAGACAGCAATCTATGTGTAAACATAACAAACAAGCATTCATCGAGTCACGTATAACATGCAGTAGCGGTTAGCGGTAAAGTATTGCGTAGTGTATTCGATGTGATTTAGAATAAGTAACGTATGTAACACCCAAAAGTGCGTAAAGCAAAAAGGGTTCGAGTATACTCACAGCAATAAAGTTAATGGATTGAACGGAGCGCTAGAGCGGAATTAGCCTGAACAGTTAACGATAGCATAAGAGAAAGTGGGCTCGTAAAACGGTGTAGGTGTACCAAGGATCGGATGGCAATCCGATCGGATGGCAATCCGATCGGATGGCCAGTCGATCAGGTGGCAATCCGTTTGGATGGTCATCCGATCGGATGGCCATTCGATTGGATTGTCACCTCGTTTGGTGAGGATGTGTTTGTGTATGATGGTTTGTACTTTGAAGTTTTCGTTGTATCATTTTAAAAATAGGGAAGTATCTCTACCCTTCAGGTCGGTCGATCGAACGGTCGTTCGATCGGACAGCAATCCGATTGGCGAGGTTTCTCAGTTTGAGAACAAGTTCACAGCAGGACAATCACTCGATCGGATGGCTATCCGATCGGGTGGCAATCCGTACATATTGAACATGCTAAAAATTGTTTAAGTACCAAGTCCCAAACGTCACACGATCGGACGGTCGCTCGATCGGATGGCAATCCGATCGGGTGGCAATACGTTCAACGTTCAGATCCTGGAATAGTTTGTATAAAAGTTTAAGTATGGAACCAAGTGCAACCCGATCGGATGGCCGGTCGATCGGATGGCAATCCGATCAGACGACAATCCGTTCCGACAGTCTGATTATCCTAACACTTGTTTCTGTTTGGAATTTTGTAGTTTTTGAACGAGATGTGACGATATCTGGCTTAAACAACAGAACCCCATCTCGACCATAGTGACCCGACCGAACAGGAATCACCCAAGTCTGACCGGTTCACGGTTCGAGTCGGTAGTTCATGTTCAAACCCGAAATCAATATCTCTCGGATAGAATTCAGACCTGGAACTAATACATTACTAAGAATGAGTAGAAGATTAGAACAAGCTCCGACTCTATCGGTTTTGAGTGCATTGAGTGTAAAAGAGTTGAAAGAAAGTTAGAAAACCATCTTTCAATCCTTTTCGCCATGAATATGTTCAGATCTATGTAAGATCTTTGTTTATTCATGTGGAAATCATCCATATCTAAGTTGTTCTTGGTGGATTGAAGCCAAAACATGAAGTTCATAAGAACACCATGATGACATCATCCTAGAACACCTCAAATCCACTGATTTCACGGTTAAAAGTTATGATTCGAAAGATAGAAAGGTGTAGGAGTGCGTGTAGATTAAGAAAGTACAAGATTTAGGTTGAAAACTTACAAGAATCGGGAGAAATCGAGAGAAATGAAGGCTGGAGCGAGTTGGGTCGAGTGAGAGCTGTCACATCAAGTGATGTGACATATGAGGGTTATTTATAGGGTTTCCTAAAAAGGAAAGTGGGGAAGAGGCTGGTCGATCGGGTGGCAGTCCGATCGGGTGGCAACCCTGGCAATCCGATCGGATGGCCACTCGGTCGGTTGGCCACTCAATCCACGAGTTCGGCGCGATGAGTTTTGTCGTTTCGATTCGAGTGTTAAGCTTGGCGATGCGGTTCGAGCGAGCGATGCGATAGAATTTCCCATTAAATTACTTTTAATCCCAACTACTATATCTAACATACAATCACTATAATCACTGCGTTTGGCGTTTTGATTCGATTGCGATGCGATAGATTGCGACTTCGATTAACACTTCAACATAAACATAACATGCACAAGTAACACATAAATAGCACACACACGTAAAACAATATCCAGAACACATTATTCGAGTTGCGATAGCGATTAGCGATAAATCGATTAAACATGCGATTAATATGCGATTATTAACACGTACTCCACATAATACAACTAATGCGATAACATAAATAGATTTTCTACAAGTCAAAGAAGTCAAAACAGGTGTTGACCAAGGAGTGACAGATCACAATTAGCAATCTTTTCTTCCTTTGACTTCAATCTTGACTTTGACTTTGACTTTTGAAACACGGGGTGTTACACTTCTCATATACAATATACAAAGTTGTTACGTTGTTACAGTCTAGATCAACTTCATAATAACAAAGAATGAGCGTGTCTTGAAATCTATCTATTGTGTACGTCATGGGCGTCTTTTATGATCGTTAGATGCTTTTTAATGTCCAACAAAACTCGGTCACCTAGGTACACCTATAGGCAAAAGACCACTTACGTCCGTGATCGCAGACAACGCTCTGGTTACCCGTCATGTCACCAATTCCAGGGAAAACCCACCGCCCGAAGGCCCACTGTGGTGAAATCTCTGGCTCGCAAATGACATTTTGTCTGTCACTAACGAGACACTAACCGTCGTTCTTCACTAGATAAAGTCATGTGGATACCGCTATAGCAAGGACGGACCCTTTCGTTATGATCATTACAAATACAACAGATGTTACAAGACTTGGGTAGTTTTTATTAAAATCAACATGGCATGTTATTGAAGTTAATTTTGACCATAAATGCCAATAATTCAAGTGTAGGGGCTGAGATGTATGTTAAGTGAAGCATCAAATAATATCATTAACGGCTTTTCAGAATGAAAGAGCCGTATTAAAACACACACCGTTCCAAAATAATTCTTATATTTATTATGTACTAGCATATAAACCCATCCATCACACGAATTAAATATAAAAAAAAAACTTAAACTGAATAATATTTTAATTTATAAATGCTACAAACCCATATATTACACACATAAAATTTCAAAAAAAAAAAATATATATATATATATATATAAATTTATACTTCTATATAATGTTGATCATATAATTAAAAGGTATCATAATAGTATAATCTAAGAGTAAAGTACCATTTTAGTCCCTGTGGTTTGGCCAATTTTGTCAGTATAGTCCAAAGGTTTCATTTATAGCATGTGGGTCCAAAAACTTTCATCATTGTCATTTTGGTCAACTGACTTAACCTCATCCAAGAACTCCGTTATGTCAGGTAAAATTTTGCCCTTTTCTTTTATTTATAATAGTTCATTTATTAAACCCTATCCTTTTAACCCATTATCTTCAACCTATGTGAATATGGGCTCCTTTTAGAAGACCTTATGTGATGAATATAACATTTTTACTGTATACAGTTGAATGTGTGTATCTCAAACATAGCAATCTATGAATATGTTTGTATATGTGTATCTAAGCAAAATAAACGATATGAACAAATATAATTACCTGCAAAAAATCAATTCCATAACTGATATTAGTTTCATTAGAAGGGAATGCTGCTACAACAGAGTCTCCTTTTGACACATGAACAGGTTGAGTAAGATAGGGTGCTACTTGTCATAATCTAATTTCATATTTCAGCAAAATCAATTGACGCAGGAATTAAAAATGAACGAAAATCGAAGTATATTCCTATTTCGGCTAACTCCGACCAGATTCTCACCTTTGATAGATCGTCGGAGTGAAGTGTCTGCCCTGTCTCGGCGGAGTGAAGTGTCCCCTAATTGTCTACTGCTGCTTACCGGTCTGCGATTATCAAGTATTATACGTGATATATGTGATAGGTTATTAGAGAGAGGGGGGAGTTGGAGAGAGATTAAGAGGTATGGATCTCCATGAAATCAGAGCGGACGATTTGAAAGCATTCTGGCGCGTGAGATTGTCATTTGAGCATGAAACGGAACATAGAGTTGCTTGCTTTCTGTTTATTCAAAATAGGTTGAAGAAAATGGGTTAAAATGGGAGGGTTTAATAAATGAATTATTATAAATAATAGAAAAGGACAAAATTGTACCTAACTTAACGGAGTTCATGGATGGTATTAAGTTAGTTGGACCAAAATGGCAGTGGTGAAAAGTTTTTGGACCCACATGCTATAAATGAAACCTTTAGACTATACTAGCAAAACTGCCCAAACCACAGGGACCAAAATGACACTTTACTCATAATCTAATTATTGCGTTATTCTGATAAGTACTAAAATAAGGAAGGTTTACTAAAAAAGATCTAATTATTGTATTTTTTTTATTTTACGATAATATTTAATAAAATAAATTGTATTTATCTAATAACATTAATTTAATAGTGCATCCTAATCTAGTATTTAACACATTTAAATTAAATTTGTTATATTAGTAAGGACAAGGATTAAAAAATATTTTAAAATAAAATGTATGTCTAAATTGTAAGGTTGAAGGAAAGAGTCACACGTGACAATAATCCTATGTTAAAAGTTAAATTAGATTTGATCTTTTGTTTGTAACTTTACCATTTTTATCAATAACTAATAGTTTAAATCATTTGGTTTTAAAAATATATGTGGTTAATCTTAATGAGGTCTTATATTAAAAAATAAAGTTATTATAATAATGCCCAAATAATTAAATTGGAGATATTAATGATATAATAATAATAATAATAATAATAATAATAATAATATTTTGTTATAGATAAAAATAAACTAACGATTAAAAGGCTTTTGCTTTTTAAAGTATATTCGTATTAAACGCAAACATATTAAAAATATAATAACCCTTTATCGTGTATCATAGAGGCGAAGATAATCTTGATCTCTAATTTGTAAAATCGGTATATTCAAGAAATTGTCACATGGCATTTTGATGACAACATTAAAATGATTCTTTTATTAGTATAGATATCTTGTTTACTTAGTTTTAATATCTGAATAATCAGTAATTAAATAAAGAGGCGCTTTCTCAAATACAACACACATATAATTCTAATATTATTTATAGGCAAATAAGAAGTAGACAAAAAATTAAATACAAATACGGCGGTACAAAACATATAAATGGCGTGGAAAAGTAAAAAAGTGTGGTGACATTTTCGAAATATTCTATTAGTAGAGTAATTATCAAAAGTAAAGTAATTATGGTGCACTTGTAGAGTAATTTTGAATAACTAGTTGTTTGATACACGTGTAGAGTAAGTTATGTTGTTTGATGCACTTGTAGAGTAATTTTGAATGATATCTTGTAGTATTGTATTAATGATGAACTGTAGAATAAATTATGATACACTTGTAGAGTAATTTTGAATTATATGTTATTTGATGAACTTGTAGAGTAATTATGTCTGTTATGTTAATTTGATGAACTAGTAGAGTAATTATGATACACTTGTAGAGTAACTTTGAAATTTTTGTTGTTTGATGCACTTGTAGAGTAATTTTAAATGATTTCTTATAGTAATGTATTAATGATAAACTGTAGAGTAATTTTGAATTGTATGCTTTTTATGAACTTGTAGAGTAATTGTGTCTGTTATGCTATTTTAATAACCTTTTTGTACCGACAAATTTGGATCATTGATGGACCATAGGAGTATCATCGTGTCACTAGTGGAACCACCCGGTCATATCCATCTCAACTAGGCTATAATGCCCTTACTACCAATTTGGGAGGAAACCCAATAAATCTGGAAAAACCCCCCTTGTGGAAATCCAACCCAAGACCTAATGGATCATAAGCCTTATCATACCCCCAAGATGCCACTAGGCTATAATGCCATGGGTGAGTAATTGTGTCTGTTATGTTAATTTGATGAATTAGTAGAGTAATTATGATACACTTGTAGAGTAATTTTGAAATTCATGTTGTTTGATGCACTTGTAAAGTAATTTTGAATGATATCTTGTAGCAGTGTATTAATGATGAACTGTAGAGTAATTATGATGAACTTGTAGTGTAGGATCGTTTTACCGACCAAACGAGTCGTTCAGAAGAGTTTTTGCTCAATACGAGAGGCGGAAACAAACGTATCGAGGTAATTCAGCTTGCAATACACTTTAAACTGTCTTTTGATTGATTTGACAAAGATTTACAGCGAGTAGACACTTCGGCAGCAGTTCGGTACTGAAACCGGAAAGTTACAAATGACAAGACAGGACAGGTATTTATAGGCTGAGTAATTTCGAACGAAATGCTTCACACGAGATCAAGTTCATGCGAAATCACTATTTCGCACGAAATAGCTACTTGATTTCGTATGAAATGACACACATGTCATTTCGTGCGAAATAACCTTAAACACACATTTTGACATTTTTCCCAAATTACGTGCCCTGATCTATCTGTTCTAATACAAGACTCGATACAAGATGAAGTCGACAGACGTATGCACCAACAGACTCCCCCTCGAATGTTGACGAGTCTTCAGTGTCGAGTCCTCAATCTTCAATCTTTATCAGTCTTCTCGAACTCTTCCAAAGTATCTGACAATGTAAAGCATCTTCAATCTTCTCTCTTCTCTTGATGTCTTCAGACTCCCCCTTTCGATAAGCTGGGATTGCAGTCTGCACATCTATGTTCCAAGATCGTAACTTGGCTCACATTCTGCTCAGGATCAGGAACCTGGCTAACCTGCACACATCTCTACCTCACAATAAATTTCACAAATTTACAATTTGACAAATTTATTCTCTACTTACCACTTGTAAACACAAATTTAACACATCATTTGCAATTATCGTACAAAATGATTTACCATTTTTAATCTCTGATGTATCACTTGAAAGAAAATCTTTTCAAACACACTTTCCCAAACCTGTTTATCATGTTTAGCACTTGGAATTTTGAAAATCAGCTCTCCAACATCAGTTGTCGAAAAACTTTTTGAATTTTCAAAAATTTTATGCTAAAACACACTGAAAATCTTTTTGGATTTTGATTAAAATGAAATTGCAGTAAAGAAATATATACAGACACTATTTTTGTGAGTTTGTGTAAGAGGATCATATCAGTTTTTGAGACAAATCACCAACACCGTTAAGCTTTAAACATTTTAAGTTTTAAATGATTCACTTAGATTGTCAGTATACTGATCCACTTAAATTCTCACACAAAGTTCAACTGTTTCGAGATATGGAATTTAATGTTTTAGAGACTTAAACTTATTCGCGTGTCCCACCTCAGAATATACTCCCGTATCCAGATCCCAATATTCAGTCTTACAGGTGAGTATACCTAGATGATATCTGTAAGGGGTTAAATGCGAGGGCCGTGAGAGCTCAGGCTATTGCTTCCGCAAAATCAGAGAGATGACGGCTTCGACTTTAAGTGGGTCCCCTTTAGAGGATCTTTTTTACAACAGCACATGATTAGCATTTTTCAATGTTTCATCATTTTTTATGTTGAGGGCAGGCTTTTATTTCAAGCAAGCGGAAAGTATTATAAGGGGACTAGGCCATTGCTTCCACAAAATCAGAAGTCCCGGGATAATACCCCAGATATCACTGAGCATAAAGACCTAGTATCTCAGAAAGAGGGACCTTTCAAACAAGATTTCGGAGGTTACCCATATATCCGAGAGATGTTCCCCACGAGATAAGTAAGTTTGAAATTTAGGTTTATATCTCGACACAATCTACTAAATGTGCAAAAACCTACTGGCACATCATCAGTGAGATCGTTTATCACTATTGAACTTTCCAATTCTTTAGCATGTTGTGATCGTCTACTGATGTACTATCATTTCCTCTTTTTCACAACAAAACTCATTTTTGATTTTATCATGTTTTTTACTTTTTCAAATTTTCAAATGTTTTTGGATTTTCTGAAACTTCTTACTCCCCCTAAAATTCAAAATCATTTAAAGAAACTTTTAAAATAAACTGTACAAATAAAGTGACACCTGATATCGAATCACTTCAATTCGCCATCCACTTGGCATAAACAATCAGAACTCCCCCTGACAACAAACTATTTTCCCATTATGATTTCAAAACACTTGAGTTTGTTTTAATCAAAATGGTTTTTCCGGAAAATAAGTTTTGCTGATTTCATAAAACCACTTGTATATTAGGGGATCTCATCACACTATTCTTTCATCTTCAACCTTTTGAAAAAATATAACATTTTTAAGTACAAACATCAATTATCACTTGTAGAAAATCAAGTACAACTTAATGTCCCTGATTTACCACTTGTAAGACGAAATATCAATAAACCATTATCCAAAAATCACTTTGGTGATATTTCACAAGAAAGATGCCGATACCTGCTCCACACTTACCAACCTGGAAGCTCCGGCAAGTCATACTTATCACATATGAAAAACCGACATCCAAGCCTGACCAAACTTGGATGTGACTTCTTCAGTTTCACTCGGGGTGTAAGTTGCCTTCTTTGTTTCATAAAAATCTTTTACCCCTTTTACCTTTCCCTCGACCATCTTTCCAAAAATCTTTTTCACATTTCCATTAAAAACTTTTTCAACATCAAATTCTTTCTTTTCAGAATAGAATTGATTTGAAATCTCAACCTTTCCAACTTTTTGTTTAAAATTTTCAGTCCTCAATGGTGGAAAGTTAACATCATCCAATGGAGGAACTGAATTTTCTTTCTTTTTAACAACATGTGGCTCCTCTGACTTTGTGGAATCAGATTTATCGCCAAATTTCACATCTGATTTCTTAACAACCCACTTCTGGTTGTCAAGATTCACTCTTCTCTTGTAAAATCTTTTCTTTGAACATTCACCAACTTCATATGTTGAATTTTTAAAAACTTTGAATTTTTCAGTTGGTGGTTCATTTTTCTCAACAATCTTTTCTTTCAGTTTAGAAACAACTTACTGTTTTGTGTTGGTTGCCTTTGGACAATTCCAGGCAATGTGACCAACTTCTTGACATCGGTAACAAGTTCTTGTCTCCTTTCTCTGATAAACTCCATTATTCTCAAACTTTTGTTTTTCTTCAAAGAACTCTTTATTTGATTGCTTCCAGAATGAGCTCTTTTCTTCTTCTTCCAAACTTGCTCCTGAAACAAATACAGTTTTTGGTTTAAACGTTTTCTCATTTTTATGATTTTTCGGTGGAATAAAACCAAGTCCTTTCTTTTTGAAATTACTGTTATGGTTTGGTTTCTTTTGAAAACCAAAACCAGAACTGTAACCCTTTTTCTTGTTTAACCTTTGTTGAACTCTTGAGGTGTAAGGTTTAAGTTTTTCAGAAAGATTTTTTTCTCTTATTTCAGAAATATTAATTTCTATTAGTTTGAAAACCTTTTTTATCATTTCTGGTTTAACACCTCTTATTGGAAATTCCTCATCAAAATATAATTTGTCTGAATCATTCAAAGTATATGCCACTTTGATTGGTTCGTCATTCAAATTAGATTTTGATAACAGAAATTCTTTATTGTAAACCCATTTAACCGACGACATTGGACTATCAACTGATGATGTTCTCGAACTTTCAGACTCAGACTTTGACTCCGACTCCTCATCTTTATCTAACACCTGATCGACCACCTTTTTTATTAACTCAGACTCATGATCAGTGTCAGACGATGTGAATGTGACGTCAATGTTTTCTGGTAAATCATCAGTTGTTTCAGACTTTAACTCTATATTGACAGCCTTTTTGACTTGCTCCTCATTTGGTTTTCTGGGAGAATAACCTTCCCAGATCGGAGGCGGACACTTGTTATAATTTGCACTTTGTTTCTTACCAGTCCTTTTCTTCAGTCTTCTTGTCTTGAAAGACTTCCATACCTGCAACAGTTGGATAAATTCTATCAATCAAATAATCAGAACTAGAATAACTTTGCAGTAATCGTCTGATTCTTTCATTTTCTATCTTTTATGTTTCCAACTCCTGCTTCATCTTAGCACATTCTTCAATGTAATGATTAATTGCCTTCTGCTTCGTCATCATCACAGCATTCATCATTGTTAACGCATCTTCTCTTTCAGAATTTGTCTTTTGTAGACCATTCACTGTTCTATTCAACACATCATACGATTCTTTCACATAATTGAGATTGAACAATAAGTTTTCTTTCATCTTTTCTTGCTCACTCAACTTCTCCTCTTTTTCTTCACACTGCTTACACGACTCCAAACACTTTGGACAAGGTTTGATGACTTCAACAATCTTTTCAACTTCGATAATCTTTTCAACTTCGACTATCTTCTCAACTTCAGCTATCTTCTCATCATCAACTACCTTTACAGTTTCAATCATCTGCTCAGCCTCAACAACTTTCTCAACATCAACTACTTTTTCAACAATTTCAACTTC
The DNA here is from genome assembly GCA_030545235.1 of Helianthus tuberosus. Lineage (NCBI taxonomy): Eukaryota > Viridiplantae > Streptophyta > Magnoliopsida > Asterales > Asteraceae > Helianthus > Helianthus tuberosus. The sequence continues at coordinate 122,894,634 of CM060358.1, read as the reverse complement.
CTTTACAGCAAACTCAACTCCTTCACTCTGTTCAGACTTCTCTTCCTGTGCAACAGTCTCTCTTTTTACCTGTTTCTGATTCTTTGCTGCACGTTTCTCATTTAGCTTTTCCACACGATCTGCAAAATAAAATTAAAAACTTTCAGAAGATAAATGAGTTTTTGCAATATTAATTTGCTTTTCTTCCTCATCATCACTGTCATCAGTTGATGATTGATCAAACACTTGTGTTTGTTCTGTACTATCATCTGAAGAACTAGATTCATCTTCTTGATTCTTCTCATCATTAGCAAACACTTTCATCCATTCTTTCATCAAATCTGGTTGTTGAACTATCTGTGCAATTAATGCAACTGTTTTTGAATCAGATGGAATATATTTGTCCCAACTGAAACCTTCTGCCACTTTTTCATCATCTTGATCAATTATGCCATAATAAGCTTTCTTATTTGCTTCTACGATCATTTTAGCATGTGCAGTTTGTGGTTCCTTTTGTTGATACGGTTGATGAGCAACTTGTTGATATATGGCTTTCCGATAATAATCATTGCTTCCAAACGGATTCTTTGCTCCACTTGCTTCTCGATTGGTACATTCCCTCTTGAAATGTCCTTTTTCCCTGCATTGAAAACAAGTAACTTTAGATTTATCAAAACCCAAAGTAGAAACATTTGCATCCAAGAAATCATCTCTTCCAGTAATCATCTTGAATTTTTCTGCTCTTCTCAGAACACTTGCTAAACACCATTTAATGTCCATAAGCTCCATTTCCTCAGCATCAATCTGATCGTAATCCTCTTTTGTCAATATAGGATTTCCGATTCTTCCTGCAACCAATCCTTCATATGATTCTAACACTGTAGCTAGCAATGACATATGACTTTTAGCAACTTCTTCAGAAAAATTTTGACCATTCTGAAGATGCAACGCAATGTTGCAGTGTAAAACATGACCATTGTTGCTATTTGAGTTTTGAAATTGATGACTTGAGCTTGAATCTTTAGGATTAACACTCGGGTATGAGGAGAATCCACTGTTGCAGCTGTTTGGACTTTGATTGATTGATCCAGATGAGTTTTCTGCACTGAAAGCAGTTTGAATTTTTGGACTTGCTTCGATATTCTGAACACTCCCTTTGTAGTACATCTTAACATCTTGTTGTGCACTTGGATTGTTCATTCTTGCAATCTTTTGTTGCTCAAGATCTTGTCCTTCAATCTTTTTAATGAACTGGGAAATTGTCAAACCATCATATTCTCCAGTATTCTTTAATATCATCAAAAATGTACCACATTCTTTCTGAGGTAAAGCATCAGCTAATTTGTCAACCCATTCCTCACGATCTTTGTTGATATTTAACAATGACATTGACCTTACTAAGTGACAATATCTTTCAATCAATTTCTTTGTATCTTCTCCTGGCAAACTTGTAAATAAATCAAATTCTTTCTTTAACAATGATTTTTTACTCTTGATCATCTTCTCACTTCCCTCAAACTTAATTCGAAGTGCTTCCCAAATTGAACGTGAAGTCTTATCATGTTGAAGCAATATGAATATGTCTTCTTTAATAGCTTGCTAAAGTAAACTAATCATCATCTTTTCTGCTTTGTACATGTCTCTTTCTTTATCTGTAAATTCAAAAATTTTCTTTTCAACTCCCAAGTCTGTACGTGGTAGTACATACTTTTTTCTCAACACACTCCCAAGATCTCAAATGATTAGCTTGAACCCAATTTTCAAATCGATCTTTCCAACCATAATACTCTTCAATTCCCATTAGCTTTGGGGGTTTTTGCAAAGTTCCAGTTTCGTTTTCCATGTTCATGATTTGAGCAATGGCAACCGGAGTAGTCGGGGTTGTAGCAAATGCGTTATAGAATTCCTCTTCCATGATTCGGTAACAAATTTCACAAAAACAATCTTTCAAACGAAATTACTTTCAAGCGAAATACACTTTGGTGCGGAATCAACTTCTTCACACGAAATAATCCTGTTCAAACAAAATAACCAAACTGATACGAAATAGATGATTTCATACGGAATACTCAAACGAAATTCCAATTTGGTGTGAAAAAGTGATTTCGTACGAAATATCCACACGAAATACTAATTTCGTGCGAAATGAACCAACTTTTCACACGAAATACTAATTTCGTGCGAAATAATCAACACTTTCAAGCGAAATCAATCACAAAATGTAATTTCGTGCGAAATCAAGATGCTATTTCATGCGAAATACTGCTGATGTCATCATCTCGAGCTGTTTTTGCCAAAATTGATCAGGTTTTAAGTCAATTTTAGATCTGAAACTTTCAAGGCTTTGTTAAAACACTATTGCGCATATAATGTGTGAAATTCAAGACATTTTGACCGTGAAATCAAGTTTAATTTTGAAAAGAAGGTGTAGAAATCAGAATTTGCAGCTGAATTGGTATGAACTCTTCCTCCTGAGCTCTGATACCTCTTGTAGGATCGTTTTACCGACCAAACGAGTCGTTCAGAAGAGTTTTTGCTCAATACGAGAGGCGGAAACAAACGTATCGAGGTAATTCAGCTTGCAATACACTTTAAACTGTCTTTTGATTGATTTGACAAAGATTTACAGTGAGTAGACACTTCGGCAGCAGTTCGGTACTGAAACCGGAAAGTTACAAATGACAAGACAGGACAGGTATTTATAGGCTGAGTAATTTCGCACGAAATGCTTCACACGAGATCAAGTTCATGCGAAATCACTATTTCGCACGAAATAGCTACTTGATTTCGTACGAAATGACACACATGTCATTTCGTGCGAAATAACCTTAAACACACATTTTGATATTTTTCTCGAATTACGTGCCCTGATCTATCTGTTCTAATACAAGACTCGATACAAGACGAAGTCGACAGACGTATACACCAACATGTAGAGTAATTTTTAATTGTATGTTGTTTGATGAACTTGTAGAGTAATTTTGATAAATACTCTACTGATAGGATAATTACAAAAATGTCACTGCCCTTTTTTATTTTTTTCACACAATTTGTATGTTTTGTACGATAACTCTATTTGTATAGGATATTTACTCACAAGAAGTATACGATCTTATTTTTCTATTAAACAATATTACCAACGGATTTCCGGTGGGATGTCCATCGGTAAATAGAGATAGTAATGGGTCGGGTATGGCTAATCACAGTCCTATACCTGGTTGTAAAGACTTGTCTTATACCCAGCTAATTACCCGTCGGGTATTGAGCATACCCATGAGTTTTAGGTATACCTATTAGTGTTTTAACCATTGGGATTTTCATATGTGTATGTATAATTTTATTTTTCTTTATATTTTGATGTTTTTAAAATCTATATAATATATTAAATTATCAAAAATAGCATACATATAATCGTCACCATCAAGATATTTTAAATACTTAAAAACGTTTGTATACATACACACACACATATATATATATACACATATATATTATAATATTAACCTAAAAAATAGTTTTCAATTTGGTGGCATATAAATATAAATATCGTCATCAAAATATATATTACAAATGAAAAGTTTATTTTTGAAGTAATGAAACATTACAATATATAATTTTTAAAAGTTTGAGTAAAGTGCAATTTTACCATCAGGGGTTTTACCCCGCTGACACTCTTACCCCTTAAAACTTAAATCTTGTTGTCCAACCCTCGGACGTTTCAAAACGTAATCAACCATGGCCCCTATGTCATCCCAACGTTAAGTTTATCGTTATCAGCAGGGGTATTTTAGTAATTTCACCTCAAAACCTAAATTCTAATATTCATAAACTACACATCATCATCAAGAACACATCTTCAAATCCAGATCTTCATAATCTTCACAAATCTTCAAGAACACATTTTCATAATCTTCAAGAACACTTCATAATCTTCAAACCCATAATTTCAAGAACATGACCACCTTCAACCATTATCATCATCCCCTAACCACCTTCAACCAACATCATCATCACCTAACCAAATCAAAAGAACAAGTTTAAGAACCCTAGCTTCTGTTATGATATTAATGGCTGCTGCAAGCCCAATATCCCTTAGTGTTGCCATATGCCTTCAGATCTTCCTATTCAAGAACATTGATCACAAGAACAAAATCAGTTCTGGGTATATCAAGAAACTTAATTGAAGACATTGGAACTTGAAATGACGACTTTGCCACACCACCTCCTGTGTCGCCGAAACTTGCACACCACCGCCTTCGCCTTATCGAGCCCTAGTCACCAGATCATCAGAGGTGCAACAACCAAACATCATCAACCGGTCTACTCAGATCTGGATCTACGGTGGTCCGATCTGGGCTTGACACTTCCCACCTCCGCGTCACCACAATAACCAAACATCATCGAGCACCCCATCCATGCCCCTCTACTGCAGTCGCCGTTGCTGATCTTGTTCTCCAGTGCCGCCACGAGTTGTTGTCACGCCGTTGTTGTTACCAGGTGGCCAGAGTCCACCCGTTTCCATCTCGCACCTCTCGCCTTCGGGTCTCTCCTTCGGGTCTCTCTTTCCCTCTCACTCTCTCTGTGTGTTCCAGAGTTTACTAATGGAAGGAAAGGAAACGAAACAAAAAGAAAGAAAAAATATTTTGTGTTCCAGAATTTCATTTAAGGAAGGAAAAGAAAGAAAAATAAAACATGTCGTGTTCCCGAGTTTCATTTAACGAAGGAAAAGAAAGGAAATGAAATGAAAACTAGGCTAAATTCTTTTGTTTTTATTTCCTTCCAATTTGGAAGGAAATGGGAGGAAATATATCTTTTTTTTTTCTTTCTCTTCCTTTTCTTTCTCACTTTTACTTTCTTTTCTTTTCTCTCGTTAAGTTAACTCGGGAACAAATGTGTTCTCATTCTATCTTTCTTCCTTTCTCTCTCTAATTTTTTTTGTGTTTAACAGTGTGTGTGTGCCAGGGGAGAAGAAACTGAATGTGTATGTTTGGGAGAAGAAAAGAAATATAAGGGTAAAAACGACTTTTCACACACTATTAATAGTCAAACAAATGTTGACTTGACAGAGTTAGGTGTCAAGGGGTAAGATTGAGGCAATTGGGATTCATCCAGGGGTAGGGCAGCAGGATTTTCATTTTAGGGGGTAAGAGTGTCAGCAGGGTAAAGCCCCGGGTGTCACACCCTGACTTTTGCGAAAGCGTGTACATGTGACTTGATCAGTTTTCATTGCATTCGATTATAATAAACAACTATATGACTAAAATGATGTTCATCCATTCATAAGTTTTAAAAATATTACAAACACAAGTTGTTTAGTTTCAACTAACAAACTTCATGTTAAGATACAAACCATTCAAAGGAGATTAAGTTCCACACATGGACTTTTAACAAAAGACTAGTAGACCAAGGCTTTGCTTCATATATCTTATCCAGAATAAGATATACAAATCAAACCCTTCAAAATAGGATGACATCTATTCTTGTAAATCACTTCATGAAATCATTTCCAACGCCGCAAGATCCATTTAGTTTATTGAAATACATGTAATTTGAAAACATCAACAAAAGTTGAGCGAGTTCATGTGTTTTCATGTGAGCTCGAGTAAACTTGTAAACATTTGAGAGTATTCTTTTGATAACCGGTATGTAAAGCGTCTATTGTAACACCTCGCAGAATCATGTCCAATATAATAAAAACACGTGTCATGAACTTTAAACGTGTAATGAATTGTTTTCAAGGGACTAAAATGGACAAACGATGAAAGTATGTCTATAGAGGGATCAATGTGTCAACATGCCAAACTAGTGCCTCTGAATGACCTCATAAGATGTTCGTATTCATGAATGAATAAATCGACGATCATAGGAAGTCGTTTGTGCTTAAAGTGAAAATTTTACAAAGCATAAGGGTTAAAGGTGTCAACATGTTTAAATATTACCTCTGAGTGACCTTTTAACAATCCCAAATCTTTGTAATACTTCATTATGCTTCCATATATAATGAATAATGATTTCATGAAGTTTATACGCACTTAAGGAACATTTCGGGTAATCTAGTAACTAACCGGGAGCTTAACGGAGTTAATTTGTGACCCAAGACACTTGAAAGTTAACTATGGAGGTCATAAGTGCATTAAAAGAAAGTTAAATAAACTTAAAATGGACCAGGGACTGAAAATGCAAAGATTGCAAACTTTTTACCGGAATTACCCATCGTCGCGGGCCGCGTAGGCCTTCTCCATCTCTTACGCGGGCCGCGTAGAAGGTGCCAGCGACCAAAAAAGGGACAGCTGCATGTTGCAGCCTGTTCCACCGCCATTGCATGGCTGTTTTCGATACCAGGGTCTGAGCAACTAGTTTTTACTGCCCTAGGGACACTTGGGATCATCTGAATTACCTCCTAGGTACAAATGGATTGATCCTAGAGCTTCCAAAGTCCTATATATACCCACATTGATGTTCTTGTTCATGCACACTTTCAAATATTTCACTCAAGTTCACTCTTTGAAGCCTCCTGGAGCTAAAGGAAGCTTTCTCAAGTTCTAAATTCATGCTAAGGACTCTAGTAAGTGTTCTTAGCTTCTTTAGTTAAAGTTTTATTAGCTTAATGACCGAAAGTCAAAGATATGGTAATTAAGCTTTGACTTGGTGATTAATCACTAACGGTCCAGCCATTATTCGAATTAAAAGTGGCTATGTGTTGATAATTATGTAGGTGTTAAACCCTTAAAAGGGCACCTTCAAATTATCACGTATTCTCAGTCAATTGTCGGGTCAAACTTATTAACAAAAAGTCAAACGGGTCAGTTTTTGCAAAATAATTCATAACTGATAATGCTGAAGTTATGGAACATGTTTTAACACTTAAATAACTTGGTAAATAATATAAGAACATGTCTAGGCATGTTCAACCCGACAATTCTGAGTTTAGGCTCGGTTCGCAACCGAAAGTCGCAAAAGTAGACTTTTGCTTTGACTTTCAGTTCTGACCCGATTTAGTTTAGTTAGTTATGCCTTAGGGTTCCTTTAGGACCATATTATATGTTAGTATAACCCTCTGAGGTTATACAACATGGTTCCATAGAAATCCTAGTTCATTGCATGTTTCCGTTAAATGCTTAAAAGTTGACCGTTATGCCCTTTTGATATTAAAACGGGATTTTTGAAAATGTGAGAGGACAAAAACCTTTATTACTGATATATTAGTATGTCCTAAAAAATTTGACATCCAAATCTGGTCTAAAACAAGAGTTATGCACGATATCATAAAACAAAAGTTTTTTGTTAATTAAATGGCATTTTCCGCATAAATCATGTTTAAACACACCAAACTTTCAACCCACTGTTATAATATAATATTTAGGGATTTATGGAAATTTTTGTCAAATTTTATACTGAATATATTATAGAGTTCTAGTGTAAACTCGGTATTGACGAAATTGCCCCTTTTCATTGATAAAATGAGTTTTACATAACATTTTGATACCAAACCTTTTACTATTGATTTCATATGTTAAATAAAATATTTTAAGCCTTAGAGACTGATCAAAACTTCAAAATTTTATAAACATTTTAAATATCGTCAAATACCGACTTTTACGCTTATTAAGCGCATAGTATGGTTTAAAACCATATTTAACGCCTAAGATTTATTACCTACTGATGTTATAAGAAAATTTTTATACTTTAACAGTAAGTAAAAGTCTTGAACTCATATTTCCAAAATTTGACCCTTAACACATATGTGAAATGACCAAAATCCCCCTACGGTGCATAGTTTGGCCATAAATTATAAATTTCACATATGTATGATATCTTACTGGTGTAACTTGTTAAAATAAATGTTTTTGCTGATATTTTTGGACCAGAACCTCAGTTTAATATTTAACCTCTTTTATAAACACTAAAATGACCAAAATACCCTTACGAGGCTTAAATTGGTTTTAAATTCGTTTTGGGCATAACGGGAGATATCCTACTGATATCACAACATAATTTAAGCATAATAACTTAGGAAACTTGTACATGACTCATTCGGTTACCCGTTATGCATATACGCGTTCGGTGCGGTTTATGTAACTAGTTTGCATAAATTAGCCGAAATGGGTCAAACCTTAGCATTTTTGCTTCAAAATCCAGAATGTGATTAGTTTACCCATTTATCTCAAGTCTTCATACTTGTCGGGTCTAAATCACATTCTAATCCGGTCTTCGCTTAATCTTGCGTTTTGAACCGTAAACCTTTCATTAAAACTAACCGGTCTAAGTTAAGACTTAAATAAGACCCGTTAGGAATCTAATAGGTTATTAAAACCTTTGTTCCAGATTAGGAGCCCAGTAAAAGCTACTTGTACTTGCTGATTTGATATACGGCTGAGAATAAAAATTACTTTTAGCTCAGGTAAATACTTTTAACTTATTTTCCGTTATACGGGCTTGGGATACGGTATTATAATAATACCGCTTGGTCGGGTATTGAATATTTAATCAAATAGTGGTTAAATCATTGAGAGAACCCGTTTTAATCTGTCTTGTTTGATGCAATGCCTTTGGGGGGTTAATGACCGTGTCCTGGATATCCTCGGCTCATTCACTTGAAATGGCCACGGCTTAAGCACGGGGTGTAGGCATACACCTGACAGTTGCGTATGTAAAAACGGTATCTCACTCTCTTGTGGGCCTATACTTGTGGTGTGTCTATTAATCTAATCCGGCTCTTCTAACCGGTTCCTGAACGGACGACAAACATATAAATCTGTATACAAGATTATTTTTAAATAATTGTCCCAAGTTATAAAAGATTTTATGCCTTGTGCATCCAAACCAATTTTGTAAACACTTTTCAAAAGAGTCAGTTAATTGTATTTACCAGTGTAAACTGACGTACTTTTCAAAAAGACTAAGTGCAGGTACTACGCGTAATGGGCTGGAACTCCTGAGTATTAAATAAAGAGTCTTGCAAGCTTTTGATACTTAAAATCTGTTGAACAATATTTCTTTCTGTTTTAGATCCGCCTATGGATCCACTTACAATCCGTTGTGTAATATTTTATTATACTTTCAACTCGGGTTGTATAATTACTTTTAGACTTCCGCTGTGCATTAAACTGTGATTAATTGACTATGATGATATCAACTACGTCACGATACTCCCCACCGGGCCCACCGGTAATACGTGGAAATATCGGGGTGTGACATTTATGAACAGATCAATTAATATTTTGAAAGGACATTAATAGGTGTGCAATGGCGTAGGAAGGCTCAAACCTAGCAAATTTTGTACCGGTCCACCCGGCTGGAATGACATAGTCACTACACCCGATAACAGTGGTGGAGTTAGCCCTTAAAATCAGGGGTATCCCAAAAAAAAAATTTACCGTGTAATCATACAACAATAAAAAAAACGATGATAAATACAAATAATAACAAAAAGATAATACCTAATGGATTTGCTCTCTTCGTTTTTTCACAGCTTGAAATCGTTCTAAAGGACAATAAAACTCACAAGAAACCAAACGGCGTGAGGACAACGACGACGAATAACCGGGGTGAGGACTGGCGCAGGGCTGCAGAATGCCGGAAAATCCGTCGTCGGCTTCAGCTTCTGTTCCAGGATGTTGTGTGACGTTTGGGTTTCATTTTTAGAAGTTCTAATTGCCGCCCATGATTCCATGCCCATAATCAATGGATAATTTTATTAATTTGGGCTTTATTATAATTTAGGCTTAATATATGATAATGAAACTTATTATTTGAGCTTAATTATTTAACAAGTTTTGGGCTTAATGAATAATTTCAGGTTTCATATTTTCTTTTAGAGGTATTCTCATATAAGTTTAGGGTATCCTAATATTTAAAACCGGAAAAAATACACTGCGAATACGAGGTTGAGCCGTAGCCCGTGCTACGGCTCGTTCCTCATTAGTTTCTCCCCTGCCCAATAGATCTACCACTCATGTCCCTCGGTCTTAAACAAGATTAATGGTCTTAAGTGTGCGCCTACCCTTCCACATGATCTAACAGTTCATTCCTTAGCTAAACCATACCATTGAAGCATGTATTTCACCCCCGAAAGTTATAAATCCGAAAACAGTTAAGAGAAAAGGGGGACATAAACTCACTAGTTTGCGTCAGCTGTCTCGTGTACTCAAAGTCTTTCTTCATGGGTCGTATCACTACCTACACACGTGCTATGTTTTATTAGAAACTTAGGTCGTGTAACGACTCTTAGCCTTAGTTATTTATTAAGACTTATTTTGGAATTTCGGTATACTTTGAGTTACACGCTTGGTGTATGTTGTTTATATAATTATATAATTCCAAATTATATAAATATTAGTTAAAAATAAGAATATTTTAACTTCAATTATTTCCATCCAGTTATTTGGAATATTGTTAGAAATAATGTATTTTTAACTTGTTTGGTCGTATGGTTCTCACAAGTATATTTTCAAGTATAGGTATACTTGTATTTGCGTATTTACCAAGTGTGGGTAGTGTATGTTGGTATGTATTTATACGTATATGTTGGGATTGAACCGTACCAGAGGAACAGATAATGAAAGCCAAAACCGGATCATGACAGTGGATTCACAATAAGCAGCAGTTTACACTAAGTCTTCTCCCTTGAAAGTGATTATAACATCTGATGGTCTTACATCCACTGTCCTGATACAACTGCTGCTGCTCTTATAACAACTGATGAAGCCAAAAGACTGCTGAGAACTAAGCACTGCTGATGACAAAGCACTGCCCAATCAAGGACTGATCAACCTTGAGAAAAGCACTGACATAAAGAGAGAACAGTAGTTTAGTATATCATCTGTTTTATGTATAGTCAGTGGTTAGGTTTAGCAGTGTTTGTATAAGAGCAGTAGATACAGGTTGTTAGGCTGTTAGACGTCGCTTTCATGGTGACGTCAGATGAGATGCCTCAGCGGTTTGGTTGTCTATAAATGGAGCAGTACTCTGTACTGTTACATTTGATTCGTTTTGAGAGAGTTCTTCTCCTCAATTCAATCCTTTCATCTTGTGCAATCCAACCTTGGGGCATCAGGCTGAGGGGGAGCTTAGTTTGTAAGCATGTCTGTAATCATTTGATTCGTATTGTAAATCTTTTGACTAAATGAATTGCATATGCTTTTTCAAAACTATTTTCTCCTTTGATAGTGTTTACAAAGTTTGTTATTCATTTCCGCTGCACTTTACATTGTTTCATACTCATTCAGTGTTCAAATCATACAAACAAACACAATCATGAGAGCCCTCCGGTCCTAACAATATAGGAATACGTATTTTCTTGTATTTATTAAGTATTTTATACTTAATTTTATGTATAATTTTCCGGAATATTATTTTTACATAATTTAAAATTACCAACTTTATATTCTTGAAATATACATATTTTATGAGAATTTTATAGAAAAATATCTATAAATTTTATTTGATAAAAATATGTATACTTCCACATATATCTTAAAAATAATATATTTTTAAGATTAAAGTTAGAAAAATATATATTTTTAGTTTCCACCAAAATAATATATTTTTGAGTTGTTTATGAAAATATATATTTTTCTTCCACTTCAAAAATAATTTATTTTCCATTTTGACAAAATCTGATATATTTCATAATAGTTGTAAAAATTCATATTTTGTCATTTCTTCGGTTTTAAAAATACCGTTTTTTACATTTGTCAAGTTGCGAATTTATTTCCGGAACACACACACACACACACACACACACACACATATATATATATATATATATATATATATAGGATGAGGTTCATGAGTGAACAACATCCTTGTTTGTGAACCGTGTGAACCAATCTGAGCCATTGATCATTTTTTAGATGTAAAGGATATGATGGTAATTAATCAGTTTAAATTAGGAAGTTTATATATTTTTGTTAACATTAAACTAACTACCCCTTATGATCTTTAAATAGTTATAAATTTTCATACGTTAATATTTTTTTATTTAAATACACCATAAAAACGAGTTTTTTATTCTCTTTAATTTGAGTATGATATGGCTATAGTTTTTTTTTAATAAAAACGAACAACATATGCATTTTTCGTTTTCCAGCGTTTTATTGTTTATATACACAGGTGTACATTAGTACAATATACAGATGTACAAAAGTGTACAGTTTACGAACAACAGCATGTACACTTGTGTACATGAGTACAATACACATATGCACAACAATTATATATATATATATATATATTAAACCCACTAAGTCTAACCAACTCTCAAATCATTTTTGGCCCTTAGATCTTGCTGAGATGAAATCCTGTCCGTTTAAACTCCCAAAAATAACCGCTCTAATGACGGTTCAGGGCGGTTATTGGGAGTTTTCCTGCTGTGGTTTTGCTCCAAAATTTTCTACCCATTATCTCCATAACTCAACCTTCTCCCAAGGCAGTTGTTTACGGTTTCTCTACTGGTGGTTAGGTCCATCTTTTCCTGCCCGTGATCTTCTTAACTCACTCCTAATCCTGGTAAACTATCAACCGCCCGCGATATTTTAGGGTTTGAAGAGGTTAAATGGAGATTGACTACTGCGGTTGGGGCAAGAAGGAAATACAAAGTAAGTTCTCCTGGGTTCCTTCAATTGATGACAGTTCCCCCATGTTCTCCTAATTGCAGGTCCGCCAATTTGTGCTTCTCAACCACCTATAAATCTATCGTCCCATCTCCAAATAAAAAAAGCGAATGAAGAAAGTAGATACGACCTACGATTGATGGAGTGAGCAGGGGTCGATATAATTGATCTAGGGTTCCACCCGCAAGTTAAGGTAACAAGTTCTTAGTCTCAAATCGAATTTTTTATATGATCTAGGGTGTTGTAGCGGCGAAGAGAGGAGGCCTGATGACGTTAAGGAAGCTTTGAAATCGAGAAGATTGGGGAAAATTTTCAATTTCATCATCAATTGACACCTTGTACGTCCATCATCAATTGGTACACATCTACCAACGGTATGCTTGGTATTACATTAACAAGTTGATAAGTACATACGAGTTCCTATATTTATATTTAATTTTGTTCATAACAGCTTCATGCACCATGAAAGAGATGGAGAAAATTAATGTTACATTTTTTTTCATGTTATTGTAGGTAGATGTTGCTATTATTTAGGTTGGATTAGGAGGAAAGAGGGATTCAACTAATGTGGTATCCAAGTTTAATAAAGAAAAATTCATAATTCTACATACAAAGAATGTGTCTAATAGAGTAAACTGCAATTTTACCCCCTGAGGTTAGGGGTCATTGGCACCCTTACCCCCCCTAAGGAAATAATTGCAATTTTACCCCCACTGTTCACTGTTATGTTGTAATTCTACCCCCCGGCTTCAGTTTTGTTGACTGATCTGTTGACTTGGGGGTGAAATGACTATTTTACCCTTTTATTTTACCCCCCAATGTTTGCTGTTATGTCGCATGTTTACCCCCTGGAATCAAATATGTTGCCTGATCTGTTGACTTGGGGTAAATTACTAAAATACCCTTTCTTATAACCCCCTATAATTTGTGTTTAGAAGCAAAATTACCCCCTGGAACTTCCAAAACCTTTCTCGCCACCATCCATATTCGATTCAACCACCCATATAAACCCCCTGGCATCAAATATGTTGACTGATTCATTTCAAATTCATTTAAAGGTTGTAACAAAATTCTTACTTTGAACCAACCAAAGCATTTGGAATGCAAAGATTGTAACGATTTAAAACTGGCATGTTATATCACAGCTTAAAAGCATTTTGGAATGCAAATGCATCAGAACTATTGCTAAATCAGTAGCATTAAAACTGGCATGTTAGGCCTTCTGTAATGCAAATGCAAATGCATCAGCCACAGCTTAAAACCATTGATAAAGGCCTCAATTGCATCAGAAACAGGCATGTTACTCGATTGCAATTTTGGAATGCAAATGCATCAGAAACAGGCCTTAACAGCAGAGTAACCAAATATACAGTCAATGCTTCTGATGTGTTCTATGACCAACATTAACAGCAGAGCAACTTAACAGCAATGCTTCTAAGTTAACAGCAGCAACTTAACATTAACAACAGCAACTTAACATTAACAGCAGAGCAACCAAATATACAGTCAATGCTTCTGATATGCTACTTAACAGCAGAGCAACTTAACAGTAGCAACTTAACAGTCAAATATAACCAACATTAGTTCTGTTCTATGATCAATAACCAAACAGCAGCAACTTAACAGATAAATATAACCTACATAACCTGTTCTATGATCAAGCATACCAAAATATAACCTGTACAATCAAACATAACCTACATAACCTGTTCTATGATCAAGCATACCAAAATATAACCTGTACAATCAAACATACCAAAAGATCCTAATATATAACCCACATTAACAGTCAACTACACAACCATTTCCTGCTGCGGGGGAAACTGGAAGTGCAGGAAAGGGTGGCCCTGCATTTTCACCACCACTGAGACCACAATCGATCGGACTGGCCACTGAATCCTCATGTCCACTGCAAACACATAAAGATGGATGTTTCAATAACCCCATGTTTTTAACTTGTTCACACAGATCGGTTAATACCTGACAGCAGAGACCAAAAGGAGGATCGGTTGTTGTCGCTGGAAAGCATGTGCATCGGCGAAGGATTGGTCGCCATTGTGGTCGCCGGAGGTGGAGGTGTGGTCGCCGGAGGTGGAGGTGGAATGATGGGGTTCTCTTCACTCATTGTTAGTTGGAAGCCGGTGGTGGAAGTGGAAACCGGTGGTGGAGGTGGAAACAAGTGGTGGAGGTGGAAGCCGGTGGTGTTGCAATAAGCCGGTGGTGGATGTGGAAGGATGGATCGCCGGAGGTGGATGGATGGAAGAAGGAGTGGATGGAAGAAGCTTAGGGGGTAAGATTGTGAGATTATGTTTAGTTTAAGGGTTATTTTAATATATAAGGTACAATTAAGTTGAAATTACTATTATACCCTTTGACCCTCCAATGTTTATGTTGACAAGTCAACAAAACTGAAGCCGGGGGGTAGAATTGCAACATAATAGTGAACAGTGGGGGGTAAAATTGCAATTATTTCCTTAGGGGAGGTAAGGGTGCCAATGACCCCTAACCTCAGGGGGTAAAATTGCAGTTTACTCTGTCTAATATGATGCACATTTTTTCCCGGATCACGCTACTAGGGTATGACCACACATAAATCCTTGGTATGGCCATTCATCGCATTATTTTATATTGATTTGTTATTCCCAGGAATCAATTATATCTATGTAGCATTTACATTGTATAGCTGAAGTTTGAATATAATAATATTTATATTTTATAAATAAATATGAATGAGCAGGTAATACTTTGAATAAATTGCGGGACAGAATGCTAAGGTGCCTTTTCAAGTGTCAGTATTGAACTTGCTTTCATATTAAGCTATATGGGGCATCAAAGAGCTGGTCACTTTGAATTCAAATCGTGGATCTGATTATAACCATCGTAAAAGGGAAACAGGTGGATTAAACATGTACTTCTTTTAGTTTGGGTTCAAAAAATGGATGGGTCAGGCGGGTAATCTGATAAAAACGATTTTTTGATTTTCCCTTTCTGGCCAGTTGATGAAAGTTGTTATCCAGTGTTTTACAATATCTTTTATATATCCTTTGTTCAACAATTATGTGATTCAAGTCATACAGCGCCACTATGCAAAAGGGAAGTTTATCCCTTCTTGATAACTGATTTGGTTCTTAATCAATTGTAGGTACTATTTTTGAATCTCAGCATTGACATATTTTTAAAGATGAAAAAATGGATGGGTCAAGTAACAGGTTAACACAGATACATTTGTTCAGCTGTTTATTGGGTTGGGTTTTCATTTTTCAAAAAATTTTGGAGAGTTCGTATGAGTAAATAGAGTTCTATGATAAAATGATAAAATCTTAATTTGTTCAACTGTTTATTGGTTCATTTAGAATAATACTTTAGAGATATTATTATATATTTTTCTTTCACTTGAGTTGATACATGGTTATGATCAAGAGATAAAAGCTAATATTGTTGTTGTTTGCAGCCAATTTTCTAGTGGATCAAGTTTAAAGCAGTTCAAAAGGCTTCGGGTTTGTTACCTATGCAGGTATCACGTTTCGTTTGTACTTAACTAATTTTTGTGTTCTTTTTAGAAGGCAGAATATTTTTGTAATTAATATCAATGTGGATGCGTTTAATACAATCTTAAAATACAATTTGTTAGTTTGTTAATGTATTCTTTTATATATGATCTTCATTTTTTCCATTCATCTTACAATTTGTCGGTCTCTTAATGTATCTTTTATTATTAATGCAAAATTCGGTTTCGTTTTGAAACTGTTCGGTACAATTTCTAACAATTTTGGTTCGGTTCATTTTGGGGTGTTAAGTTCAAAAGTATATTAAATTTGAGTTCCCAGTTTTAAATTTTATTTTGTCGATTTATTTTATGTAAACAGAAATGAATAATACGAATTAATATAAGTTCACTAAGTTTGGAGGGGTGTTTCCTTATAGACCAACTTAAGACTTGGCGTATTTAGTCCCTAAATTATAAGAGTAATGGATCCTTTGTCAATTATTATGTGGTAAGTTAAATTTTTGTTGTATTTTATTTTCTTACTTAGCCGTTACCGGATAAAGTTGCATTAAGGTTTAATGGAATGTTGTGTATATGGGACTAAACAAGAAGCTACATGGGCAGGACTAAAGCATTGAATGGCCAAGACGGGTAGAGATAAAGGATTGAACGGTTACATTGGGTGGCTAAAAACGTTACTCCGCTTCTTTTATTGGACTCCACTTTACTAGCGTAAATCTCAAAGCTTCTTCATCTAGATTACCATTGCAGCTTGAAACTTCGCTATCGTTTGATCGTTGTTGTATAATCGGTTATAAAGATTGCAGTGTAAAACCAAATACCGAGAGCGAGACGATTCAGAGGCGTCCTGATTCAATGTGTTCACGAGTTGGTTACGGCATCAATGAGGTAAAAAGAAACCCACACGCAATTACACGTTTTGGGAGCTTGCAATAGGTTGTGCTTCTTTTATATACTTACGTCCTTCTGTTCGTATATATTTCTTCTTTTTTTGTGTACTCGCTTAAGTACTAATCATGTATATTCGCCATGAATTATGTTTAGATGTTGAACTCTCTGCTGGTTGTGGTGATCAATCCATCCATAGAGTTTTTGTTGATTCTAGTATGAGTCATTATATAGCCAATGTGGTTGGCAATGGCGCTTCCGAAACATATAACATGCATGCGAAGTGCTCAAAGCTCATGGTCTTGACCAAACTAAAAGGCATTGTGGTCAATACCTTTGTATGGTATAGACAAGAAATAACAAAAAGGTTACTTGGTATTTTAGTCTATTACTATTACGCTGACTTTTTTACTTTGATGTAGGTGGTCTTATAAATTTTGTATAATAGCTTCAACACGAGGGGTAATTCTTGGTACGTATAGTGACCAACTGCATGAAATTTTTTTTGATGAGGAATATAAGAGGGATAAATACATTGATTCTTTGTAATAGGTTCGAAACAGTAGTTTACCAATTGCCGCCCAAAGAAAGGATATTGTTTTATTTATTTATTTTTTTAAATCAAATGGGTATTTGGCTAAACCTAATGGGCTAAGTTATAAAGTTTAAGATTGATTTGAAAATGAGTCTATCAATAACTTGGTGTTTTAAGAAGAATGTGCCTCTCGAAAAACAAATGCCCTGGATGATGGTCCTCTCCGCCCACCCAGGGCCGCCGCCCTGAGTATGACTTTGTATATGCTATTACCAAGTTGAGCCTTTTTTTTATTTATGATCTTTACGTAATATAATTTGTTAAATGATGACACTAAATTGTACAATCTTTTGTAGTGAACTTATGTTAATGAGTTGTACTTTGAGCATTAACAAAACTTTATTTATATAATCCAATTCAATTTTGTGATGAAATTATGGCACTAAAGTATCCGGCCATCGGATGGGTATTATTCGGCTCTATTTTATTTCTTTTTGTTCATAGCCTCATTCATGTTGTCACTATATAATACCTTAACGTAACCCGTCCACCAGACGGGTATTAAACTAGTTTACATTGTAGGAACAACGGACTCTACACTTGTGTACTCGTATCTTTAATTAATAACTGACAACCCTGGTTTAAAGGGATTTAATTTTGTTATATTTAAAAAAAACAATATTCAGTTATGATAGGATACCAAAATTACCAATAGTACACATTTACGTGAATGGCTCCTATCAGGCCCATTTCTTTCTTATATTTAATTTAATATTTACAAGTTTGCCATTAGCATTAATTTTGATCATCTAACAAATAAAGGGCCAAGATCTGTTCATTTTGTTCACAAGTTAACCATTGTTCACTCTAGAACCCTACCCTATATAGGGTAAGGTTCATGCGAGAACCACCTTTATTGCGAGAACCACGAGAATCAATGTGACCACAACCTAAAATAGCTAAAAAAAACCTAACCCCCACCCCAAAAAAAAAACCTAAACTCCCCTCCCCCACCCCCCCAAAAACCTAACCCCCCCCCCCCCCCCCCCAAGCTAAAATGCTAAAAACTAAACCCTAAAAAAATCTAAAAAAATCAAAAAAACACAAAAAAAAAAAATTAATATTTTTTACATTAAAATCGCTACTTTTAGTAGCAAAAAAAATTAAAAAAAATTAAACAAATTTTTTTGGCTACTAAAAGTAGTGATTTTTTTATAAAAAATGTTAAAAAAATTGTGTGTTTTTTAGCTATTTTTAGGTATTTTTTGTTGTGTTCACATTGGTTCTCGCGGTTCTCACAATAAAGGGTGGTTCCTAACAGATCCTTCTCTTATATATATAGTCCAAAGTGTCCATCGTCCGAATCGTCTAATATTTGGGTATAAGTTATATATTTATTTTCTTGTGATTTTTGTAATTATTCTTGAAAATCAACCTGCAATACTTGTAATTTTTATAACAAAAATTATGTCAAATTTTATATTTAAAACCATGATAAAAAAAATTACTGGTAAACACTTGTTTAAAAATATTTTTCTAAGTGTTGAATTTTTACAAAAATTTTGTCATAGTTTCCCTTGAAAATGGAGGTTTCCATGCTTATTAGCATATCATTTTCTTTTCAAAAATTCATCATCAATTATCAATAATTATCCTACACTTACCATGAGCCATAATATACACTTCTAAAAGATGGTATGAACTTGAAGTTTTATAAAATCTTGTAGTATTTTAACATGGTGTTTAACATGATTTTCTAACACTAAAATCATGGTTTTTATTTCATAAAACTCATTCTTACAAATTTTCAATCTTTACAACTTGTAACTCACTTTTACAAAAATTCATCTTCTTGAATTTTTCTTGTTTTCCATACATCAAGTATTCCATTTTAACACATAAAAGATGTTTACTTTCTTTTATAACCACATCATGTTAAATCTTGATGTAAACTTTATTTTCTTGAAACTTTTATGTTGGGATTGAACCCTATCAGAGGAACAGATAATTAAAGTCAAAACCGGATCAGAGCAGTGGATCCATAAATAAGCAGATGTTATGTATACAAGTCTCTCCCCTTGAAAGTGGTTTCAACATCTGATGACCTCCAATCCACTGATCCTTACAACTGTTGACCTACAACTGCTAATCAAGTCAAAGACTGATGAAGACTAAAGCTCTGCTGATCAATCTATTGCTATGGGTCAAGCACTGCTGAACATATCAAGTACTACTGGAGCCACAACAGTGGAAGGCTAAAGCAGTAGTTTAGTTTGTTTTATGTAATGTATTGTAATCAGTGGTTAGCATAGCAGTGTTTGTATAAAAAAAAAGCTCATACAAATCAATTGATGAGTCCAAAACAACCAAATGTTTGCAAATGCTTCATATGGATTTGTTTGGCCCAGTTAAAGTCATGAGTCTTAAGAAGAAGAGATATTGTTTGGTTATTGTTGATGACTTTCCTAGGTTTACATGGACTTACTTTTTACACCCAAAAGATGAGACTGCAGGCATTCTGCAAGACTTTGTGAAACAGGTTGAAAAGCAGTTTGACTTGCCAGTAAAAATCTTCAGAAGTGATAATGGCACAGAGTTCAGGAACAAGGAGTTAGATGATTCCTGTGTGTCAAAAGGAATTGTGAGGCAATACAGCATTCCAAGAACACCAGAACAAAATGGGGTTGTTGAAAGAAAGAACAGGACCTTGATTGAGGCTGCCAGAAACATGCTTGCTGATTCAGGTTTGCCATTAACTTTTTGGGCAGAGGCAATAAACACTGCTTGCTAAGTCCAAAACAGAGTTTTAATCAACCCCAGGCATCAAAAGACTGCCTATGAACTGTTGTATAAAATAAAGCCATTGATTTCATATTTCAAGGTTTTTGGCTGCCCATGCTTCATTTTAAACTTAAAAGATTCTATCTCAAAGTTTGCAGCCAAAATTGATTGTGGTTATCATCTAGGATACTCAACCACTGCTAAGGCCTACAAAGTGTTTAACACAAGGACTAAGACAGTGGAAGAGACTTTGAATGTAAAGTTCAATGAACTTTCATCAATGAAAATCCCAGCAAATCCTACAGACTTATTTGATCTTGATAAATTCACATTTGAAAGTGTTACTGTCAAGTCTAACAATGCAGGTCCATCAGAAAATTCATCATCAGACTATGGATATGAAATCATCATTCCACAACAAAAGTCTGCATCAAGTGGAAGAGCAGCAGATGTTCAAAACAGCTGTCAAAGTTCAACCACTGCTACCTCAACAGTTGTTGATCAAAGTAGCCCATTAACCCCTGCTTCCATATCATCAAACTCTGTTGATAAAAGTCCTCAAACAGTGGATCAAAGTCAGCATGTGTCCACACCACTACCTCCTATTCCACCATCTTTTGAAGCCACTATTGGATCATCAAAGTCACCAGCAGTGGTTAGCTCAGATGATTCACATCTGCAGCCCTCCCCACTTAATGCCATTGTTCCATACCAAGGAGATCTTATCTTCTTGAAATCTCATCCACCTGACCAAATCATTGGCAACATCAATGAAGGGGTGCTCACAAGAAGTCAATCCCAAAACATTTGTCTTTTTGCTGGGTTTCCTATCTCTCCATCAGCCAGTCAAGTACCAAGAGGCACTAAAAGACAACAGCTGGGTCGAAGCCATACAAGAGGAGCTCCAACAGTTTAGAAGACAACAAGTTTGGGAGCTTGTACCATTGCCAGAGGGTGTAAGTCCTATTGGCACAAAATGGGTCTTCAAAAATAAAACTTATGAAAGGGGTATTGTTGTCAAGAATAAAGCCAGGCTTGTGGTTCAAGGGTTCAGACAGGAAGAGGGCAATGACTATGATGAAACATTTGCCCCTGTAGCAAGACTTGAAGCTATCAGATTATTCCTGGCCTTTGCTGTCAACCACAACATCAAGGTGTATCAAATAGATATCAAATGTGCATTCCTTTATGGTAAGATTCAAGAAGAGGTTTATGTTTGTCAACCTCCAGGTTTTGAGGATCCATTTAATCCAAATCATGTCTACAAGCTAAATAAAGCTTTGTATGGCTTGAAACAAGCACCAAGGGCCTGGTATGAAACTCTTTCCACCTTTCTACTTTCCATTGGTTTCACAAGAGGTAAAATAGATAAAACATTGTTTCTAAAATAGAGAGGAAAGGATTTGATGATTGTCCAGATTTATGTGGATGACATCATTTTTGGAAGCACATGTACCAAAATGTGTGAAGAGTTTAGGAAACTCATGACAGCTGAGTTTGAAATGAGTGCAATGGGTGAACTCCAGTGCTTTCTTGGTCTCCAAGTAAGGCAACTGCAAAATGGCACTTTTATCCATCAAGGCAAATATGCCAAAGAACTTTTGAAGAAATTTGAGATGGATGATTGTAAGCCATGCAGTACACCCATTGCAACCAATAAAATAGTCATGTCTGATGAGAAGGATGATTTGGTTGATCAAACTTTATATAGAAGCATGATTGGGTCTTTATTGTACCTAACTGCATCTAGGCCAGACATCATGTTTGCAACATGTGTTTGTGCAAGATCCCAATCACCCCCTAGAAAGTCAAACCTTATTGCTGTAAAAAGGATATTTAGATACCTAAAAGGTGCTCCCACACTTGGTATCTGGTATCCAGCTGATGGTAAAATTGAGCTTTCAGGTTTCACAGATAGTGACTTTGCTGGATGTGACAAAACAAGGAAGTCCACTTCAGGAGGGTGCCAATTCCTAGGCAGTTGCTTAGTGTCTTGGCAAAGCAAAAAGCAAGCAGTTGTTTCCACATCCACTGCTGAGGCAGAGTATATAGCTGCTGCAAGCTGTACAGCCCAACTGCTTTGGCTTCAAAATCAGTTGCTAGATTTTGGTATCACTGCCCTAAAGACACCTCTCATGTTGGACAGTCAGGCAGCAGAAAATATCATCAAAAATCCAGTTTCCCATTCAACCACCAAACACATTGATATCAGACATCACTTTGTGAGGGATTGCTATGAAAAAGGTTTGATTTCTCTGCACCATGTTCCAACTAAAGATCAGCTGGCAGATATGCTAACCAAAGCATTAGACACATCCACCTTTGAAAGCTTGATCTCTAGGATTGGCATGCTAAACATGGAATAACAGGCAAAATCCTATTTTTCTATGAATAAAAGCATTAAAATGTTTTCAGAAAATCAAAAATCCATCCTTAAAAATAGCTAAAAATGATTTTTTTCATTAAATCCTTAAAAGTCTGCCATAACCACTGTTTTTTGTTCAAAAGTCTGGTCTACTTAAAAGTCTGTCCACTGCTGAAAGTCAACCCCTGTTCTCTCATTTCCTTGATAAGCACTGTTGTCTAAAATCAGTGTTTTTATCCACTGATAGTAAAAATCACCCACTGCCTTCATTATTACCATTACAACCACTGATCTTGTTCCATCAGTGGTTTTCATAAAACACTTGTCCTTCATTTCTTCAGGGGTTGGCACGTGGACAGTACATAGCGGTCAGATCTTTTGTAAACCGCTGCCACATCAGCATTCACTTTTTCTTCTATAAAACCCTGAGCAAAACCCCCAAACAGGGTTTTACTGTCGAATCGAATTCACAAAAATTCCTTTTTCAAAGCAGTTTTCATCTCTTTCTCTCAAATCCTTCATCGATTTCCTTCTTCAAAATGACAAAATCAAAGTCATCCACGAAATCCACTTCAAAATCATCCTCTAAAAAGGCCACTTAAATGGCTACCACACCCATTGAAATTCCATACAAAGCTCCTCACAATTATCTGGGTCTCCTTACAAAACCCGGCACCATGGATACCTTCAATTCCATCATTGACACTATGTCGTCTTCAAAGTACAAAACTTTGTTAACAGCAGATACTCCAATTTACCTAAAAACCCAGAGAGAGTTTTGGATAAATGCTGCTCTTGAAAAACAAGGCGAAGACGTCATAGCCATTAACTCTTCTCTAATGGGTAAAGCAGTCAAAATCACACCACAATCCATCTCGGAAGTCTTTGAACTCAATGATCATCAAGGTAAAACTTCTTTTCCCAAAAACGAGTTAAAAACTGATTTCCTTGAAAGGGGGTATGCAGATTCAATAAAAAAGGATACCTTACAAAAAGGTAGTTTTCCACCTGCAACAAGATTTTTGTTCCATACCCTTTTAATGTGTGTTTCAAACAAAACAACTGCTTTCAATGAGATACCATTAAAGATTCAAAACCTGGGATATGCTATTTTACAAAATGAAAATTTTAATTACTCCTAGGAAATCTTTAATGATTTGGTTAAAATGTTGATAAAAAGCCATTCTTACTTTTTCCAAGATTTCTAAGTTATTACTTTCAAAAGAAATTTGGTAAGGATGATGCTCATATAATAACACAAGGTGATTCTTTTAAAATAAACAGCTTAACTGCTGAAACTTTCACAAGAATGTCAACACCTTGCAAAACACAAGCAGAGGTGCCTGAGCCGAATTTAGCAGCTACCACTGCTCCTCAGGTATCTGCTGCTGAGCCTACTGCTCTAGGTGATCACAGCAGCAAAACAACTGCTGTGAAACCCACACCTAAAATCACCAAAAAGCCAAGACAAAAGAAAACTCAAAAACCCCCCCAAACCTACAAAAAAAGGCAACTCTGGAAGATGAGATCACAGAGCAACTGCCAGTGACAACACAAAAGTCACAAGAAACCACTGCTGCTACTTCCTCACAGCAGATGGTAGAGAGATCTCAACCCATGCCTGAAACTCCTTCTGCTTCTTCTCAAAAAGAACAGGTTGTACAAATAGGGACACCACAATATGATGCTCTGGAATCACTTGCTTCCATCATCCACAGCCCAATGCCCGGGGCCAATTCTCTTTCTACACCCAACCTCACCTCCACAATTCCCCCACAAACAAAAATATTGTTGAATGCTCTTGATTTGAACCAGGCACAAACCAGTCCTTCTCACTCACCTGTCAATGAGAACATACCTCAACAAGTGACTGGGTCTGATGTATCAATCATTGCTAACCCACCAACAACACCTGAGGAGGTTACACCCCTTGAGTTACAAGTAACTCTTGGTGGTAGTCCAAGTGAAGCAGCCACTACAAGTGCTGAACCCACTGGTTTGCATTTGGACAGTGGTTACATCAATAAGACTTCCTTGGAGGCAATTTCTTCTCTGAGAACACTTGTGTATCCAGTCTTCACTGGTTCACCTAAAAGTGTCTCTCAATTTGAAGGAAGAAGTCCCCAGTTCCAAGACAAAGGGGCATCAGTGGATGATTTCTGGAGTACACTCCCTGAATCAACCACTGTTACAACCACTGTTAGTGGGAAATCAGATGATCCCATTAAGTTGGGTGATGGTTTAATGTACCGAGAATTGACGGAAAGAGTTGACAAACTGGATACCTCTATTGCAGAAATTAAAGATATGCTGCAACAGTTGTTGAAAGTTCAAAAGGTACCAACCACTGCTGCTCCAGCTCAAGCACCTACACAACCTGCACCTGCTGCAAATGAGTTATGGACTTTGTTTCAACCTATGCTCATCCAACAAAGAGAACTGGCTGATCAGCAGCATGAGATACATGTTCAAAAGCTGAGAAACATGATGGAAGCTAGGTTTGTGGATACACAAGCTGATATCAAGGCTATAAAGGCTCACTTACTAAACACCATTGGCACTGCTCCTCCCTCTGTTATCTTTGTGGATAATCCACCACCAGCTAATGCCAAAAAGGGGGAGAAAATAAAGCAGTGGAAGAAAAAGGGATATGAAGATGGGTTGTACATCGATGGGTCAAATTCAAGCATGCTTGCAGACATTCCTTTGCCAGATGGTAGTAAAAAGATTGATGTTACCACAAATGCACTTGCTGAAGCAAAAGCAAGTGTAAAAAGGGATAGAGAGGCTAAGGATATATCCAGGTGGAATGAGGAGAAAAGAGCATTTATGGAGCTGAATGAGCAGGGTATTTCTGAGCCAAAGGATGATAAAAATCCTGAGCCAAAAAGAAAGAATCTCACTAGAAAAGTGAGGGAACCCAAACACACACCATCCAGACCCACAAAGCATGCTTCCAAACAACCTTCCAAAAGCTCCAAACATCAATCTTCCACTCAAACAGCTGTTGTAACTCCTGCTGTATCAACAACTGTTGATACTTCAGTAGTTTCAACAACTGCTAGCCAAACACCTGCCACCACTTCAACACACACCACTTCAACACACTCCTCCTGATTGGGCAAAGTACAAGAAGAATGTACCTGATAAGGCATTGGAGCTGAGGAGAATGAAAGAAGAATTGATCACTGCTGATTTTGGGTCTAAAAACCAAGTGATGAGGTGGAAAGAAGACAAGGTCAGGGCCACTTACAAAAAGTTGGAGGATCTAAGGAAGAAAAATCCAAAGATTCTACAAAAACCTGACTACCCTGAAGCAAAGGTTTCAACATGACCACCAAAGCTGCAAATCAGAAGAGCCACTGCTCCAGCTGGTGCCTTTCTTTATCAAAGAAGAAGGCAAAAACAGATGGATGCAGAAACAGTAGAGGATATAGCTGCTAGTGATGATATCATAAAATCTGTCAATAAGAAGATGATGGCTGAAAATGCTGAACTTGCTCAAGCTCAAATCACTGCTCAGCCAGTCATCACCAGGCCACAATCTCCAAATTCCTCATCTAATAAAAATCTCCCAAGAAACCCACCAGACTCAAAAGTACTAAAGTGGAAAACTGATAAACAGTCCCATGTACTGACTGTGATCAAGTCTAGTGGAGAAGTGAAGAAAATAACAAGGGAACAAGCACTTGGCCTAAGTCTTGAAGATCTGCAGGATCTCCTTGATCTTCCACTGTGCAGGGATGAAGATGACACAGATGCCTTAGACTTTGAGTTACAACTCAAAGGGCAAATAAGGGAACTGTTGATGAGGCAATAAAGCTCCACAAATAATGAAGGGTTTTGGCATTATCTGTTCCAGGGGGAGATTGTTGGGATTGAACCCTATCAGAGGAACAGATAATTAAAGCCAAAACCGGATCAGAGCAGTGGATCCATAAATAAGCAGATGTTATGTATACAAGTCTCTCCCGTTGAAAGTGGTTTCAACATCTGATGACCTCTAATCCACTGATCCTTACAACTGCTGACCTACAACTGCTGATCAAGTCAAAGACTGATGAAGACTAAAGCTCTGCTGATCAATCTACTGCTGTGGGTCAAGCACTGCTGAACATATCAAGTACTGCTGGAGCCACAATAGTGGAAGGCTAAAGCAGTAGTTTAGTTTGTCTTATGTAATGTATTGTAATGTTTAGAGTTTGTTAGGAGGTTAGATGTCACTTTCATGGTGACGTCAGCAAAGATGCCACAGTGGTTTGTCCGTGCCTATAAATAGAATAGTACCCTGTACTGTTCTATTAGCTCTCTTTATCACTTTCATTCCTGTACAAACAATCACTGTGAGCTCAGGCTGAGGGGGAGTTTGTTACATACTTGCATATTGTAATTGAATCTTGTAATAAATTCAAGCATTCGGTTCAATGTTAAACTTGTATGTTGAAAGCAATTCTCCTGTTTTATTGTGTGCAAAGTTTGTTTCCATTTATATTCTGCTGCACCACTTGTTCATCTTTCATCTTAATTCAAACTTAAAACACAATCAATCCAAACTCTGATCCTAACATTTTATCTTTGAAATCTTACATTTTTAAGACATGCAACGTGTAGGAATCATCATCCTACACAAAATCAAGATCCATTTCAAGTTCACACTTAACATAAAGGATGATCAACTTAGACCTTTCAAGATTAATCCTCATACTTGCTAGATCATGTTTTAAATCATCATCTAGCAAGCTTTTATGTGGTGATCTACACCATACATGCAAGAAATCATCAAACAAGTTCATCACATACACTTAAACAACTTAGATCTTCATGATTTCAAGCTTTATGTTTATGTTCATGTTCTTGTTTTGGTGTGATTCTTAGATTCTCTTGTTACTACATACTTTAACCACTAAAATCAAGTGTAAAAACAAGATCAAGAGAGCTTACTACTAGCACAAGGGCTAGGAAAGAACAAGATGCAAGATGAAAAAGAAAATAGGTGGGTAATAGCTCCACAAGATGGTCCTTCAAATCTCCTTGCTTGCAACCTTCCTATGTATGCTTGATACACCTTAGAAACACATTAGATTGCTTGGAAATGGGCTAGAAGATAATAGTGAAGAAAGGGGTGTTTGGCCGTGAGCTATGTGAGGGAGAAGAGAGAGTTGTTTGTGAGTTTGAACTTGAGAATGATAAGTGTTGAAAGTCTTATGGTTACATGTATCATTATCCTCCAACAAAGACTTATACATTGGTTAATATGCTTGATATCTTCACAACATTCACAATAAAATAATCAAAAGAATGGTGGGGTGTGGGCCCCTATGTTGACCGTCTTCAAGGGGGGGGGGGTCATGGTTGCATTTCAATGCTAGTTAGATGTTATAGTTAGGATTTAAGTGATTTAGTTAGGGGTTAAGTGTGTTTAGGGATTTTAAGGTGTAATACAGTGTTTAGTGTTAATAACTAGCTTTATGATGTTAAAACAATACTTCTAGTTCAATTTTGGTGTTTCGGGTTGTGTTCGGTTGTTTGTTTGGTTACTGGTTCGTTAAGGTGCTAAATTGCGCAGTTTAGTGTGTTATGAGATCCCTTTTATGATAGTTTTCATTCCCGACACTTTACAAGTTATCTTGGACAATTAAACCTTATTTCTGCATTATATTTTGATGTTAAATTGCTGAATTTTGCTGAATGCTGCAGAATTCTGCATTTAGGGTGTGTTTCGGGTACTTTTTAGTGCTTAAATCGTCACTCAGAAGGCAGTTTTAAAATCCTTACTTTCCTACATGGAATTATAGTGTAAATATTGGTTCCGGGACTCAATCTATATCCTAACAACATGTCTGTCTGTGTACTGAACTCCTGTCAGTACTACTTGTTTATCTGATAACTGTGCTAACTTTGTTCTGTGCACTAACTGAACTGTTCCGGGTGGCATTTAACAATGATAAGTAACATGTAACATGTAATGTATTTGTATGTCTTTGAAAGTAAACAGGAAGTCATTAATATCATAAGTTCAATCATGCACAGTCATAAAGTACAAATTACTCTTCATATTGTACAGAAATTACATGGAAAAGTGCCAGTTGTCACATTCTTCCCCCGTTAAAAGAATTTCGTCCTGAAATTCAAGCTGTGTTATCGGTTGTAGGGGAGTTGTGAAACAAATGCGGATACTTAGACTTGATTTGGTCTTCACGTTCCCATGTAAACTCTGGGCCATGACGTGAATTCCGACGGACTTTGACGAGTTTAATACGACTTCTCCGTGTTTTGTGGACCTTCCAGTCCGTAACCTCAACAAGTTCTTCGGTAAATTGGAGCTTGTCGTTGACGTGAATCTCGTCTACGGGAATGGCGATTGTTTCTTGAGTCGGACTCTTCTTGAGATTAGACACGTGAAACGTGTCGTGGACACTGCTAAGTTCTTCTGGAAGCTTCAGCTTGTGTGCAACGGTTCTGATTTTCTCAAGAATCTGGAAAGGACCAATGTAACACGGGTTTAAATTTCCATGTTTACCAAACCGCACTACGCCTTCCCAAGGCGAGACTTTCAACAAGACCATATCTCCAACCTCAAATTCCAATGGTTTTCGTCGCTTGTCGGCGTAGCTCTTCTGTCTATCACGAGCCGACTTGATACGATCATGTATCTGAGCAATCTTGTCTGTAGTTTCCTGAACCAATTCTGGACCAATAAGTTGTTTATCTCTGGTCTTCGCCCAACACAACCGGGATCGACACTTATGTCCATATAAAGCTTCAAACGGGGCGGCCTGAATGCTGGTGTGATAACTGTTATTGTAGGAAAACTCCACTAAAGGCAAGTGAGTATCCCAACACTCACCAAAGTCCATTACACAAGCACGTAACATGTCTTCCAAAGTCTGTATCGTCCATTCACTTTGGTCGTCCGTCTGAGAGTGAAAGGTAGTACTAAGGTTCAACTGTGATCCAAAAGCCTTCTGAAACGTCTGCCAAATTCTTGTCACAAAACGACCATCTCGGTCGGATATGATAGAAACAAGCACTCCATGACGTGCCACAATCTCCTTGAGATATATTTCTACCAACTTCTTTGTGCTATCTTTCTCGCTGATTGGTAGAAATGCGCGGACTTCGTGAGTCGATCAATAATTACCCAAATCATATCATGACCTCTTTGGGTTCTCGGTAGCTTGGTAATGAAATCCATCGATATATGTTCCCACTTCCACACGGGAATCTCAGGTTGCTGCAGCAACCCAGATGGTTTCTTGTACTCCGCCTTAACTTTGGCGCAAGTAAGATAGTTACTCACATATGTAGCGATGTCAGTTTCATCTTGGGCCGCCAATAAAGGTCCTTCAACTCTTGGTACATCTTGTCGGATCCAGGATGGATAGAGTACCTTGACTTGTGAGCTTCATCCAAAATAAGTGGGGGTAGATTGCCGAAGAATGGTACCCAAATTCATTCCATGAAGTACAATGTTCCATCTTCCCTTGGCAACAATTGCGCTTCCATTCCACGTAATGCTTCGACTCGTAGGTTATCTGGCTTAAGCGCTTCTTGCTGAGCTTCACGAATCTGAGTAGTGAGATCCGTTTGTATGGTTATCTCTAAGGCTCGCACCCTTAGAGGCTTTGCACGCTCCTTGCAGCTCAAGGCGTTTGCTACAACGTTCGCCTTGCCCAGGTGATACTTTATCTCACAATCGTAATCATTCAACAGCTCAACCCATCTTCGCTGTCTCATGTTCAAGTCTTTCTGATCGAAAATGTGTTGCAAACTCTTATGATCTGTAAAGATCGTGCAACGAGTACCATATAAGTAATAATTCTAAATCTTCAACGTGAATATCACCGCACCTAGTTCAAGGTCGTGCGTTGTATAGTTCTTCTCATGCACCATCAATTGACGTGACGCGTACGCGATGTCTTTGTCCTGTTGCATTAACACGCAACCAAGACCTTGTCGAGAAGCATCACAATAAACCACGAAACTATCGGTACCGTCAGGTAAAGACAAGATAGGTGCATCGCAGAGCTTATCCTTCAATGTCTGAAAAGTTGTTTCTTGTTTCTCTCCCCAATCAAATTTCTTATCCTTCTGGGTTAAGGACGTTAGCGGCTGAGCAATACTCGAAAAATTCTCTATGAATCGCCTGTAGTAACCTGCTAACCCCAGAAATTTTCGTATCTCGGTTGGCGTCTTTGGGGCTTCCCAGTTTTTTATCGCCTCAATCTTAGCAGGGTCGACATGAATTCCATTCTCGTTCACCACGTGACCTAGGAATTGCACCTCATAAATCCAGAATTTGCATTTCGACAGCTTTGCATACAACTGTTCTTTTTTCAAAAGTTCCAAGATAGCTCGCAGATGTTGCTCATGTTCTTCCTTGGTTCGCGAGTATATGAGGATGTCATCAATAAACACAATCACGAACTTATCCAGATATAGCTTACACACCTGATTCATGAGGTCCATGAATACTGTCGGTGCGTTTATTAAGCCAAACGTCATGACAAGGAACTCGTAATGTCCATAGCGAGTCCTAAAGGCCGTTTTAGGGATACTTTCTTTTTGTATTCCCAGTTGATGATATCCCGATCTTAAGTCGATCTAGGAGTAGTAGCTAGAACCTTGCAATTGGTCAAACAAGTCATCAATCCTCGGCAAGGGATACCGATTCTGATGGTTAACTTATTCAACTCTTTGTAGTCGATACACATACGGAAACTGCCATCCTTCTTCTTGACAAACAACACTGGAGCTCCCCAGGGCGAGAAGATCGGCCTGATAAATCCCTTGTCCAGCAGCTCTTGTAGTTGAGTCGAAAGCTCTTGCATCTCGGATGGAGCTAATCGGTAAGGTGCCTTTGCCACAGGTGCCGCTCCCGGCACTAGATCTATCTGAAACTCCACTTGTCGTTGTGGAGGTAACCCAGGAAAGTCTTCGGGAAAGACTTCTGGAATTCCTTGACAACGGGGATGTCTTCTAGCTTCGGCTCCTTGGTCTCCTTATCGACAACATGAGCAAAGAAGGCTATGCAGCCTTTTCAAACACACTTTTGCGCCTTCATGACCAATGTGGGATGTCACAATCTACCGCCTTATGGGGCCTAACGTCCTTATCAACTGCATGAAGGCCGTGTACAATAAGTGTTTCATCATTCGCAAGAGGGATGTCAATGATTTTCTCCTGGTAAACCACCTCAGCTAGGTTATTTGTCAACCAATCCATTCTGACAACTACATCAAAACTACCCAAACCAACTGGAAAAAGGCCGATAGAAAATTTTTGCTCCCATGCTCGAGTGTACAACCTTTAATGACTTTATCCACTTCGACTAATTTCCCATTTGCCAACTCTATAGAATATGGGGTGTCTAGTTTACTCGTTTCTAAGCCAAGTATATCCTTAAGTTCTATAGATCCAAAACTAAATTCGGCGCCAGTATCAAATAGACAGATGTAAAGTGTCGATTTATAGGGAACGTACCCGTAACTACGTTCAGGTCCTAGCGTGCCTCGGGTACTTCTTTCGTGAAAATGCTCCCACGAACTTGATTTTTCTTCGAGCAGTCCTTCCGATAATGTCCTTTGTCGCCACATCCATAGCAACCTTTGCCCTTGCCATTTCTGTTATCGCCCAGAATTCCATTCCCATGCCCCGTACCAGACCAGCATGTCTCCTTGCTATGCCTGGTCTTGCCACATTTTCCACACCTACGAGTCCTGCACGGACCTGTGCGATGATAACCACACCCATCACACTTTGGTAATTCTCCTTGGTAGTCTTTATCACTTGTTTTAGTCGTGACAACGAATGCCTTGACTTTCTTAGTCGCAACGATTCCCTTAGGTTTGTTGCTTGATTTAAAGCCTTGCTTGGAATGCGTATACTTTCTCTTATTTCTATCCGAAGAAGACTCCACATGCGTCTCATTTTTCACTTGACTTTTATTCGATTTCTCCATCGTTACTCCGCCCTTGGCAGGACCTAGGGCAAGAGTTATCGCCTGAGCGATTCCCAAAATGGTTCCTCTTATTCCGTCGTCGTTCGTAGTGTTGCTTGCTTCGTATTGGAAGATTTCCTTAGCGGCTTGCTGGTTCACTAGAGCTTTGAGCTCAGCTCTTGTTGCAGGTAAAGGTTCCAATTGGGTTTGGCCAGCATTCCTTCGTTGTGGTTCCGTGAGCTTCACATGTATAAAATATATCGATGAAATTAGACATTTATTTTAGAATAAATATTGTCGTCTGTGAGTGAAAGCAAAGCTCATTCGTCACGTACTACGAGTATAAGGGTAAGGTAATTCCTAAGGATGCCTATGCAAATCCTTCCACCATAATCATCTCATCATTGTAGCGAGGTAAAATGAGTTACAACAAAGTCTTGTTAAGGATATATCGACTTTCATATATACCATGTCAACTTCTTACAATTGGTTTTGTGAAGAAAACCTCCTCGGAGTCGTCTTACTCCAGTTGATGCAAGTCGTACAGTATTATACAAATTACGGTGAGGTCTTCCCTTCACCTTGTTCTTTGTTTATTCCTCAAGTCTCCGACTCTTCCATAGTCTTTAGTTTTACCAAAAACGAGTATACTTCCCAAAAGATGGGGGTTGTGCATTACTACCATGTGTGGGGAGGGGGTGATAGTGAAAACGCAAAAATAAGGTCGTGAGGGTACATGACTTCTTCCTTGGGACTGAATTATGCCTTGTAGCAACCGTAGAGCGGTTTCCAGGGTGCAGATGCAGTACCCAAACGATGGGGTGCACTACGGGATAGAGAATGTGGAGGTACTGATAGGGGTGTTGGTGGTGGTGATATAGTTAGTGGGTGATAGAGTGCATGTGGGGTGAAGGACGAGAAGAATCCTCTTGCAAGTATCATCCATGTTCCTAAATGGAATGGGAATCTGTTGAGAAGGGGAGAATCGAGTGGTCGCTTTTGTCCTTATGACATGTGATTTATACTTCGTGGGCCTCGATTGTCCGACGTAGGGAGGACCCCTTTGCTACACTGGACTGTGCGGCGCATTCATTGATTTTTCTTGGGCTCCCTGAGTCCCAATATGGTTGGTATGGTCTTCATGAATGCCGAATAGAGTGCGGTAAATGGGTTACACTACAGCTCGCGCCATGCTACCTCCATGGGGTAACACGGATGTCAAATGTTGGGGTCTATCGTAGCGACTACAATGGATAAGTTGGGGTGTTTTAGGCTCCATACAAATTTAAACATAAGAATTCTAAATCATTGAGGAAAATCTTTTCCGAGTGTTAACCATCTTCACTTGCTTAGATAGCGGGTCCCAAACGACCCGTACTACAGGTAGAGGTGTTAGGTGCTGTGACAACCGGTAATTTACGGCTCTTAATTACGCGATTAACAAATGTTTAGGACGATAATAAATAGTGTTTAAGATGTATATTAACTTAATTAGGCCTCTGGAGTGCCTATGAATGTCTATTCGACATTACAGTATGTGTATGATAATCTGCGAAAAAATCTGCGAAACGTTAAACGGTAACGAACTGACACCGTACGAAATACTGACAACGCAGACTAATATTAAATTTTTATGATATATTTTAGATTCGTAGTTAAATTTTTATATCCGTAGTCGAAACCGAATCGAAAAACGGATAAAAACGGCGAACGACGCCTTTTACGCGATTTTACCGTTATCGATGAACGAACGCGCTAATGACATCTACCAGCACTATTTTACATGTTTTTAAATTTAAAAATTTAGTTTACGATGTTATGGTGGATTCGGGTTTTGAAAACGGGTTCGTAGGAGTTACGTGCCACCTAAACACAACATTGGGCTTGTGGGCCTTGGGCCCAAGCCCAAAGCCCACTAATCTAACCCTAATTATATAAGTGTAGTAAACCCAAATTCTCTCCCCATTACTTTTACATATTTGCGCGCACCACACCCCCAAATTCTCTGACTTCTTCATCTCCTACAAACACTCATGTCTCCTTCATTTTTAACACAATCCAAGACACCTACATACAATATCAAACCTCATCCTCACCTTTACACACACCCACTCAAAATTTAGAGATCACAGAGGCAGATAACAAGAACATACGAGGGATGATAGCCGCAAAGAGGAGGAGCCGGCACCGTACGACGGTGTTTCCGGCCAGGCGACACCCCCCCCCTTCAATCATCATCCTCATCATCTCCTCCGGGGGCGGAGCCGGAGGTGCCGACCGGTTAACCGGAGACAACACATCCCACCATTCATCTCCCATTCCCCTCTCGGTTCCCCTGTAACCCGACGACATGGAATAGAGCTGGTGGCTCCGGCCACACCCCTTCAACTCCGACACAATCCACACCACCTCGGTTCCTTCATCGCCGACGACCAGACAGAGAGCAGGAGAAAGAGAGGGAGTGACGGCGGAGAGCCGCCGCCGTACGGCGGCGTGGCGGCGGAACCAGACGCGACGGAGCAGAGGAGACGACGGTGATGGTGTTTTCCGACGACGGCGGCGGTCCCTGCTCCTTCTCCGATAAATTTCCAGTAAACCCGTTTCCTTTTATTTTCATGAAGCTTGGAGATGATGATGTTTAGCTCAGATCTGAGATGTGTTTGGTTCAGCAGATTCGTCTCGGTTCAACCATGTATAAGGTTCATTAGGCTCGGGATTTTGTTCGGGTATCGGGTCAAGACAGGTCTACGATCAGTTTGGTTCGAATTATTTTAAGTTTTGGTTCGAGTTATTTTAAGTTTTGGTTCGGGTACTACTCAACAGGTTCGGTTCAAGGTTCAAGTCTCGAGTTGGTCAACTTCGGTCAACAGGCGGTTCGGGTCAGAATGGTTACGATTGTGGGTTTTGGATCGGCTCGGGTCGGGTCGCGATTCGTGGTTCGGGTCGAATCGGTCAAACCTGGTCACCTCACTGAGTCAACTCGGTCAACTCAGCCGGTCAACTCAGTCAAACATTTCGTCGACTCGACGAGAGTTTTGGTAATAGTTTAAAGTCGTGATTTCGTTACGTTATCTTTATAGTTTTAATCTTGCATGACAAACGAGCTCGAACCGGTTGAATTATAGTTTATGTTTGAAATATTTGACAAAATTATATATATTGTTGAATCTTGTTGAATTTTGAAAATAAAACAACAACTTGTGTTGTCGGGGCCGCCCGAAAACAGAGGAAACTCTGCCCATTTTTCGAGAAAATCCGTAAAAACAAAACGTGTTTTTATTGTAAAACGACAACTATCAATGACAAACGACCTTTATGACAATCAATATGTATGTATATATTTCTTCGACGACACTTTATAACATACAAGAAACAACGATAACACGGATTCTTTTTATAAAAACAAATATCGTTTACATATTTATTTTGAATATACAACAATACGAATCCTTATTATAAAAATAAATATAGTTAATATATTTATTCGAATATCAAACAATACGAACTCTTTTTATAAAAATAAATATATTTTATATATTTACTTCGAATAACAAATAGTACGAACTCTTTTTATAAAAATAAATATAGTTATATATTTATTTCCGATAACCAACAAAACGAATCATTTTATAAATAAATATAGTTATATATTTATGCCGAATATCCAACGACACCACGATCTTTTACTAAAACAAATATAGTTTATATACTTATTTTAAATATCGAACAATATTAACTCTTTTATAAGAATAAATATATTTATTTCAAACATAAACAATTCATGTTCTTTATAAAATAAATATAGCTTATATATTTCATACTATCTTAAAACCAAAACTCGGTGGAAATTCCACCTACCACCTCCAAAAACATGATAAAATGCACTTTTAGTCCCTTGCTTTTTATAACCCCATAATATTTGATAATAGCAATTATGACCCTTTATATTATTAGTTCATTTTGCAACCCCTCAATTTGTGGGATTTATAAAATGGTCCATCTTTTTTCCAATCTACGATACAACCTCTCAACTTTTGAAAATTACAGTTTTAAGTCTACACTATTACTTCATTTGACAATCCCTTCAACTTTTGAAAATTGCAATTTTTACTTAAACTATGTTTATCACTATGGCCGCGTTGCGGCGAACTTCTTTTGTCATTTAGTATGTGTTTATATGTGTTTTAAAATCACTACGAGCGCGTTACGCACAGAACCACTGACAAGAATAAAAAGAAAATGTAGAAAAAAACAGTATAAGATAACCGAAAGAAAATCAACAAAAAAAGTTTTATGGTAATAATGTTGTTCGTATGAAACCCGTGGTCAGAGATGAGCAAATGGTATTGGGTACCGGTACCGAATTTCCCGAACCAAAAGATTTTAAGTCAATTCGGTAGCAACCTTTTACGTTCCTAGTACCGGTTTGCTACCAGTTTTTACCTTCATATACCTGTACCGTAACCGGTATTTTCGGTACCAGTACCAATTTAGTATCGGTTGGCACCGAGCTCATCCCTAGCCCTTAAACTAAAAAAACACTAAAGTTGAAGAAAATCAATAAAAAAAAAAGTTGTACGATACCGTTGGTGTTTGTACGGTACCCGTGATCAAGGATGAGCAAATGGTATTGGTTAGAAGTACCGAATTTCCCGAACTAAAAATTTTCAATATCAATTCGGTACCTACATTTGATGTTTTCTGTACCAAGCTGGTGCCGGTTTTTACCTTCATGTACCGAGAACGAACAGGACCGTACCGGTATTTTTGATAAAAGATGGATAAATGAAAAAAAAAACTTGCCACATGGCAAGCTTTAAATGGAGAAGGTAATATTCATTTTAAATGAAAAAAAAAAGGCTTGCCACGTGGCAAGCTTTGAATAGTGAAGGAACTATTCACAAGCTTGGTTTTTTAATATATAGGATAATTAACTCAATACTATTACTTCATTTTACAATCCCTTCAACTTTTAAAAATTGAAATTGTTATTTAAATTAAACTAATCCTACATATTTAACTAATTTTTCTTTCGCTAATTTCTTTTTCGAACAACTAAATTGCTGTTGTGTTTAAGAACTTTGTAAAATACCATTTTCACCCACTCGAGTTTTTCTAAAGTTTCGGATTTACCTATTTCATTCCTTTACCCGAAAAGGTATTTTCATGTGCGTATTCTTATTTATATGTCGGTATAAATTCGAGTTAGTTTACGTTTCGATGTAAACTTTTTTAAGCAAGTCAAGTCAGATGTAATACGTTTTCGATTGGTTTACGTTTCGCCGTAAATATAGTTCTGAACCGAATGGGGTCAAATATATGATGTTCTCATTCGACGGTATAAATTCTAGCTCACCGCAATGCGTTAGGGGTAAAATTTCAACCCTTAATGTGAATATGTCATTTGCTTACACGTGTCAGTTTTCCCTTTATATACTTTTAAGTTTTTTTGTACATTTCCTATGTATGAGTCTGGTCACATATAAATACGTTATGATTGTACGGTATAAATTTGATTACTTTACATTTTGACCCAACTGCGATGCTATTGAGTTAAATCGGATATGTCAAAACACGCATTTTTCATATGGTATACGCATCACATAACGCTTGGACTAATCCCTTCGATGTTTGCAATATACCCACGCCGCAACGCGCGTGGGTCGGCGTGGGTCTAATAACTAGTTTATTTTAAACGCCTAAACGACATATAACTATACTATAACAAATATCATACGAGACACGATGTATAATACGAGTTTATTATACATCATTTTCATGGAAATATTCGTTACATACACATACGATTTCTCGGAACGACTAACACTATTCTACCGATATATTTATATGTTTATATATAAATATTTATTTATTTTAAAATCTCTCAAGAACTAAGTATTTCCAAAACTTAGTAACTATTAACGATATTAAACGAGACTTAACGCATATAACTTAATCGTTTTCATTAAGTTAATAACTTACCGTCGGATCGTTCTGTTAATGATACGGAAGAGCTCGGTGACACGTAGTGTAGTTACCGTTTTTGGTTAGAAACTTATAAGATATTCCGTGATTAGGGATATTATAGAATGCACGCTAGCAAGTCACATCTTGGAGACGACATCATAAAGTCGTATTTAGCTAGCTTTGCACATGGAAATCTAGGTGAGTTCATAACCCCCACTTTTTACGGTTTTACTTTTTTTTATAAATGTTTTCGGGGGTGGAAAGACATGCAAGTTTTGCAAAAATAAACAACTTTTCGATGAACGAAAACTCATATTTCTAAACCATGTTGCGAATGGATTTCAGTGAACTTAAATGGTTTACGAATGATTTAGACTAAACATACCGGTTTTACAAAACACATGCATATTTGCGAAACGTGCATGATTTTCATGACTAGAGACGAAAATGTCCTAGTTACAACAACGGGACTGGGTTGGTCTGCGTACGCAAAACGAGACAACCCAATGGGTTCATGTCCCCCTTTTCTGGCTGTTGTGACACAGTCGAGGAGATTCGACACTAAAAATCGTCTACTCGGGTTGAGTACTTCCTATATCGTCACATATTAATGCCCTGCAAAACATTAATTGATTTGTTCATAGACGCTTTACATAGCGGTTATAAAAAGAATCTCTCAAATGTTTTACAAGTTTATTTGGAGCTCACAGTTTTCATATAACATGCCGAGAAAAATGATTTTACTGTATTTTCACAACAACTTTTAAAACCCGGTTATTCAAAGATTTATTTCAAATATTTTACAAACAAACTATGAACTCGCTCAACTTTATGTTAATTTTTCGCATGTTTCTTTCTCAGTTCCCCTGTAACCTGACGACATGGAACAGAGCCGGTGGCTCCGGCCACACCCCTTCAACTCCGACACCATCCACACCACCTCGGTTTCTTCATCACCGACGCCCAGACAGAGAGCAGGAGAAAGAAAGGGAGTGACGGCGGAGAGCCGCCGCCGTGCGGCGGCTTGGCAGCGGAACCAGACGCGACAGAGTGGAGGAGACGACAGTGATGGTGTTTTCCGACGACGGCGGCGGTCCCTGCTCCTTCTCCGATAAATTTCCGGTAAATCCGTTTCCTTTTATTTTCATGAAGCATGGATATGATGATGTTTAGCTCAGATCTGAGATGTGTTCGGTTCAGCAGATTCGTCTCGGTTCAACCATGTATAAGGTTCATCAGGCTCGGGATTTTGTTCGGGTATTGGGTCAAGACAGGTCTACGGTCAGTTTGGTTCGAATTATTTTAAGTTTTTGTTCGAGTTATTTTAAGTTTTGGTTCGGGTACTACTCAACAGGTTCGGTTCAGGGTTCAAGCCTCGAGTTGGTCAACTTCGGTTAACAAGCGGTTCAGGTCAGAATGGTTACGAGTGTGGGTTTTTGATCGGCTCGGGTCGCGATTCGTGGTTCGGGTCGACTCGGTCAAAATGAGTCAACTCGGTCAAACCTGGTACCTCACTGAGTCAACTCGATCAACTCAGCCGGTTAACTCAGTTGACCCGGTCAACTCAGTCAAACGTTTTGACAACTCGACGAGAATTTTGGTAATAGTTTAAAGTCGTGATTTCGTTATGTTATCTTTATAGTTTTAATCTTGCGTGACAAACGAGTTCGAACCGGTTGAATTATAGTTTACGTTTGAAATATTTGACAAAATTATATATATTGTTGAATCTTGTTGAATTTTGAAAATAAAACGCAACTTGTGTTGTCGGGGCCGCCCGAAAACAGAGGAAACTCTGCCCGTTTTTTGAGAAAATCCGTAAAAACAAAACGTGTTTTATTGTAAACGACAACTATCGATGACAAACGACCTTTATGACAATCAATATGTATGTATATATTTCTTCGACGACAATTTATAACATACAAGAAACAACGATAACACGGATTCTTTTTATAAAAATAAATATGGTTTACATATTTATTTCGAATAAACAACAATACGAATCCTTTTTATAAAAATAAATGTAGTTTATATATTTATTCGAATATCAAACAATACGAACTCTTTTTATAAAAATAAATATAGTTTATATATTTACTTCGAATAACAAATAGTACGAACTCTTTTTATAAAAATAAATATAGTTATATATTTATTTCCGATGACCAACGAAACGAATCCTTTTATAAATAAATATAGTTATATATTTGTTTTGAATATCCAACGACACGACGATTCTTTTACTAAAACAAATATAGTTTATATACTTATTTTAAATATCGAACAATACTAACTCTTTTATAAGAATAAATATATTTGTTTCAAACATCAAACGATTCATGTTCTTTATAAAATAAATATAGCTTATATATTTATTTTAAACGCCTAAACGACATTTAACTATACTTTAACAAATATCATACGAGACACGATGTATAATACGAGTTTGTTATACACCATTTTCATGGAAATATTCGTTACATACACGTACGATTTCTCGGAACGACTAACACTATTCTACCGATATATTTCTATGTTTTTATATAAATATTTATTTATTTTAAAATCTCTCAAGAACTAAGTATTTCCAAAACTTAGTAACTATTAACGACATTAAACAAGACTTAACGCATATAACTTAATCATTTTCATTAAGTTAACAACTTACCGTCGGATCGTTCGGTTAACGATTCGGTAGAGCCCGATGACACGTAGTTTAGTTACCGCTTTTGGTTAGAAACTTATAGGATATTCCGTGATTAGGGATATTATAGAATGCATGCTAGCGAGTCACATCTTGAAAACGACATCACGAAGTCGTATTTAGCTAGCTTTGCACATGGAAATCCAGGTGAGTTCATAACCACCACTTTTTACGGTTTTACTTTTTTTATAAATGTTTTCGGGGGTGGAAAGACATGCAAGTTTTGCAAAAATAAACAACTTTTCGATGAACGAAAACTCATATTTCTAAATCATGTTGCGAATGGATTTCAGTGAACTAAAATGGTTTACGAATGATTTAGACTAAACATACCGGTTTTACAAAACACACGCATATTTACGAAATGTGCATGATTTTCATGACTAGAGACGGGAATGTCCTAGTTACAACAACGGGACTGGGTTGGCCTGCGTACGCAAAACGAGACAACCCAATGGGTTCATGTCCCCTTTTTCTTGCTGTTGTGACACAGTCGAGGTGATTCGACACAGTCGAGGTGATTCGACACTAAAAATCGTCTACTCGGGTTGAGTACTTCCTATGTCGTCACATATTAATGTCCTGCAAAACATTAATTGATCTGTTCATAGACGCTTTACATACCGGTTATCAAAAGAATCTCTCAAATGTTTTACAAGTTTATTTGGAGCTCACATCTTTCATATAACATACCGAGAAAAATGATTTTACTATATTTTCACAACAACTTTTAAAAACCGGCTATTCAAAAGATTTATTTCAAATCTTTTACAAACAAACTATGAACTCGCTCAACTTTATGTTGATTTTTCGCATGTTTCTTTCTCATGTTACTTTTTCAAATCATGGTGCAGTTGGAATAGGAGAACCATGTGGAGTCGAGTACTTAGTGGCATTCGTTTACTAGAAGTCTTAGGGGCCGGTTGGTAGCCTCTGAATGGTCATTAAGAGGCTGCCTCTTAATGGAACCATTAAGAATTTTACCAATGAGAAGGTAGAAGAATGTGACATGTGATGATTTACCATTCAGAGGTTACCTCTTAACCATTCAGACTTGAGGTTACCTCTTATTCATTCAGAGGTTTTAAACCATTAAGAGGTAGCATCTGAATGGTCATTAAGAGGCTACCAAACAGCCCCTTAGCTTATTTGCTTCCGCTGTGCAATGAAGATACCGGTCCAGTCACGCCAACTCTGATATTTCGGGGTGTGACAGGTGCAAAGTAGGCAAAGACAGACTTCCTACTTTGTAGAGTGTTATAGTAACTATCTCGGTTAGTGCTCTACTAGATGGAGATTTGAACAACTTAGGAATTCTGAATGGGTGGTGATCATTAGCTTGACCCGCAGAGCCCACCAGGATCCCCATGCACTACAAGTTGTTATTACGTGGGCCCCCGTAATAATAAATCGTCTTGCATGGTCACCCTAATTTTCTCTCGTTCAAAGCAGCCGATCAGTCAGAGAGGGGACACTACTGTCTTCATACCTTTAACATAGAAGGGACCTTTATTATGGTCCATGCGCTAACGTCCGTTGTTATGCGCGAAATGGCACAACGCTTAGACAAAGTAGGAATAAAGAGAGTTCCTAACAATAGTAGTTGGAAGGGCACCTTCAAGATGAGTACCTCATCTTCCTTTTCTGGACAAGAGTGTCGTCAATCATGTTTCGTAAAATCCAGAGAGACCTCGTCCCACTGATAAGGTTGTTGTCCAAGGTTACCTCCTCCGCCTCGTCGTCACTGCCGTAGTCAGGCACCTTCGCATTCGAGGGGGAAGAACAGCCATCATCTACGGAATCAAGCTCAAGGTCTCGTTTGGTAATAACATCAGCCATAAGCTCCGCAATAAACGCAAGGTCGATAGTCTGATTGTGCGAATCAAGAACAATAATAGAATCTGAAGTCGAAGGTATCTCGTACCCGGCAAAAATTATTCCGTACAGCATGTGTATATATATATCAATAATTAATATCATCACTTTGTATACATAGGCAAGCAAATGTAACATATCACATGTAACCACATTATTCTTATGTGGGTCATTTCGTCTTCGGCAAGTCTATCTCATATAAACTATACCTCAATTGGCACATTAGTTGAGGTATTCTTCATTTCTACTAATGTCCTTGCTTTGTCTTTCCTTTAAAAAATGTTTGATTCATGGATCTTGGCGTTTTTGTAAATGCAATGAAAAACCTTTTTTTGTTTGTTGTAAAAATATTTTCATGAGAAAATCCTAGTGATTGTAGTCTAGACTCGAGAAGGAATCCTAGTTCACTACAATCGAAGCTCTGATACCAACCTGTCACACCCTGACTTTTGCGGAAGCGTGTACGTGTGACTTGGTCAGTTTTCATTGCATTCGATTATAATAAACAACTATATGACTAAAATGATGTTCATCAATTCATAAGTTTTAAAAATATTACAAACACAAGTTGTTTAGTTTCAACCAACAAACTTCATGATAAGATACAAA
Organism: Helianthus tuberosus; assembly: GCA_030545235.1. NCBI lineage: Eukaryota > Viridiplantae > Streptophyta > Magnoliopsida > Asterales > Asteraceae > Helianthus > Helianthus tuberosus. Next base: position 122,850,866 of record CM060358.1, on the reverse strand, counting down.
CCATTCAAAGGAGATTAAGTTCCACACATGGACTTTTAACAAAAGTCTAGTAGACCAAGGATTTGCTTCATATATCTTATCCAGGATAAGATATACAAATCAAACCCTTCAAAATAGGATGACATCTATTCTTGTAAATCACTTCATGAAATCATTTCCAACGCCGCAAGATCCATTTAGTTTCCTGAAATACATGTAATTTGAAAACATCAACAAAAGTTGAGCGAGTTCATGTGTTTTCATGTGAGCTCGAGTAAACTTTTAACATTTGAGAGTATTCTTTAGATAACCGGTATGTAAAGCGTCTATGAACATATCAATTAATGTTTTGAAAGGACATTAATATGTGTGCAATGGCATAGGAAGGCTCAAACCTAGCAAATTTTGTACAGGTCCACCCGGCTGGAACGACATAGTCACTACATGCGGCCACACAAGGACCCATGAGTGGGGCTCGCTACACCCGATAGATCTACCACTCCTGCCCCTCGGTCTTAAACAAGATTAATGGTCTTAAGTGTGCGCCTACCCATCCACATGATCTAACAGTTCATTCCTTAGCTAAACCATACCATTGAAGCATGTATTTCACCCCCGAAAGTTATAAATCCGAAAACAGTTAAGAGAAAAGGGGGACATGAACTCACTAGTTTGCGTCAGCTGTCTCGTGTACTCAAAGTCTTTCTTCATGGGTCGTACCACTACCTACACACGTGCTATGTTTTATTAGACACTTAGGTCGTGTAACGACTCTTAACCTCAGTTATTTATTAAGACTTATTTTGGAATTTTGGTATACTTTGAATTACACGCTTGGTGTATGTTGTTTATATAATTATATAATTCCAAATTATATAAATATTAGTTAAAATAAGGATATTTTAACTTCATTATTTCCATCCAATTATTTGGAATATTGTTAGAAATAATATATTTTTAACTTGTTTTTTGTCGTATGGTTCTCGCATGTATATTTTCAAGTATAGGTATACTTGTATTTGCGTATTTACCAAGTGTGGGTAGTGTATGTTGGTATGTATTTATACGTATAGGAATACGTATTTTCTTGTATTTATTAAGTATTTTATACTTAATTTTATGTATAATTTTCCGGAATATTATTTTTACATAATTTAAAATTACCAACTTTATATTCTTGAAATATACATATTTTATGAGAATTTTATAGAAAAATATCTATAAATTTTATTTGATAAAAAATATGTGTACTTCCAAATATATCTTAAAAATAATATATTTTTAAGATTAAAGTTAGAAAAAATATATATTTTTAGTTTCCACCAAAATAATATATATTTGAGTTGTTTATGAAAAATATATATTTTTCTTCCACTTCAAAAATAATATATTTTCCATTTTGACAAAATATGATATATTTCATAACAGTTGTAAAAATTCATATTTTGTCGTTTCTTCGGTTTCAAAAATACCGTTTATCACATTTGTCAAGTTGCGAATTTATTTCGGGAATATATATATACATATATATAGTCCAAAGTGTCCATTGTCCGAATCATCCAATATTTGGGTATAAGTTATATATTTATTTTCTTGTGATTTTTGTAATATTTCAATTTGCAATTTTTAGTATTCTGGTGTGATATATTATTTCCAAGTCCCTAATTTTTAATATAACTAATACAAGCAATATACATGTAGTAGATAATTTTTGTGACTTCTAAATATATATTTTCCTAAATATATACTTAGTTATTTTTATTCTTGAAAATCAACCTCCAATACTTGTAATTTTTATAACAAAAATTATGGCAAACTTTATATTTAAAACCATGATAAAAAATTTACTTGTAAACACTTGTTTAAAAATATTTTTCTAAGTGTTGAATTTTTACAAAAATTTTGTCATAGTTTCCCTTGAAAATGGAGGTTTCCATGCTTATTAGCATATCATTTTCCTTTTAAAAATTCATCAATAATTATCCTACACTTACCATGAGCCATAATATACACTTCTACAAGATGGTATGAACTTGAAGTTTTATAAAATCTTGTTGTATTTTAACATGGTGTTTAACATGATTTTCTAACACTAAAACCATGGTTTTTATTTCATAAAACTCATTCTTACAAATTTTCAATCTTTACAACTTGTAACTCACTTTTACAAAAATTCATCTTCTTGAATTTTTCATGTTTTCCATACATCAAGTGTTTCATTTTAACACATAAAACATGTTTACTTTCTTTTATAACCAAATCATGTTAAATCTTGATGTAAACTTTATTTTCTTGAAACTTTTATCTTTGAAATCTTACATTTTTAAGACATGCAATATGTAGGAATCATCATCCTACACAAAATCAAGTTCATCTTCAAGTTCACACTTAACATAAAGGATGATCAACTTAGATCTTTCAAGATTCATCCTCATACTTGCTAAATCATGTTTTAAATCATCATCTAGCAAGCTTTTATGTGGTGATCTACACCATACATGCAAGAAATCATCAAACAAGTTCATCACATACACTTAAACAACTTAGATCTTCATGATTTCAAGCTTTATGTTTATGTTTATGTTCATGTTCTTGTTTTGGTGTGATTCTTAGATTCTCTTGTTACTACATACTTTAACCACTAAAATCAAGTGTAAAAACAAGATCCAGAGAGCTTACTACTAGCACAAGGGCTAGGGAAGAACAAGATGCAAGATGAAGAAGAAAATAAGTGGGTAATAGCTCCATAAGATGGTCCTTCAAATCTCCTTGCTTGCAACCTTCCTATGCATGCTTGATACACCTTAGAAACACCTTAGATTGCCTAGAAATGGGCTAGAAAATGATAGTGAAGAAAGGCGTGTTTGACCGTGAGCTATGTGAGGGAGAAGAGAGAGTGGTTTGTGAGTTTGAACTTGAGAATGATAAGTGTTGAAAGTCTTATGGTTATAGGTATCATTATCCTCTAACAAAGACTTATACATTGGTTAATATGCTTGATATCTTCACAACATTCACAATAAAATAATCAAAAGAATGGTGGGGTGTGGGCCCCTATGTTGACCGTCTTCAGGGGGGGTCATGGTTGCATTTCAATGCTAGTTAGATGTTATAGTTAGGATTTAAGTGATTTAGTTAGGGGTTAAGTGTGTTTAGGGATTTTAAGATGTAATATGGTGTTTAGTGTTAATAACTAGCTTTATGATGTTAAAACAATGCTTCTAGTTCAATTTTGGTGTTTCGGGTAGTGTCCGGTTGTTCATTTGGTTACCGGTCCGTTAAGGTGCTAAATTGCGCAGTTTAGTGTGTTATGAGATCCCTTTTATGACAGTTTTCATCCAACCAATTATAGAGAAATGATAAAATAATATCCTAAATAATATCAATTATATTTAATTTCCAATAAATATGCTAACAAGCAATTAATTCTTTATTTGGATCCTTCTTTTGTTTTCAATGTGCTGATTAAGAAAAGTGCTGATATCATTCAAATATGTGTTAAAATCAATTATCTTGATTAATTTTCATGTGCTAATATAATTCAAAGAGAAAAATGGCCGTATAGTCCCTGTGGTTTGCCCATTTTTCACCTTTAGTCCCTAACTTTCTAAAATTACAGCTATAGTCCCCAACTTTTGCAATTTCGTTCTCGGATAGTCCTTATGTCTAACATCAGTTAGATTTCTCAGTTAAGAGCGTGTGAAATGACAAAAATAACCTTTCCTTAAAAAAGGCAAACCACAGGGACTATCTGGACATTTAATAAATAAATAAAATAAAATTTTAATTAATAAATTAAATTTCAAGTGGGCCCCACAACCTGCCCTACCCTCACCCTCACCCTCCCCCTTCTTCTTCTTCACCCACCTGCAAATCATATTAAACCAACCTCCACCACCTGCAAATCAAATCTAGATCTTCACATAAATCATTACTTATCAAACTAAACCAATCTCCCACCCCAATCCGCCGCCACCATCACTCCCCACCACCACCACCGCAGCTTGCTCAGAGACCGGCTCGGCTTCACTATTTCCATACAAAATTTGCTTTAGCTCACGGAGAAACTTACTCAGTGTTGCAAACTAAGAGCAAAACAGGGAATGAATGAGATCCAAATCAAATGAAACTGTAAGAAGTAAAAACCTAATAATAATAATCCAACCACCTTTTCCCCGCGCTTGCTCTCTCGACTATCGGTATTGCAGTCGGTGTATATGAGGAGATCCCGAGTCTGACAGACCAGGTCAACTGGCGTCTTTTGTTTTGACTTGAACAGTCCTTTCATGGCGATCGATTGCTGATGAATGAAATCCGAATTGTGGATAACAAACAAGAGTTCTTCAAACAATAAAGTAAAAATGAGGGATGATACCTTGGTGAAGGTGAGTCTTTCTGGAGAGATTAATGATGTTCTGGTTGAAACAATGATGGATTTTGCAGAAGGAAGAGAGACCACATCACTTACTGAAGCAGCCATGGTGGTTGCATAAAATGCGAAGAGTGCTTAGAACAATCGAAGATATAGTATGTGTGAAGAAGAAAGGTGGATGTTTGAAAATTGGTTGGAGGACAATGGAAAGCCAATGGCAGTGGCAGATTTCAGGATAAGGTGGAGATGGTGGTGGTGGGGAAGATGAGGTGGGTAGGTGGGGTTGGTGGTGGTCTCACATTAATTATCTAATATTAATTATATTTTTTTAACTTTTTAGGTATTAATTTAATAGTAGGGGTATTTTGGTCATTTCATGTTCACTTAACACCAAAAACTAACTCTCATTCACGCTAGGGACTATCCGGGAACGAAATTGCAAAAACTGAGGACTATAGCTGTAATTTTAGAAAGTTAGGGACTAAAGGTGAAAAATGAGCAAACCACATGGACTATCCGGGCATTTTTCTCTAATTCAAAAGAGCTACTTTTATGTATGTAATGTTTTGGTATGTGCTAATTTAATTTTTTAGTAAACTGCCATTTTGGTCCCTGTGGTTTGGCCAGTTTTGTCACTTTAGTCCAAATCTCAAACTTTTTACATCTGGGTCCCTGTGGTTTCACTTTTGTTGCCATTTTAGTCCAAAATTCAAAAACCCCCTTTTTTTACTATTGCAACCTGTCTATTTTGTCTTTTTGTTTAGGGGCAAAATGGTCATTTCACAATTACATAAATAAATACCAGCTCAAACTTAAAGAACCCTAATCTTCCTCATACAGTTCATCTTCCTCTGCATTCTTCAAACTTGAAGAACCCTAATCTACACCACCTCGATCTATCAGCTCTCTCTCTCTCTCTCTCTCTCTCACATATCTCTAAACCTAATTCGTGACGTCCACAAACCACCATGAATCTCTGATCTATCAACACCAACCACTGTCACCGTCAACAACCACAATGAAGCTCCTCCACCGATGAAGATGATGTCGGTGGTGGTTAATCAGAGCGTCGGTGGTGGTTGGATTTTGCAGACCTCTATCATCATTCCTCCACCACCGCCGCCGCCGCCGTTACCACCTCCAGAAGCTCCTCCACCGATGAAGATGATGTCGGAGGTGCAAATGAGAGATTTGAGCATTGTTGCTGAATACATTTCTGGGTATTGTTGTTTGGTGATTCTTGGTTGTGGTAGGTGGGTTAAATGTGGGTAATTTTCTTTGTTTCTTGTTGATGCTTTCTCGGTTGGATCTCAGCAGAAATATGTATGGAGATATGTTTATTGTTTGATTATTCAGTCAATTTTGCTTTGTACATTGTTGTTTTGAAGTTTTCGTCAAAAAAGGTGGATGGTATACCCCCTTGATTTGATCCGCAGATCTGTTTTTGTATCATTGTATAACTTCCACTTGTTTGGATGATCATAGATTATAGATCAGTTGCTGATCTTCTGCTTGTAAACGACATTTGTAGCTTGATTTTATACATCAATTTTGTTTGTTAAATCTTGTTTTGTGGAGTGATTGGAGAAGATGATTAGTGTTTGGGGGAAAATGAACTGGGGATTATTTAATTTAATTATTTTAATTAATAGTGTGTTATAATAATACTTGTAATGACTAAATTACCCATGTAGAAAAGGACAAAAAACCAAGTTTTTTTTTAGAAATAGCAGCTGATTTTCTTTTTGGACTAAAATGGCAACAAAAGTGAAACCACAGGGACCCAAATGTAAAAAGTTTGAGATTTGGACTAAAGTGGCAAAATTGGCCAAACCACAGAGACCAAAATGGCAGTTTACTCTTAATTTTTTTATAAGTGCTAGGATATGTTCTTACGGTTTATATGATAAATATGGTTTGTACCAGAACCAAGCGCTACTAAACAATTCAGATGGGTAGAAAGTCATCAATAATATACTAATTTGTTTTACAACATTTTAATTTTTGTATACTAATTAAGATTAATGTCAAAGTGCAACCGACCCCATATCATTTTGGAAATTTTTGATTCTTATTCAACTACAGTTATAATCATTCACATATTCATAATCATCGCCTTAGATCGTAGTCTCTACCCGTGGTGTCTCGTTCTTCAATTATACCCACGGATCTTGATTTTTCCAGCACTCACATAAGTCGAATTTGTTTTAATTTGAAGCCATAATTCAGTTTTGTCGACTTCCATTGATCTAGTTGCTAGGATTCAATGTTTGGATATGTTAGTTCATATATCGACTAGGTTACTAAATAAAGTTGTAGTAATAAAGCCTAAATCAGGTTTTACCTATATAATCGCATTTCATCTCTCAAACATAAGACTACAAGTAATTTCCTGAAAGTAAAGTCTCTTACGCTATGTTCCAGAGTTTCATTTAACGAGAGAAAAGAAAGGATTTGAAAGGACGTAAAAAAATGTCGTTTTCCCGAGTTTTTTTAATGGAATAAATGAAGAGAAAAGGAAGGAAAACTTATTTTTTTTTTCTTTCATTTTAAATCCTTCCAAACTGGAAAGATTTGGAAGGAAAATGTTTTTTTATGGGTAAAGTTCTTGTACAAATAATCTTAACATACTAAACATACAAATTGAAGGAAAACTCAAAAAGACAAGGTGACATTTTTTTTTTGCTAACAAAATGTAGCGATTTTTTAATAAAAAATGTTAAAAAAATTTGTGTTTTTTATGTATTTTTGGTTGAGTTCACATTTGTATAGTAACTTTGATAGTTGGTGGTAATTACAAAAATGCCACCTTGTTTTTTTAGTTTTCCTTCAATTTGTATGTTTAGTATGTTAAGATTATTTGTATGTGATCTTTTGCCTGTTTTTTATACATAAAGTCCTTGCTTTTCTTTTCATTTCCTTCGAACTCGGGAAAACACGTTAGCTAATTAAAATTTTCTTTTCTACTCATTTTCTTTTATCTCATTAATTCATTTTTTTTTCTTTTCTTTTGTTTATTAAACTCGGGAACACAACGTTAAAAACATTTAGTTTACGTATTAAAACGATGGTACTTTTATTATAGTTTTTAGTTGGCTAAGAATTGATGATTAGATTGCTTCCATCACAAGGAAGCACTGGTTTACGACGCGATTGAGGGTCACAAATGTATATCCCCAATTCCATCAGAATTCTACACAGGGCCGGTCCTGAGAATGTGTCGGGTGGGCGACAGTTCAGGGCCATAAACCTTAGAGGGCCTACAAAATTCGCGATTAGAAGAGCTATCATCGGAGAAGAAGAACTGTCGGAATTTTCGTCGGAGACGAAGGGCTGTCGGAACTAGAGGTGTACAAATCAGTTTTTTTCAAAAACCCGTTTTGGTTATTAACCGGTTTCGGTTTTTTCACCCAAAATAAAAACCGATTTTTTTTATAACCGGTTCCGGTTACTAACCGGTTTTTGAGGTCCAAAACAATAACCGGTAAAACCGGTTGGGACCGGTTTTTCCCAAAAAAACCGGTTTTTTAACGGTTTTTTAACGGTTTTAACCGGTTTTTTAATAACCGGTTCGGTTAATAACCGGTTTTTGAAGTCAAGAATAGTAACCGGTATAAAAACCGGCGGTTAAAAAAAACCGGTTAAAAAAAACCGGTTATAAAAAAACCGGTTAAAAAAAACCGGTTTCGGTTTTTTTTTCCGGTTTCGGTTCTAAAATCAGTTTTTTTGTACACCTCTAGTCAGAACAGTCGTCGGGGAAGACGAACTGAGGAGGGAGATGTGCAAAGTCTAACAATTTTTAAATCGCATCATTTTTTAACTCCAATATAGTAATAGGAAAGTGGATAATGGCAGGTTTTCTTTATACAACTTTGAAAACGTTAAAAATTTATAAATATTTAATTTGCAGCAAAATATAAGTTTGAACTATAGTAATTACTCACATATACATTTACGGTTGGCGGCAATAGTTCTTCCATCACATTGGTGGAAAATGGGCGGCTTCCCTTTTTTTTTTTAATTTAATGTTAGTATAATATAATATAATTATAATTGCCTTTTCAAAAATTACGATTTCGCCCTCAGTTCACAATTACGCTTTTGCCCTCAATTCAAAATAAATTTATGCTTTTGTTCCCACCTAAAAATTACGATTTTTCCCTTAGTTCAAAACTATGATTTTTCCCCTAGTCCAAAACTATGATTTTTCCCCTAGTCATTTGCCCTCAGTTTAAAACTATGAGCTTGCCCTCTTTTAAAAACTTATGATTTTGACATCAGTTAAAATCTGGAGTTTTGCCATCGTTTTAATTTTTTTTTTCAAAACTATAGTAGTTTTTATTTTACTTGGTTTACTCAATATAACTTTTTTGTCAAGCAGGTGTCTGACACTCGCTCATTGTTTATGACAATTTACTATTTTGCCCCCAGCTCAGGCTTGCCATCCATTTTTTTAGCAAAACTATGGCTGTGTTTTGGTTTAATTGGTTGAGTCGATATAATTTTTTTTAGATTGTGTTATGAGTAGTATGCACAAGTAACTAAAATACATGCGTACATGTATTAAACTAAGAAATATTCGGCTTAGCGCCCCGCAACGCGGGCGGGGCATCCAACTAGTATGTCAACATAAGTATTTATGTGAATATATATCTTTCTATACTAATAAACAAAAATCCTTTTTGGACACGTGTTATTCTCTAGTAATTTCTCACCTTTATTTTTTATTTATCTCTTTTGTTTTCATAATCTGAAATTGATTTCTTTTTTAACTCTAAAGTTTCAATCTTTGGCAATTTAAGTCTAAAGTTTCAATCATTAGTATTTTAATCCCTTTGATTAATTTGATTTTTCACTTCTAATTCAAAAGTTTTCATCTGTTGTAATTTAATTTATCTCTTTTATTAAATAATAATAATATTAAATATCAATTTAACTAAATCTATTTATCTCTTTTGTTTTCATAATCAGAAATTGATTTCTTTTTTAACTCTAAAGTTTCAATCTTTGGCAATTTAAGTCTAAAGTTTCAATCTTTGATATTTTAACCCCTTTGATTAATTTGATTTTTCACTTCTAATTCAAAAGTTTTCATCTGTTGTAATTTAGCCCCTTTAATTTTTTTTACTTTCAACCCAAAGCTTTTCATCTTTCGTAATTTAATCTCAACACTTTTTTTTACTTTCAACTTTAGTCTCTTATATACTTTTCATCTTTCATAAGTTCTCCGTTTAACGTTTCGTTCTAAATTTCCGAGTTAACACGTCGCAACGTGTGTGTGGGGTTCAACGTTTATCTTTCATCTAATCTATCTACTATAATAAAAGAAACCAACTTTTGGACACGTGTCTTCATTGTAGGTATTCTCAAATCTATACTTATCTTATATTAATTAAATAAATAAATAATAATTTAATATTAAATCTTATCATACTTTAATAAAATATTATCCTCAAATCTAAATTGTTAATCTATCTACTATAATAAAAGAAACCAACTTTTAGACACGTGTCATTCATTGAAAGTATCATCAAATCTATACTTATCTTATATTAACTAAATAAATAATAATCTATCTACTATAATAAAATAAACCATTTTTTTATATTAACTAAATAAATAATAAATTAATATTAAATCTTATCATACTTTAATAAAATATTATCCTCAAATCTAAATTGTTAATTTAATATATTTTAAAAACAAATACCTCTCTTTTCTACTTATATTATATAAATATAAATTAATATTAAATGTTATCCTAATTTATTAAAAATATAATTTTTTTGTTATTTGGAATACAAAATTATATTTATTCAACTCGTGTAAAACGCGGGGTTTTTAAAAATATAATTTTTTTATTATTTACTATACAAAGTTACATTTATATAACTCGTGTAATACACGAAGTTTTTAAAGATATAATTTTTTTATCATTTGCTATGTAAAATTAGATTTATTCAACACGTGTAATACACGGGGTTTTTTAAGGATATAGTTTTTTTATTATTTGGTAGATTTTTCAACCCGACTATACACGGGTTTTTTAAAGATACGACGTTTTTAGTATTTAATATACAAAATTACATTTATTTAATCTGTGTAATACACATGGTTTTAAAGATATAACTCTTTTTTAGATCTATTCAACACGTGTAATATACGGGGTTTTTAAGGATGTATTTTTTTATTATTTGGTAGATTTATTCAACCCGATTATACACGGGTTTTTTAAAGATACGACGTTTTTAGTATTTAGTATACGAAATTATATTTATTTAATCTGTATAATACACATGGTTTTTTAAGATATAACTTTTTTATTATTTGATATATAAAATTATATTTATTTAACCCGTACAATATACGGGGTTCATAAAGATATAACTTTTTATTATTTAATATATAAAATTACATTTATTCAACCCCGTGTAATACACGGGGCTAATCTAGTATAAATTAAAAAAACATATAAAAATTCCAACTAGTCGATATCTTATCGTCCGATCGCAATATTATATGCCAATTGATTTAGACGTGAAGGGCCCAGTTTTTCTATCTCGCCTAGGACCCAAACTTTTTTTAATATTTTCGGAGACGGGCATGATTCTACACATTAAAAATAAAATCATTTTTGTCGTTAACAACTACTCATAAAAAAATCATCTTTATTGTTAACAACTGCTATAGGTTTTAAAAGTGAGAGCAAATTACGACAACAAAGAAATTGTGTTTCTTTCTCCAGGACTCCATTCCGGAAAAAAGCCCATAAAATATATATAAACCAATGGCCCCAAAATGAGTTTTATATGGGCTCAAATGCTTTAATATTGTATTCTGATTTCGGGCTGCATCTTCGAAATTCAGCTTCTATTACACCTCTAACTGATTGGAAGTGAAAATATGCCACAAGATTACCATCAATCTTGATATAATTTTGAAATTATAGACTTTTAAGTGATTTATTTTAATAATAGTTAAGAGCATTTTATGATAAAATGCAAAAACCATGTTGGTTTTTTTTATGAGTAAAAGATGTTAACAGACTTTTACGAGAAGAAAAAAATCAGAACGTATGTTGATTTTTTATATACAAAAAATTGTTAAAGGACTTTTACGACATATATATATATAGAGAGAGTTAAATATCATTTTAGTTCCTGTGGTTTGGCCCATTTTGCCAGTTTAGTCCAAATGTTTCATTTTTCGCATCTGGATCTAAAAAGGTTTCATCGTTGTCGTTTTGGTCCAACTGATTTAACCCCATCTATGCTTCTCAGTTAGTCAAGGGGTATTTTTGTCATTTTATCTATTATTTTAATTAAAGGTTTATTTTATCACTATTAAAAACATATATCTGGTTATAAAACCCACCCCCCCCCTTTCTACCCCTCTCTATGTCTCTATCTAACACCATCACCTCCACCTCAACCTCCACCGGCCGTTGGCACACCTCCACCACTACCACCCCAGCCAAAACAGTTCATGAAGACAACAAATCGAAACCCTAGCCGTCGGCCTATCTCTCTCTCTTCGAAACCGCAAGATTGGAACAGATCGGAAAGAGCACAGATCGGAAAATGGTGAACGGTTCTCTCTCTCTCCCTCTCTATCTTCTCTCTCTTCTCGATTCTCTTTTGATTAGCTGGATGTTTGTGTTTGGTGGTAAAAGATAATGATGGGGTGTTGGTGTTGGGTATAAGCAAATTGAAAAAAGGAGGGGGTTAGGGTTTGGTGTTTGGTGTTTTGGTGGTTGATGACGGTAGGGCACGGTGGTTGTGGTGGTGAACGGTGGTTGGTGAGGGGTGCATATGGGTCGAAGTGATGTGGTGGTTGTGTTTCAGACAGGTGGAGATGGGTGGTTGTTTTTTCAGATGGGTGGAGATGGGTGGCAATGGTGTGGTGGCGATAATGGTGAGGTGTTGGTGTTGGGTGATAACAGATAAAAAAAGGAAAAGGGTTAGGGTTTGGTGTTGTGGTGGTTGGTGACGGTGGGCACGGAGGTTGGTGAGGTGCGGATATAGGTGGCAGTGGTGTCGGAACCCCTGTCCCATAACGACCCGGGAACGGGCGGCCGCGGCCATTTTCGGTGGTATCGGTGTTTATCATTTTGGCAGCGGAATGTACATCAGGACCGTAGTTAGGAAATATTTTATCAGAGTAAAATACCACGCTTTTATAATATTAAACACATGGGAAATTCCCACGTTTCAAGTACACACATTTTCATAGGGATAAACCCTATTTTATTTAAATAAAATATCTCTTTATTTTAGGTAACTTGATAGCCACTTTTCCAAGCCTTCAGTGCTGTCCAGCTGGCTTCTACTTGGCTTTCACATTTTGTTAACTGAAACGCGTTTAAAAATATTTTGTCAGTGGGAAATACTGGTGAGTGAATCCTAGTTTAAATCAAAACAAGTTTTATCAGTCTACAGCATTGAGGGCGGTAGCGCAATTACATTTGTTTCCATTTACTTTAATTACCACCCACGGTACTGTCAACCCGACTTGTGGTCATGTCACTACTCACAATGTAGTAACAAATTTTGTATACAAAACCCCAACATACCGACGATAATTGTAGAATACAAATACTCAATCACTGTTTAATATAATGTTAATCATATGAGATTTTGTAAAAACAGTTTGCAAAAAGGAGATTACTCACATTGTTGTCTTAGGGTTTTCCTTTAGGATTTCCTGGTGATTATCTATTAATTACACAAATGCACACAGGTTAGTATAATAACCCAATATTTACATTAGTAATACCCTACCCGAGACGACATTCCAACGACTACGTCTGGCAGAACCACGACAGCCGTTACGGAACCCTGGATCAATCGGGCAGCGTATCTAATACGTAACCAGGGGTTATAATACTTACAACGAGGCAGAACTTCGTTATTTAGGGGGGTATAATGCCCGAGTTTAGCTTATACTCTATAGAAATTGAGAGAGATTTGTGGGAAATGAGCGACGTAAACTGAAGGCTGAGGGCCTTCTTATATTGGGATGTTCGTCGACCCTGTCGCGCCTCACGACGGAAACAGGGGGCGTCACGCCCCGCGACGTAGGGGGTGTAGGCCCTAGCCTTGCCCACTCAGCGGCTAGCTTCGCCACGCACACGACACGTGGCAGTTCCGGGTGCCACCGCTTGTCCAGGCGGTCGCGGCCCGCGACGACTCAAGGTTAGTCTGTCGCGCCCAGCGACAGACTTATTTTTATTGTTTTTATTTTATTTTTAAATATATAAGGTATTTTGGGCTCGGTTTTAGCATACGGTTATGTTTTAAGGCATATAGGGACATTTTAAATATATTAGGGTGTCGGAATAAATTTAGGAGGGTTGTTATATCCTCCCCACCTTGTTTTAGAACTCGTCCTCGAGGTCTACTGGAACAGGTGTGGATATTTCCTTTGCATTTCTAATTCAAGCTCCCAAGTGTATTCTGGTCCTCTTTTGGAGTCCCATTTTACTTTGACCAGGACTAATCATTTATGTTTGAGATTCTTGACCTTTCTATCTTCAATCTGTAGAGGTTTCTCTACAAATTTAAGTTTTTCATTTACCTCTATATGCTTAAGAGGTACTATCAATGATTCATCAGCTAAGCATTTCTTGAGATTAGATACATGAAATACATCATGTATTCCTACCATTTCCTCTGGCAGTTGTAGCTGATAGGCTACAGGTCCTATTCTTTTAATAATTTCAAAAGGTCCAACATACCTGGGGCTTAGCTTTCCCCTTTTGATGAATCTTACCACTCATTTCCAAGGAGAGACTTTAATAACACTTTGTCTCCTACCTGAAATTCCAATGGCTTTCGTCTGTTATCTGCATAACTCTTCTGTCGATCGCGTGCTGCTTTCAATCGTTCCTTGACTTGAATGATCTTGTCAGTTGTTTCTTGTACTATCTCAGGTCCGGATAGTTGTTTTTCTCCAATTTCTGCCCAACAAACTGGAGTTCGGCATTTTCGTCCATAAAGTGCTTCGAATGGTGCAGCATTGATACATGTGTGATAACTGTTATTGTAAGAAAATTCTATTAATGGTAAGTGATTGTCCCAATTACCTCCGGAATCAATTACACAAGCTCTAAGCATGTCCTCCATTGTCTGAATTGTTCTTTTGCTTTGTCCGTCCATTTGAGGATGATAAGCGGTGCTTAGATTTAACTTGGTTCCCATTGCTTTTTGGAAACTTGTAAAAAATGAGAGGTAAAACGGCTATCTCTATCAGAAACAAATAATAAAGGAATTCCATGTAATGAAACTATTTCATTTACATACAGTTTAGCTAACTGTTCCATACTGGAAGTTTCCTTCATTGGTAGGAAATGAGCTGACTTAGTTAGCCTGTCTATAATCACCCAGATTGTATAATTACCTTTTCTTGTCTTGGGTAATTTAGTAACAAAGTCCATTGTTATCAATTCCTATTTCCAAACTGGCATTTCTAATTGTTGTAACAAACCTGAGGGTTTCTGATGTTCAGCTTTAACTTGTGAACATGTTAGACACTTTGCAACATACGCTGCTATATCCTTTTTCATTCCTATCCACCAGAAATTCTTTCTTAAGTCTTGATACATCTTATCACTTCCAAGTTGCATCGTATACTTAGATTTATGGGCTTCTTCTAATATATGGTGGTGTAGGTTTCCTAACTTAGGTATCCACATTCTTTTCTTATGGAATCTCCAAATTCCATCAGTTCCTTGTTCTAGTTCCTTAATCATTCCTTTCAATTTTTCAGTATCATCCTTGATTACTGATTCTTGTGCCTCTCTAATTTGTTCATTTAAATCTACTTGCAGATTTAGTTTAAGAGAACGTACTCTTTTTGGTTTTTCGTGATACTTTCGACTTAAAGCATCAGCCACTACGTTTGCCTTTCCTGCATGATATTGGATATTACAATCATAATCACTAAGTATCTCCATCCAGTGTCTTTATCTCATATTCAATTCCTTTTGCCCGAAAACATACCTTAAATTCTTATGATTAGTGAAAATGGTAAACTTACTACCGTAAAAGTAATGTCTCCAAATTTTAAGGGCAAAAATTATGGCTCCTAATTCTAAATCATGGGTTGAATAATTCTCTTCATGATTCTTAAGTTGTCTAGAGGCATAGGCTATAACCTTTTGACTTTGCATCAATACACATCCATAACCTAGTTTCAAAGCGTCACAATAGACTATAAAGTCTTCCGTTCCTTCTGGTAACGCTAGTATGGGTGCGTTGGTTAATCTTTGCTTAAGGATTCTAAAGGCTTCTTCTTGTTTTGGTCCCCATTCAAACTTGACAGATTTACAGGTTAACTTAGTTAAGGGAATGGCTATTCTAGAAAAATATCGAATAAATCTTCTATAATAACCGGCCAATCCTAAGAAACTTCTAACCTCGGTTGGTGACTCAGGGGTTTTCCATTTGGTAATCGCCTCGATCTTTGTGGGATCCACATGAATTCCTTCATGATTGACTGAATGTCCAAGAAACTGTACCTGTTCTAACCAAAATTCACACTTCGAAAACTTTGCATAAAGCTTTTCCTTTCTCAATAAACTTAGAAGTGCGTGCAGATGCGCTGCAGTAAGTGGAGCATCTTCCTGAATGCTTCTTCTTGCAAGCCTTCCAGTAAGGTGCAGAGGTAGAACCTACATTTTTCCCACAGCTGGAATTACCATAGCGAAATTCCTGGGTAAGCCTTTAAGCTAGGTTTCTCCTCTGGTCCTCTTCTCGTGTACACACTAACTCATCAGTCAAGGTGTTTGCTAGTTCTACAGCTTCTTCTATAGTTTGGGGTCTAGCTTCCTTGACTACATGCCTAATCTCACTGATTAATCCCCAGATGTAACGGGAGATTAATACTGGTTCAGGTGATGCAAGGGTTGGCACTATTCTAGCATATTCAAAGAATAAAGTAGTGTACCCTTTACTATCCACTCCAGTCATTTTAAGGTTTAAGAATTTATTTGCTATCTGTTCCTTTTCATTGGGAGGGCATAATTTCATTTCTACCGTATTTTTAAATTCTTCCTATTCCATATTGTAAACCCTGTTACTTCCCCTAGACTGGAGGATAATGTTCCATCATTCTAAGGCTGAGTTCTTAAACAGATTGGAGACAAACATTATCTTATCTTCTTCTGCGCACTTGCTTATTTTTAAGACCGCCTCAGTCTTTTCTATCCACCGTAGAGCTGCAATGGCCCCTTCATTGCCTGAGAATTCTATTGGTTTACAGGACCAAAATTCTTTGTAAGAACAACCATAAGACATGGTTCTTCTTTTTTTGGGAATGGGCACTTGAAGTATGGGTCCATTGTGCAAGCTGTGACTAGGTTCTATATGGGTTCGTTTACTTCCATTACCACTTTTATCATTATTTTCCGCATCCCTAACATTTTGGATAATAGCTGGCATGGCATCTCTAATTCCTTGGGTTACAAGGTGTCGAATTTCACTATTATTTATGTGATTTTCATTATTCTGGTTTTCCGGATTTGCTGCGTCGGCCATCTGGATTTTAAACAATTACCAAGTATTAATATTGCATAAAATATCCAATGCAACAATCACACAACAAGCATGTTGATCCAAAATCGTCGAGCATTGCGACTTACTCTATTTAATAGCATGCATCTATATTTATTACAAATACAACTGGAATAAAAATACAATACTAGTATGCATTACTAACCACTAGGTGGTCTATACTACGATATATATATATTATATTTTTTTCAAACATACACACCTATTATATATATATATATATATATATTATTATTGTTAGTGATATGGGTTCATCCAAAAGTCCATATTACGCTTGTCATATTTCCAGACGAGTCGTTCCCCTATTTGTCTCATCCTTTCGCTCTCTTCTAAAATCTCCTCACCAAAGGTTCGGAGTTCTTGCACATTTTCTGTGCTCATGGGTGGTGCAGGTGCTGGTATTGGATCTGGGTACTGTGGCATTGGTTCTTCCTGAGGATATGGATTCTCTAGAATTTCCCTAATGTATTGATCATTATCATAGTAGGGATCTAGAGGGTCCAGACTTGGGTAAGCTGCTAGGTTTGGCATGGGTTCTTCTGGTATTGGGTAGCGTTGCTGGTAATCCCTATGGTCTTCAAACCACGGGTCGTAGTCTGGGTCTAAGGGATTGGGTGCTGGTACTCTAGGTATCTCAGTCGGGTCAAAAGCTGGTGCTGGGATTTGGTTTTCCGAGTTGACTTCAATCTCCATTGGTTGTGTGGGAAACAAGGGTAATGGTTGGGGTGCTATGAGTTGCTCTAAATTAGGGTCTGCAGCTGTAGTTGCTAGAATATGAAAATTTGCTAGACTCCTATTGAGCATATCTTTGGTGTTAGCATCTGTTTCTCTTTTAGCGGCTGCTAAAACTTACTGTTGTTGTAACTTTTTCATCCTCTTCCTACGTCCATGCGCACCTCTGCTGAACCATCCTCTCTTCTTAGGAGGGAATGGCTCTTCAGATTGAGCCTTGAACACGAATATCCCGTCTTCATTGTCAACCGACTACCCTGAGAGGGTAGGCTGTGAAGAGGTGCCTTCGTTTCTAGGTGAGCTGGACAACTGACGATATGCGTTCGAAGGTCCTTGGTCGCTCATACTGTAAACTAACAAATAGTCAAATAACACACAATAATAAAATACAAATATACACGTAGTTCCGTAGATTATTTCCTAACATATTGAATAATATCTTGGTGTCAGCAGAACACTTCTGTGGCTGAATCAGTGGCTTAGCTCTGATACCACCTTCTGTCGCAACTCCTGTCCCCTAACGACCCGGGAACGGGCGGCCGCGGCCATTTTCGGTGGTATCGGTGTTTATCATTTTGGCAGCGGAATGTACATCAGGACCGTAGTTAGAAAATATTTTATCAGAGTAAAATACCACGCTTTTATAATATTAAACACAAGGGAAATTCCCAAGCTTCAAGTACACACATTTTCATAGGGATAAACCCTATTTTATTTAAAAAAAATATCTCTTTATTTTAGGTAACTTAATAGCCACTTTTCCAAGCCTTCAGTGCTATCTAGCTGGCTTCTATCTGGCTTTCACATTTTGTTACCTGAAACGCGTTTAAAAAATATTTTGTCAGTGGGAAATACTGGTGAGTGAATCCCAGTTTAAATCAAAACAGGTTTTATCAGTCTACAGCATTAAGGGCGGTCGCGCAATTACATTTGTTTCCATCTACTTTAACTACCACCTACGGTACTGTTAACCCGACTTGTGGTCATGTCACTACTCACAATGTAGTAACAAATTTTGTATACAAAACCCCAACATACCGACGATAATTGTAGAATACAAATACTCAATCACTGTTTAATATAATGTTAATCATATGAGGTTTTGTAAAACAGTTTGCAAAAAGGAGATTACTCACATTGTTGTCTTAGGGTTTTCCTTTAGGATTTCCTGGTGATTATCTATTAATTACACAAATGCACACGCGTTAATATAATAACCCAATATTTACATTAGTAATACCCTCCCTGAGACGGCATTCCAACGACTACGTCGGGCAGAACCACGACAGCCGTTACGGAACCCTGGATCAATCGAGCAGCGTATCTAATACGTAACCGGGGGGTTATAATACTTACAACGAGGCAGAACTTCGTTATTTAGGGGGGTATAATGCCCGAGTTTAGCTTATACTATATAGAAATTGAGAGAGATTTGTGGGAAATGAGCGACGTAAACTGAAGGCTGAGGGCCTTCTTATATAGGGCTGTTCGCCGACCTTGTCGCGCCCCGCGACGGAAACAGGGGGCTTCGCGCCCCGCGACGTAGGGGGTGTAGGCCCTAGCCTTGCCCACTCAGCGGCTAGCTTCGCCACGCACACGACACGTGGCGGCTCCGGGTGCCGCCGCTTGTCTAGGCGGTCGCGGCCCGCGACGCTCAAGGTTAGTCTGTCGCGTCCTGCCACAGACTTATTTTTATTGTTTTTATTTTATTTTTAAATATATAAGGTATTTTGGGCTCGGCTTTCGCATATGGGGTATGTTTTAAAGCATATAGGGAGATTTTAAATATATTAGGGTGTCGGAATATATTTAGGAGGGTTGTTATAAGTGGTGTGGTGGTTGTGCTTCACAGGGGTGAACATGGGTGTTGTGGTGGTTTATTAAATTGGGTTTTAATAGTGATAAAAATAAACCTTTAGTTAAAAATGATAGACAAAATGACAAAAATACCCCTTGACTATCTGAGACGCATGGATGGGGTTAAGTCAGTTGGACCAAAATGGCAACGATGAAACCTTTTTTAATCTAGATGCGAAAAATGAAACATTTGGACTAAACTGGCAAAATGACACAAACCACATGGACTAAAATGGCATTTAACTCATATATATATATAGATATGTGTATAGGGGACCGCTAGAATGAGAACCACCCCGAGTTATGAGAACCGCGAGAACCACACCATCCGGGGCGAGGTGGACCAATTTTTTTTTTTTTTTACAACTAGATGTGTGTATTATAAACACATTCGTTAAAAAAAAAATTTTTAAAAATGCCGTGTGGGTAGTTTTTTACACCACAAGTTTGGTGTAAAAAAAAATAAAAACACCAAACTTGTGGTGTAAAAAACTACCCACACGGCATTTTTAAATTTTTTTTTACGAATGTGTTTATAATACACACATCTAGTTGTAAAAAAAAATTTGGTCCACCTCGCCCCGGATGGTGTGGTTCTCGCGGTTCTCATAACTCGGGGTGGTTCTCATTCTAGCGGCCCCCTATGTCTATATATATATATATATATATATGATGGTTCAAATGAAAACCACTTTTATCGCGAAAACTCGAAAACTAACTAAAAAAGTCTAAAAAACACACAAATAATTTTTTTTTCAATTTTTTTTTATTAAAAATCACTAGTTTTTATATAAAAAACTTCTTTTCAAAAATTTTTTTTGAAAAAAGGTTTTTTTTATATATACCTAAAATAGCGAAAATTGGTATGCAAAAAAAAAAATTGTATGTTTTTTACGCTTTTTTAGTTAGTTTTCGAGTTTTCGCGATAACTAGTGGTTTTCATTTGAACCTTCCCCTATATACATATATATAGGGTTAGGTCCATTTGCGAACAACCCCTTGATTGTAAACACTAGTGAACTAATCCAAGCACTTGATTATCAATACACAAGTGTAAATCAATGGCAAGGATTTGATGATAAAAATACATTAGTGTATTTATGATTTGATAATGTAAATCTATGGTCAGGATTTGTTCACCCAGTTAACAAATACAATAGTGTTTATTTTATTCTAGAATCTCACCCTATATATATATATATATATAGGACAAAGATCCGTTAGGGACCACCCTTTATTGCGAGAAACGCGAGAACCAATGTGAACACAACAAAAAATGCCTAAAAATAGCTAAAAACACACAATTTTTTTTATAAAAAAATCGCTACTTTTAGTAGCCAAAAAAAATTATTTTTTTTGGCTACTAAAAGTAGCGATTTTAACATAAAAAATATTAAAAAAAAATTTAGTTTTTTTTTTAGATTTTTTAAGGTTTTTTGGGGGTTTAGTTTTTAGCATTTTAGCTTGGGGGGGGGGGGGGGGGGGGTTAGGTTTTTTTTAGGTTTTTTAGGGATTTTAGTTTTTAGCATTTAGCTTGGGGAGGGGGGGGGGGGTTAGTTTTTTTTAGTTATTTTAGGTTGTGTTCACATTGGTTCTCGCGGTTCTCGCAATAAAGGTGGTTCTCGCATGAACCTTACCCTATATATATATATATATATATATATATATATATATATATATATATATATATATATATATATGGGAAGGTTCATTGGGGAACACTAAAAAAGTGAGGAACAGCGGGGAACCGACTCAAACGAACTCTGATTTGACTCATTCCAGCGGCGTTGGAACCGACTTGTCGAACTCTAACTAAGATCTTTTAACCCTAAACCCTAAATCCGAACTCCTAAACTCTAAACCCTAAAGCTAAAAAATAAGGCTAAAACCTAAGCTAAATCGTAAAATCTAAACTATAAACCCTAAAGCCTAAACCTAAAGCTAAACCCTAAACCTAAAAGCTAAACCCTAAACCCTAAAACTAAACCCTAAAGTTAAACGCTAAGGCTAAACCCTAAAGCTAAACCCTAAAAGCCAAACCTTAATATATTTAGGGTTTAGGGGTTATGATTTAGGGTTTAGGGTTAAGAGATCCTAGTTAGGGTTCGACGAGCCGGTTCCAACGCCGCTGGAATGAGTCCAATCGGAGTTCGTTTGAGTCGGTTCCCCACTGTTCCCCACTTTTTTAGTGTTCCCCAATGAACCTCACAATATATATATATATATATATATATATATATATATATAAAGTTGAAGAAGTGTTATAAAGGTTGAAAATTGACTCAAGCCAAAGAGGGTCAAAGTTAAATTTGCAATTTACGAGGTAAATTTAAATTTAGCAAGTGATTGGCCGGTTAAAAAACGAAATGTATGCTGTATAAAATGAAAGTAAATTTGTTTTCATCAAAATCAGAGTGTAAAAACATTTACATCAGTATGCAACTATGCATTGTTGATAATGGCCCACTAAAGTTAAGGGTTAAGGGCCTTAAGGCTACCAAAGCCCAATAGATAAGCGAAAGTTTGGTATGAAGTTGCCGATGATCGAAAAAAATAGTTATCCCCTTTGATTAATTATTAAGAGTTATGTAATTTAAATATGTTTTTGCGGGGGATCCGAGTGTTTTAATAAAGGAATCGCTTGACCCGATAAGTACATATTACACAAAATCTTTTTAAATATATCAAGTTTATGATGATGTGTGAAACAAACTAAACGCACCGTTGAGACGAAATCTAACATAATCAATCACCATCACGCTTTCATTCTCAACTGCACCATTGAGACGAAAGGTAGTGTCTTTTATTTCAATTCGCTGTTGGTGTTATATACAAATTTCCTCCTTTGATTCTCAAAGATTTCTAAACGGGCTATGACTAACTCAGGGGCGAAGGTTGCAATGCCTGGCTGCCTTTTGAGGCATCGATCAAAGAGTTCGTCAGTGTGTTTCAACAATATCTCCTTGAATTAGAGGATCCAATACAACGTACTCCTGATGAATAGAGACTTCTACGGACGAGGACGAGGTGGTTGACCCTGTTGTGTCAAAACGCCCAAAGTAAGTCTTTGCCCATTCAATCTTTGTAAATAATAAATGTTAGGTGGTGAAAAAGATACCAAAGTGCCTATGGAACAAGAAGAAGAATCATAAGAAGCGTTTTCCAAGTATGTTCTCTAATGTCACATGTATGTGACAATTCGTAAGTCTTTATAGCTAATGAAGTCTCGGCTGCCTATGTTTTCTCTATGCAACTGAAAACAAGAAATAAACTTAAAACATCGTGTTGTGTTTGCAAATACTTGTTTTTCTTTTTTCCATAAAATTGTCAATCCACTAACTAAAAATATAGAAATTAGACATTGTTAAAACTTTGTTTTTCCCTACTTGAAAGTTACTGTGAACCGGAGGCAGTATCTAATAGCCAAGTGCCCAAATTACATGATGATAAATAAACTTGGAACACCCTAAATTTTAGACAACCGATAAGTATTTTACAACCATGCGGAGGCATAATTTTCTCAAAATTTTCGGCGTGAGGGCCCCAGAAATTCCTGTTGTCTCTTTTAACAATCATCAAAATGGTATAACAATCATCAAAATTTTCGGCGTGAGGGCCCCAGAAATTCAGCCATTCTCGAGCCCTTGGCAATCGAACCCGAACCCAATGGGTAAACACAAAACCCGACACATCTGGGATGGGTTTGGGGTCGGTTAATCGGGTTTGAGACTAGTTTTTATTTTTTCGCGGGTTTGAGATGGGTTTGGGATTTGGTGATATACCCGTTTACCCGACCCAATTACCCGATAAAGTAAACTCGTTTACCCGATTGTATACCCGATATAATTTCTTTTATATTTTTAAATATGTAAGTATATAATACATCCTTTTTTCTATACATATAGGTATTTTATCCCGTATACATTATAGTTATTTGATATATTTCTTTAGTGATAATACTAAATGTAACTGATTAGTAGTTATCCGATGGGTTTTGAGTCGGATATACCCAACGGGTAAACTTTTTTAAATTAATGGGTTACCCAAAACCCGCGGGTATACCCGATGGGTATTTACCCGCTAGAAACCCGACGGGTTTTGGGACGGGTTTTGTGGTAGCCCCGCCCCACGCCCGGCCTTAAACTCCCGCCACGCCCAAACCCAAGCCCACCCGGAGTGGTGACTTGGGCGTTTCTCTCCAACCCACTCCCCAACCCCGCCCCATACCACATAGTCTAAAGACATTAGCCCTAAATAAACCAAAACCCACAAAGACTATTTTTATAGTATTTTTTATGGTTTCAATCACATATGTATATAGCGTACTAATCTTAGCATTGAAAGACTGTCACATGAACTCTTGTATTTGTGCACGTCTTTTTATTAAATGATGGACACTCAATTAATTATTTTAATGCTATTATTTATTTATTTGAAAGTGTATTCGGGCTCGTAGACTTGGTTGAAAAACAGCATGGTTCTTTTCTTAAGGGTAAAACAAATTAAATATTATTTTTTTACACCACTTGGCACTTACTCATTGGTGTTGTGGTATTGTGTGTTTTGAGTTTTGACTTTAACACCATGTGTAGTGGGGCGTGTTTTTTCAAAATTTAGCCACAATAAGCCCAATCTCGCCCCTCGACCGCTCCCCTGGGCGTGTTTGCTCAAAAAAAGCCCCTC
The DNA here is from genome assembly GCA_030545235.1 of Helianthus tuberosus. NCBI lineage: Eukaryota > Viridiplantae > Streptophyta > Magnoliopsida > Asterales > Asteraceae > Helianthus > Helianthus tuberosus. The sequence goes on along the minus strand of CM060358.1, from coordinate 122,826,671 downwards.
CAGCGTGATTTAAAACACGCCTTCCCCCATTTTCTTTGTCCAATCACCTTCCATCTTCCTATTTTTTATCCAATAAGATTTTTTATGGTTTTTTTTGTTTTATTTAATTATACTACATCTCATTTCACATAATGCCCTACAACCCCTCTACACCCATTTTGTAAAAACGCCCAACAATGCCCCATTGCTGACTGGGCTGCCACATGGCGCAAAACGCCCTAGGGTGGGGCATTATTCACTCCAACGACTACGCATGGTCTAAGTGAAAAAACCCATTTGGAGTTGGTGAAACAATATATCTATTTTTCTATAAAGAGAATAATTATGTAATTAATAAACAAAATATCAAGTAATTAAAACCATATAAAGAAGCAACAACTTTAGGCTTACCTTGGTTGTAACTTGTGCTTAGGGCATTTTTAAAAAAAAAAAAACTTGAATTTTTACTTTAAACCCAAAAGGTTTTTACCTTTTCCATTTTAACCTTACATAATTTGTTTTTTTAACTTTAACCCAAAACTTTTCATTATTTGCAATTTAACTTCACAAATTTTGTTACTTATACTATTCATCTTTCGCAAATTTTCGTTTTGCGTATACTTCTAAATTTTTCGAGTTAATACGACGTAACGTGCATGTGTGGTTCAACGTTTTTACCTCTACTTTTCCATGTTTGACAGTTTCGTCGCAACACGCATATCCTAGGTCGAGTCAGTGTTGGTGGTCGATGACGGTTTTTGACACCGTTTTACGCCCCGCCGCAACGCGGGGTTTGCTTTGAGGGTTTTTCAAAGAAAAAATGGTTATGCATATGGTTGTCGTAACGTTAGCTTTGGGGATTTTAAAAAAAAATTGATTTTTTTTACTTTTTACCCAAAAGTATTTCATAAATTACTTTTAACCCAAAACTATTTGTTTGTTTACTTTTAACCCAAAACTTTTTATCTTTTGCAATCTATCCTCATAACTTTTTTTACTTTCAACTTTGGTCCTTTATAGTTTTCATTTTACGCAAATTTTTCGCTTTATGTTTGGTTCTAAATTTTGTGACTTAACACATCGCAACGTGCGTCTTTGGTTTAACGTTTTTACGTTTCGTTCGAAATTTTGCGAGTTAACATGACGCAACGTGTGTGTGTAGGTGAACGTTTTACATCGTCTTTTTTCCCCGTTTGACAGGTTTAACATAACGTGCGGATCCTAGATCGACTTAGTTATAACTAAAGAATTCCCGCCGCATTGCGGCGGGTCTCAATCCTAGTTATAACCTTATTAAAAAGCAACTAACTTATGCATATGATACTTGTACAATTGGCTTTGGGAGTTTTTCAAAAAAAAATTGTAATTTTCCTTTTTAACCTTAAAATTTTAATCTTTGACAATTTAAGTTTAAAGTTTTAATCTTTGTTTCATTTTTAACCTTAAAGTTTTAATCTTTGACAATTTAAGTTTATAGTTTTAATCTTTGTTAATTTAACCCCTTTGATTAATTTGATTTTTCACTTCTAATTCAAAAGTTTTCATCTTATACAATTTAACCCCTTTGATTAATTTGATTTTTCACTTCTAATTCAAAAGTTTCCATCTTTTGCGATTTAACCACTTTGATTTTTTTACTTATGTGTTGTAATCTTGGCTTTGAGATTTTTTCAAAGAAAAAATGGTTATGAATATGGTTGTTGTAACCTTGGCTTTGAGGGTTTTTAAAAAAAATTGATTTTTTTACTTTTCACTCAAATGTATTTCATAAATTACCTTTATCTTATACAATTTAACTCATTTGATTAATTTGATTTTTCACTTCTAATTCAAAAGTTTTCATCTTTTGCGATTTAACCACTTTGATTTTTTTACTTATGTGTTGTAATCTTGGCTTTGAGATTTTTTCAAAGAAAAAATGGTTATGCATATGGTTGTTGTAACCTTGGCTTTGAGGGTTTTTAAAAAAAAATTGATTTTTTTACTTTTCACTCAAATGTATTTCATAAATTACCTTTAACGCAAAACTATTTGTTTTTTACTTTTAACATAAAACTTTTTATCTTTTGCAATCTATCCTCATAACTTTTTTTACTTTCAACTTTGGTCCTTTATAATTTTCAGTTTCCGCAAATTTTTCGCTTTATGCTTCGTTTTAAATTTTGTGACTAAACACATCGAAACGTGCGTCTTTGGTTTAACGTTTTTACTTTTCGTTCTAAATTTTGCGAGTTAACACGACGCAACGTACGTGTGTGGGTGAACGTTTTTACATCGTCTATTTTTTCCCGTTTGAAAGGTTCAACATAACGTGCACGTCCTAAATCGACTTAGTTATGACTAAAGAATCCCCGCCGCATTGCGGCGGGTCGCAATTCTAGTTAATATACAAAATATCAACTAATTAATAAACAAAATAGTTTTTCAATTGTCAATTTGTTCTTTAGAATTGTCATTTTTCAAACTAGAATCAACTGCTTAAAGGGCACGTAATGAGTGTCCCTTAGAAGAGGTAATCTTCAACTTTAGTTGGTAACATCATTTATTGCCATCAAATGGTTTGCCCCCTACTTTCTTTTTTTTTGTAATTTTCTTTCCAGCCAAACATACTAACTTCATTCTATTCCAACAAACTATATGATCCTCCAACTCATCTAGAATTTTGTTCCAAAGCGACATGGTAGATACCTATAAAGAAATAATGTTTCAATATACAAACATTGACGAACTACCTTCGGATAGGTAGATTTGACATCAAGATAAGTAACCCGTACGAACAACATGAACTACACATCCACACGAACGTTATTGATTCAAGCAAATCCCACTTGAAAACGTTGGTTTGGATGGAAATGATTCTAACGTCCAGACCAATCTTGATTCAGACGAAACTTACCCTAGCATCCAAACCAACGGTTAGCAAAATAAGGGTGATCTGAACCACACATAAAGGCATTGTGTCATGTATTGTAAAATAATATAACACTCATACGCTTGCTAAAAGAGAGATCTATGAATTCAGGCTAACTTTAATATCTTATTGACATACCAGCCAACATAATCCGCTAAGTTAGTAACACACACGAAATCTTAACATCACTCATCATAAATGTTTTAACATCACTCGTATTTACCCTCATTTATCGTCTCTCCCTTGATTACTCTAAACTATATACCTACTCTCACGTGGAAATCACGTCACACAATGCATACACGTAACAAGGTTGTTAGGACACTAGATAATCGCATAATCAACACTGTAACGACTCTATCATTGGACAAATGTTTACCTTCAATCGCAGCTCGTAACCAAATACTTAAATGACATTGAATTCCAAACCAATTAAATATATATATATATATATATATATATATATATATATAAAAATGTATCGTACATTTTGCCTTGACGTACAAAGCGTACGCAATGACAAATTCGCATGTTATAACAAAGTCGCATGCTGTAAAAATTTGAAGATCGCATGTTTAAAAGAAAAAAAACAAATCGCATGTTTATAAAAAAACAATTCCGTATGTTAATAAAAAATCGCATGTTGGTTCAAAAAACCAAACTTGCATGTTATACAGTTTTTTTCACACGTTAATACTGAATCTCGTACGCTTCGTATGTTAAGACATTTTGTACAATAACCGGCCTCTATATATATATATATATATATATATATATATATATATACATACATATATATAGAGTAAAGTTCCCGTACAAATAACTTTAACGTACTAAACGTACGAATAACATGAAAAAGACAAAAAACGTTGTGACATTTTCGTAATTATTTGCTCGTAGTGTAATTATCAAAATTACTCTACAAATGATCCTGTAGGGTAATTTTGATCTTGTAGAGTAATTTTGTAAAATGTTCTTGTAGAGTAATTTTGATAAAAAAAACTATACCTCACCAAAAATGTAATAACCCTCGGTAAAACCGACACCTTAGTATATTTTAAAATACCCTTATATGTCTTTTATTACACCCCGTATGTGAAAAACCGAGCCCGAAATATGTTATAGCATATAAAATAAATTAAAAACAATAAATATTAAGTTGAGGCGGGCCGCGTAGACCCACCCCAACCATTTACGCGGGCGGTATCAAGGTGGATACCTGATTTCGTTTGACTCCTTTAGTTCAAACGGGCCGTGTAAGCTTTAGCTTACGTTAACGCGGGCCGCGTGAGATCTGAATGGTGGCGCAGCCATGAGCTGACACGTGTCGACATCGTGGCGGGTCTACTTGGTGAGCCGGACAAGCTAGTCCGTTGACTAGCTTTGACGCGGGCCGCGTAGCCCTAAGACTACCTTTACGCGGGGCGCGTGGAGATCAGAATCAGGCCCTATATAAGCAGGCAACGGGTTTTCGTTTTCCGTCGCTCATTCCTTTCATTCTAAATCACACTTTCTGTAGTAGGCTTATAATACGCGGATATTATACCCCCTAATTAGCAAGGTTCTGCTCTGTTGTAAGTGTTATAACCCCGGTTTCATAGTAGATACGCTGCCCGATTGATTTAGGGTTCCGTAATAACTGTCGTGGTTCTGCCCGACGTAGTTGTTGGAATGCCGTCTCGGGGAGGGTATCATTAATATTTTCAAAGGGTTATGATACTAACCAATGTACATTTGTATAAATTATAGATTATATCCAGGAAACCCTTACGAGAAGTCTAAGATAGCAAAATGAGTTTATCCTCTTTTTGTTAATTTTTTTTATAATATTTTACAAAACCTTAAATGTTTTACAATGTGATTAAGCGGTGATTGAGTCTTTGTAGTTCTTCAATTACTGCCGGTATGTTGGGGTTTTGTATACAAAATTTACTACTTGCGAGTAGTAAGTCGGGGATGACAGTACGTTACCATTGGACAACGAGTTAGCCAATGTGTAATATGACCCACAAGTCAGGATTGACAGTACTGAATGAGTAATTGTGTAGAAATAAACAATGTGATCGCTCTCAATACTGTTTTAATTGATAAAATGTTTCTTGATTAAACTGGGATTCACTCACCAGTATTTCCCACTGACAAATGTTTTTAAAACGCGTTTCAGGTAACACAATGTGACAGCCAATTAGTAAAAAGCCAGCTGGAGAGCACTGAAGGCTTTGGAAAAATGTGGCTATAAAAGTTACCTAATAAATGTTGTTTTAAATTCAATAAAATAGGGTTTATCCCTATACATGTATATTGTAATAAGAAACTTGGGTTTTGCCCATGTGTTTATTAATATAAAATATGGTGGTTTTACTCTGATAAACATTTCCTAACTACGGTCCTGATGTAAATTCCGCTGCAAATTAAAACAAACTGATACCACCATCACTGAGTTCGTGTCCGCCCGTTCCCGAGAATCAGGGATCGGGGGTTGCGACAGGAGGTGGTATCAGAGCCTAGTCACTGGTCTGAGCCAAAGAAGTGTTCTGCTGACACTTAAAATTTAAATTTTGTGTTAGGAAATAAATTACGGAAATATGTACATAACTGTATTTATTTGTTATGTGTTATTTGACTATTTGTTAGTTTACCGTATGAGTGATCAAGGACCCTCAGATATGAGTCGTCAATTGTCTGATTCACCTAAGAGTGAAGGTACATCATCACAGCCTGCCCTTTCTGGGTATTCTGCTGATCAGGAAGATGGGATGTTTGCTTTTAAAGCTCAGTCAGAAGAGCCATTCCTTCCTAAGAAACGAGGATGGTTCAGTAAGGAAGCCTTTGCTCGTAGGAAAAGAATGCGAAAGTTACAACAGCAAAGAGCCTTAGCAGCTATTAAGCGAGAGACAGATGCCCATACACAGGATATGCTTAATAGAAGCCTAGCTAATTTCCATATCCTAGCTACAACTGCTGCTGACCCAAGTTTGGAACAATTAGTAGCCCCACAACCACAATTGCAAATCCCTGACCAACCCATGGAGATAGAAAACCCTGAAAACCAAGTGGAGATGCATGACTTTAACCCAGAAGAAATCCCTAGGATACCAGCACCTAACCCCCTAGACCCAAATTACGACCCCTGGTGGGACGATAATAGAGACTTTGTGCAACGTTACCCAATCCATGAAGACGCACCTATACAGAACATAGAAGCCTACCCAGGTATGGACCATTTAGATCCCTATTACCAAGATGATTATATTAGGGGGATCTTAGAAGATCCTTACCGATTTCAGGAACTTTCACCCCCATATCAGGAACCAGCACCCCAGATTCCAAACCCAGTCCTAGAACCTGCACCCCCAATGAGTGCAGAAAACGTGCAAGAACTTAGGACTTTTGGGGAGGAAATTTTAGAAAGCAGTGAGAGAATGAGACAGGTGGGAGAACGTCTCGTATGGAAATACGATGAACGCAATATGGATTTTTGGATAAATCCATATCCGTGATGTGATGGAGGAGATGGTAATAGTAAGAATAATATAATATAATAAAATAAAAATAAAAATAAAATATGTATGTACGGATGCATATTATATTACTATTAGTGTGATTCTATTTCTGTTGGTATTGTAATTTTATTTCAGTACTAGAATGTAATAGATGCATAATAGTATATGAAAATAGAGTAAAAGTCGCAATGATCGACGTTTTTTGGCTAGATTGCATATCATGTGATTAATTATATTAAATATTATCTTGAGATATTAATATGGGATAAATGTTTAAAATTCAGATGGCCGACGAAGGAAATCAAGGAAATCTGAATAATGATAACTAGAGTAACATTAACGTGGTTAATGAGAATCCAAGTATCAATAACAATGGAAACCAAATGGATAATAGTGCTGTTCAACACATAGTGGCACAAGGAATCATCGATGCCATGCCATTTATTATTCAAACTATTCAAGAAGCGAATAATAAAAGTAAGCATAGCAGTAAGCGACCCATCGAACCTGAAAACAACGTGAACAATGGACCTGTACTTCAAATGCATATTCCCAAAAGGAGAAGAACCGTGTCTTACGGTTGTTCTTATAAAGAATTCTGGTCTTGTAAACCAATGGAATTCTCGGGCAATGAAGGAGCCATTGCAACCCTACGCTGGATAGAGAAAACTGAGGCAGTCTTAAGAATAAGCAAGTGTGCTGAAGAAGATAAGATACTGTTTGCTTCTAATCTGTTTAAGAATTCAGCGCTAGAATGGTGGAACACTATCCTCCAATCAAGAGGAAGTGATAGAACTTACACTATGGAATGGGAAGAATTTAAGAACAAGGTAGAAAGGAAATTCTGCCCACCAAATGAAAAAGAACAGATAGCAAACACATTCCTAAACCTTAGAATGACTGGTGTGGATAGTAAGGGATACACTAAAATATTTTTTGAATATGCTAGAATAGTGCCAACCCTTGCATCACCAGAGCCAGTATTAATCTCCCGTTACATCTGGGGATTAATTGGAGAGATTAGACACGTAGTCAAGGCAGCTAGACCACAAACCATAGAAGAAGCTGTAGAACTAGCAAATACCTTGACAGATGAATTAGTTCGTACCCGAGAGGAGGATCAAAGGAGGAACCTAACCCAGAAACTCACACAAGAATTTCGTTCTAACCGTGGGAGAAATATAGGTTCTACCTCTGCACCTTACTGTAAGAATTGCAAAAGAAAGCATTCAGGAAGATGCTTTATATACTGTAACTTTTGCAAAATATCGGGACACAAGGAAGAAAACTGCAGGAAGAAAGTTAATAACAAGATATGTTACAACTGCGGAGAACAAGGTCATATCAAGCTTAGTTGTCCAAAATTAGCTCCAGCTGCAAACAACAAGAATACTCAAAATGCTAGAGCATTTGTTCTAACTGCAGATGAAGCCAAGATGATTCCAGATGTCATAGCTGGTACGTTTTTAGTTAATGATATTTTTGCTAAAGTATTATTTGACTCTGGTGCAAACCAAAGTTTTATTAATAAATCATTTTGAAAATTTCTAAATCAATCATTAACTAAACTACCACAAGAATGTTTAGTAGAGACAGCCAATGGAGAAACCGTTAGGATTTATGAAATCTTGCAGGGAGCAAGAATAGAAATTTTAAATCAGAATTTATTGCAAATCTTTATCCTATGAATCTGGCAGGATTTGATGTTGTTTTAGGAATGGATTGGTTAATAGCCAACAAAGCCAGTATTTTATGTGATCAAAAGTCAATTCAAGTAAATGCACCAATAGGTAAAACGATCACAATTAAAGGAGATAAACCAAATAGATCCACAAAATTTATCTCTGTGATGAAAACTGCAAGATACATAAGAAAAGGATCATTACTGTATTTGATTTCCATAATCACTAACACTAAAGGAAAGGATTTAAAAGATATTCCAGTAGTATCTCAGTTTTCAGATGTATTTCCAGAAGAATTACCAAGACTGCCACCAAATAGAGAACTCGAATTCAGAATCCATTTAATACCAGGAACATCACCGATTGCTAAAACACCCTATCGTTTGGCACCGGCAGAAATGCAAGAATTGAAGAAACAATTAGATGAATTGTTAGAGAAAGGATTCATACAGCCGAGTTCGTCACCATGGGGAGCGCCGATACTATTTGTTAAAAAGAAGGACGGATCAATGCGTATGTGCATTGATTACCGTGAATTAAACAAAGTCACGATTAAGAACCGGTACCCATTACCGAGAATCGATGATCTATTCGATCAACTGCAAGGAGCTCGATTTTTCTCTAAAATAGATTTAAGATTAGGATATCATCAATTAAATGTACAGGAAGAGGATATTCCTAAAACCGCATTTAGAACAAGGTATGGTCATTATGAATTTACTGTCATGCCATTTGGTTTAACCAATGCCCCAGCTGCATTTATGGACATGATGAACCGAATATGTAAGCCATATTTGGATAAATTCATAATTGTCTTTATAGATGATATTCTCATTTATTCTAAGAATAAAGAGGATCATGCAAAGCATTTGCACGCACTTTTAAGTTTATTAAGAACGGAAAAGCTTTATGCTAAATTTTCTAAGTGCAAATTTTGGTTAGAACAAGTACAATTCCTTGGACATTTAGTAAACCCTGAAGGAATTCATGTAGATCCAACAAAGATTGAGGCGATTACTAAATGGAAAACCCCTGAATCACCAACTGAGGTTAGAAGTTTCTTAGGATTGGCCGGTTATTATAGAAGATTTATTCGAGATTTTTCTAGAATAGCCATTCCCTTAACTAAGTTAACCTGTAAATTTGTTAAGTTTGAATGGGGATTAAAACAAGAAGAAGCATTTAGAATTCTTAAGCAAAGATTAACCCATACACCCATATTAGCGTTACCAGAAGGAACTGAAGACTTTGTAGTATATTGTGACGCTTCTAAATTTGGTTATGGATGTGTGTTAATGCAACGACAAAAGGTTATAGCCTATGCATCTAGACAACTTAAGAATCATGAAGAGAATTATTCAACCCATGATCTAGAATTAGGAGCTATAATTTTTGCTCTTAAAATTTGGAGACATTACCTTTATGGTATTAAGTTTATCATATTCACTGATCATAAGAGTTTAAGGTATATTTTCAAGTAAAAGAATTTGAATATGAGACAAAGACGCTGGATGGAGATGCTTAGTGATTATGATTGTGATATCCAGTATCATGAAGGAAAAGCAAATGTAGTAGCAGATGCTTTAAGTCGAAAGTATCATGAAAAGCCAAAAAGAGTACGTTCTCTTAAATTAAATCTGCAAGTAGATTTAAATGATCAGATAAGAGAAGCACAAGAATCAGTAATCAAGGATGATACTGAAAAATTAAAAGGTATGCTAAAAGAATTAGAACAAGGAACAGATGGAATTTGGAGATTCCAGGAAAAGAGAATGTGGATACCTAAATTAAGAAACCTACGTTATCATATTTTAGAAGAAGCCCATAAATCTAAGTATACGATGCATCCAGGAAATGATAAAATGTACCAGGATTTAAGGAAAATTTCTGGTGGATAGGAATGAAAAAGGACATAGCAGCCTATGTTTCTAAATGTTTAACTTGTTCACAAGTTAAAGCTGAACACCAGAAACCCTCAGGTTTGTTACAGCAATTAGAAATGCCAGTGTGGAAATGGGAATTGATAACAATGGATTTTGTTACTAAATTACCCAAAACAAAGAAAGGAAATGATACAATCTGGGTGATTGTAGATAGGCTAACCAAGTCAGCTCATTTTCTATCAATGAAAGAAACTTTCAGTATGGAACAATTAGCTAAATTATATGTAAATGAAATTGTTTCTTTACATGGCATTCCTTTATCAATTGTTTCTGATAGAGATAGCCGATTTACCACTCGTTTTTGGTCAAGTTTCCAAAAGGCAATGGGAACCAAGTTAAAATTGAGCACAGCTTATCATCCTCAAACGGATGGACAAAGCGAAAGAACAATTCAAACGATGGAAGACATGCTTAGAGCTTGTGTAATTGATTTCGGAGGTAATTGGGACGATCACTTACCTTTAATAGAATTTTCTTACAATAATAGTTATCACACAAGTATCAATGCTGCACCATTTGAAGCACTTTATGGACGAAAGTGCCGAACCCCAGTCTGTTGGGCAGAAATTGGGGAAAAGCAACTATCTGGACCTGAGATAGTGCAAGAAACAACTGATAAGATTATTCAAGTCAAGGAACGACTGAAAGCAGCACGTGATCGACAGAAGAGTTATGCTGATAACCGACGCAAACCATTGGAGTTTAAAGTAGGAGATAAAGTATTGTTGAAAGTCTCTCCTTGGAAAGGAGTAGTAAGATTCATCAAACGAGGAAAATTAAGTCCCAGGTATGTTGGACCTTTTGAGATTATTAAAAGAATAGGACCCGTAGCCTATCAACTACAACTGCCAGAGGAAATGGCAGGAATACATGATGTATTTCATGTATCTAATCTCAAAAAGTGTTTAGCTGATGAATCACTGATAGTGCCTCTTAAAGATATAGAGGTAAATGAACAACTCAAGTTTGTAGAAAGGCCTCTACAAATTGAAGACAGGAAAATCAAGAATCTCAAGCATAAGAGATTAGTTCTGGTCAAAGTGAAATGGGACTCCAAAAGAGGACCTGAATACACATGGGAGCTTGAATCTGAAATGCAAAGGAAATATCCGCACTTATTTCAGTAGATCTCGCGGACGAGCTCTAAAACAAGGTGGGAAGAATGTAATAACCCTCGGTAAAACCGACACCTTAGTATATTTTAAAATACCCTTATATGTCTTTTATTAAACCCCGTATGTGAAAAACCGAGCCCGAAATATGTTATAGCATATAAAATAAATTAAAAACAATAAATATTAAGTTGAGGCGGGCCGCGTAGACCCACCCCAACCATTTACGCGGGCGGTATCAAGGTGGATACCTGATTTCGTTTGACTCCTTTAGTTCAAACGGGCCGCGTAAGCTTTAGCTTACCTTAACGCGGGCCGCGTGAGATCTGAATGGTGGCGCAACCCTGAGCTGACACGTGTCGACATCGTGGCGGGTCTACTTGGTGAGCCGGACAAGCTAGTCCGTTGACTAGCTTTGACGCGGGCCGCGTAGCCCTAAGGCTACCTTTACGCGGGGCACGTGGAGATCAGAATCAGGCCCTATATAAGCAGGCAACGGGTTTTCGTTTTCCGTCGCTCATTCCTTTCATTCTAAATCACAATTTCTGTAGTAGGCTTATAATACGCGGATATTATACCCCCTAATTAGCAAGGTTCTGCTCTGTTGTAAGTGTTATAACCCCGGTTTCATAGTAGACACGCTGCCCGATTGATTTAGGGTTCCGTAATAACTGTCGTGGTTCTGCCCGACGTAGTTGTTGGAATGCCATCTCGGGGAGGGTATCATTAATATTTTCAAAGGGTTATGATACTAACCAATGTACATTTGTATAAATTATAGATTATATCCAGGGAACCCTTACGAGAAGTCTAAGATAGCAAAATGAGTTTATCCTCTTTTTGTTAATTTTTTATAATATTTTACAAAACCTTAAATGTTTTACAATGTGATTAAGCGGTGATTGAGTCTTTGTAGTTCTTCAATTACTGCCGGTATGTTGGGGTTTTGTATACAAAGTTTACTACTTGCGAGTAGTAAGTCGGGGATGACAGTACGTTACCATTGGACAACGAGTTAGCCGATGTGTAATATGACCCACAAGTCAGGATTGACAGTACTGAATGAGTAATTGTGTAGAAATAAACAATGTGATCGCTCTCAATACTGTTTTAATTGATAAAATGTTTCTTGATTAAACTGGGATTCACTCACCAGTATTTCCCACTGACAAATGTTTTTAAAACGCGTTTCAGGTAACACAATGTGACAGCCAATTAGTAAAAAGCCAGCTGGAGAGCACTGAAGGCTTGGGAAAAATGTGGCTATAAAAGTTACCTAATAAATGTTGTTTTAAATTCAATAAAATAGGGTTTATCCCTATACATGTATTGTAATAAGAAACTTGGGTTTTGCCCATGTGTTTATTAATATAAAATATGGTGGTTTTACTCTGATAAACATTTCCTAACTACGGTCCTAATGTAAATTCCGCTGCCAAATTAAAACAAACTGATACCACCATCACTGAGTTCGTGTCCGCCCGTTCCTGGGAATCAGGGATCGGGGCTTGCGACAAAAAACCCCACAAAAACCTAAAAAAAAACCCTAAACCCCCCACCCCCTGGCCCGCAAAACTAAATGCTAAAAACTAAACCATAAAGATAAACCCCATAACTAAATGCTAAAAAATTTTAACAAAATTACTCTACAAGATCAAAATTACTCTAAAAGAACATTTTACAAAATTACTCTATAAGATCAAATTTACTCTACAGGATCATTTTATAAAATTACTCTACAAGATCAAAATTACTCTACAGGATCATTTGTAGAGTAATTTTGATAAACTTACAGAGTAATTTTGATTCACTTGTAGAGTTATTCTGATGCAGGGTAATTTTGATACACTTGTAAAGTAATTTTAATAATTACCCTACAAGATCAAAATTACTCTACCGGATCATTTGTAGAGTAATTTTGATAATTATGAAAATGCCACCGTGTTTTTTTCAGCAAAACCTTCAGTTCGTACGTTTTATACGTTAAAGTTATTTGTATTTGATCTTTTATCTATATATACAGGCTTCGGTTCAATTAAGAATCACCACGAGTTATGAGAACTCCTACTTCTTGTGTGAGTTGGCCCACCATTTTTACACAAACGAAGATAAAAATATTATAAACGCATCTGTAAAAACAAAAAAACAAAAAAATTTGTCGAGTCGGTAGTTACGCCAGATGAAAGTTTTCTTTATGCCTAATGTAAATTTTGTGACGACGATGGAAATTTTTTTTACACCTGATGTAAATATTTGCATGCGACATTTTTTTTTATTTTTTGCCAGAACAAGTAATTTTTTTAAGATTTTTGAGAAATTTTTTTTTGAAAAACTCTTTGGAAGGTTTAGTTCTCATGGTTCTCACAACTCAAGATGGTTCTCATTTTACGTTTTCCCTATATATATATATATATATATATATAGGTAGGATTCTAGAGTGAACACTAGTGTATTTTTGAACTGAGTGAACAAATCTTGGCCATTGATTTACACTTATGTATACACTTGTGTATTGATAATCAAGGGTTAAGATTAGTTTATATATATATATATATATAGGGTCAGGATTTAGAGAAAATGGTAAAAAGTGTGAGAACGGTGAGAACGCTTATGGATCGTCCGATCAAAACAATCCATGGACTAGATTGCGCAGTGGCATTTTCGTAAATAACACCAATTTTATTATGTGGGACGCGCTTCATTATGGGTAAAAAGGTATTTTACCGCTCATATTCAAAACGCCATCAAATGATAAAACGCCATACAAAAAAATAAAACGCCATTAAAAACAAAACGCCAAAAATTAGTAATAAAACGTGTTGAATATTACAGGAAGATGAAACAACACAAGTAACTGAATTTCAGTTATTAACATTTATTAGAAGAAATTCCCTCCTAAATTACGCGCCAAAACATCATTATATAAACAAAGATAAAACATAGCTTCCATAATCACTTCAATCTATCCATTTTCTGCAAAAAAATCATTAACCAAAAACGCCAACTTAAACAAAACGCCAAAAATGACAACAATCGTTTCGTGGAGATACACTCTGGGAATCAGGTGATACGTCCTCCATTTTGACAACAGAAGGAGGGTGTATGTTAAGACCGTCAGGGCAATTCTGAAGATGGAAGAAGAGATACAGAGGCAAATCTTATCCATTGGCATCGCTATAGACAACGAATGCCATGAAAAGCATATGCTTATGAAAGCATTAACTAGCAAATTTGGACCAATCAAAGGAGATGTGAAGCCAGACCCTGTCATAACATCATGGCGTTTTGATGATCAAACAGACATGGTGATGGTTACGTACGACAGCGGAGAGCAGGAAGTCTACTGGCTAGAGAACATCACGACAAAGCAGCGACCGAGTTTCATGGAAGAATTGCATAACGCCACTTGTACCAACACAGAAATAGACTCAAAATTGGAGTTAATGCAAGACATGTTCAGGTGGAGGCTTCAGAATCTTTAGGAACAAGAAGCTGATGAAGGTGAATGTGATGACATGGATGAAGATCCAGATGAAGACTCCGAGGAGGAAAAAGATGACACAAGTGATTGATACTATTCGGATAAAGTACCTTCTGACGAAGGATTTTAATTTTTTCCTCTTTTTTTTTTCTTCTATGTAATCTTCTTTTTTTAAAGATAATTAAATGATATATTTCTATCTTTATTAGCAAAACGCAAAAAAATACTAAAAATTGTTAACCCTAACAAAACGCAAAAAATAACAAAAAATATTTTTCCTGCTTAATATTTTATTTACTCCGTTATTGTATTTTGTCATGTTGGTCTGCATAACGCCATTTAAAAAAACGCCAAAATTAGAAGATGGGACGTCTATAAATCTATAAAACTGACAAAAGCTGATCAACACAGTTAATACAAAAACAGTAACTGAAAAGACAGTTACTTTATTACTATCATTTATTACAATAAAAAAAGTCATGCCTAAACTACGCGCCAAAAAACTCCTATAAGAGAGGGGTCTATGATATTAATCACACCCAGAAAACACAAAAACGTCATATCCTCTAGAAAACGCTCCCTTTAAAACGCCACAGATGGCAAAGCTTTCACTGAAATGGATCCTTTTTCTGAGGGGGTTAACTCAATAATATTTTGCTGAATGAGATGGACAAATATTCAAGAAAAAGAGACTGATGACAGTGATATGCCATCATGTGAGCTTTGTTCTTGATGATTATATGGATGGAATAAAGGGTTCAACACAAGTGTAAAATGCTATTTTGGACTCCATTATTACAAATAGCATCAAGCAAAAGTTGTTCTTTAATGACATGCCAACAAACAAGAATATCACACCAAAAAACAGGATGCCACTAAGCAGCTTCTTCTGAAATAGATGGGGTTTATGAAGGAAAGTTGGCATCTAACTAAATTATTCAAAAAAGGTACAAAACGCCAAAAACAAATTCAAAAAGGAAGAGGCCGATGACATTGAAGATTGGAAAGAAAAATTAGATTACCATTTTTAATTATTTTTGTTTTCATTTTATATTGTATTGATATCAAGTTATATGCTGTTTTGTTATCTAATTCTCTATAAATAAAATACATTATTATATAAAACGCCAAAAAATACAAACACCAAAATGCTAGTAGAATGAAAATTGGGAGAACAGCTGCTGGCAAAGCACCTTCTAAAGGGTATTAAAACGCCAAAAAATTCACTAAATGCCAAAAGAAAAATTGGTTTTATTTTAATCTTATGCAAATATTAATTACTCGTAGTGAATTATTATACAAAACGCCACAAACGCCAAAAAAATTAATCAGAAAACGATATAACGCCAAAAAATTATATATGTGACACAAAAACAATTAATTCAACGCCAAAAAGTTTAATAAATACAATTAACGCCAAAAAAAACTTACTTTGGCATGCTTCCATAGTTCCATTACTTTGGCATCTCAGCATACAAGAGTAGCTTTCTTCCATGCCTTAGAAAATTCAAAATTTTAAAATTAGTGGAAACCATGCATACACCTTAGCCATTGTCACCTTCCAGCATTTAAGAATAGTCTTATTATTACAAGTCTTCTTCAACTTTCTTTTAACATATATCTATTTTATTAATAATTTTTTTTATCAAACATGACCTAAAAATACTTTTTTTTGGGTAAAGGGTTACCCCGGTTAAATTTTATACCAACCAAAACCAAATAAAACAAGTGAAGGCAATGAACCTCCAGTTCTCAAGTATGACATGCCATACTAGAGTAAACACGCGACACTAACACAACTAATCGCTAACCAGTACATCATGAGACTCTATCTCTAACAAAACAAACTACAATCACTCGTCAGCCACAATCATCATCTGCCACCAGCAAACCACGGGGTAAACTTCATTCCTGCAGAACCCGAGCCGTATGAATAGAGTTCTGGAACCTCATAGTATGGAGTTTCGTTCGAACCGTAGAAAACACGACCTCTATAAGCTGCTCCTTAGTTCTCCGTTTGGAAGTGAAAAGTCTTCTATTGCGCTCCTCCCACACAAAATAGACTGATGCACCAACAACCAGCTTCGCAATGATATTTATAGCCTTCTTAGATTTAGCTATACTGACCAGATACTCAAAGATATCACTCCAAGAATTCTGAATAGCCCCCATACCAGCTCGATCCCGAACACCATACCAAACATGCTTCATTTCGTCGCACTCAAAAAACAAGTGCTCATGAGAGTCAGGACCCCTTAAACACAACGAGCAACATAACAGGTTAAAATTCATATTACCCGTATTCCAACTACTCATAACGTCTTGAGTTTTCAATTTTTTTAGCACAAGCAACCATACTAGAAAAGAATGCCGAGGAATAGCTTGAGGGAACCAGACTATACTTGACCATTGCACTCTATTTTGCGAATGCCGAAAATCATCCCAAGCCGTGGACGTGGAAAAATCCAGTTTACGACCGCCATTCGTATACCAAACCAGCTTATCCTTTCGAATCGAGTGTAAGTCAGGAATCTGCATAGTAAGCAACATCGGAAACCGAGAAGCCCAAGACTCTGGCCGCAACCATTCCCCATTAGAGCAAACATCAGCTACCCGAGTATTCAAACTAAAACCCGCGTTCGCAATGCTTCTAGGAGAGATAAAACTGTCGAGCGGACACATTACATCCCATTTATCAAACCAAACACATGTGTCCGAACCATCCCCAAGGTTGACCCATATATGATTTCGGATACTTGGCCGTAAGCTTAACATCTTACGCCAGCTCCAAGTTATGTTATTTTTTATTGGAACATCCCAAAAGTTTCTCTCTCGCAAGCGATACGAATGTATCCACTTGACCCATAAAGATTCCTGGTTCGTGAGCAAACTCCACACGTGCGCAACCATCAAAGCTTTATTCATGTCACCGATCCTTTGAATGCCCAAACCACCTTCTGTTCTCGGCAAACACACCATTTTCCAATTTACCTTCGCCTTTCCTCTAATGTCGTTCCCTTGAGTCCAAAGGAACCTCCTCATACGCTCATCCAGATCATGGATAATACGTTTAGGAAGGATGAAGACCGAAGCCCAATAAACATGCAACGAAGATAGAACCGATTTAATAAGCTGTAACCTGCCAGCGAACGATAAACTCTTGTTCTTCCAATCAGTTATTCTAGATTCCATTTTTTCTACCTGTTTTTTACAGTCTTTGTAATAAAGCCTTGACGAAATAAGCGGAACACCTAAGTACTTCACCGGAAGCACCCCCTCCTCAAACGGCATAATGGCAAGAATACGAGCTTTAACCGAATCCGCGACATTACCAAAGAATACCGTACTCTTTAGCATACTAGGAACAAGCCCAGACATGTTCTTAAAGTTATCAAGAGAATCCATAATCACCCTAGCCGATTTCGGGTCACCTCTCGCAAATAGGAACAAGTCATCCGCGAAGCATAAATTAATGATTCTTTGTTTTTCACATTTAGTATGATGCCTAAACTCCGCTGACTCCGACACCTGCTTTTGAAGAATCAGGGTCAAAACCTCCATAACCAATGTAAAAAGATAAGGAGACATAGGATCACCCTGTCGTAAACCTCCCCTTCCTCTAAAGTACCCGTACATGTTTCCATTTATCGCCATAGAAAACGATGTAGAAGAGACACAAGCCATAACCCATTTAACCATTTTCGGATGAAACCCAAACCCCACCAAAGCATTCTCAAGGAATTTCCATTCAACAGTGTCATAAGCCTTCTGTATATCCACCTTAAACGCACATCTCAGAGGACCCATATTACGATGATAATTATGCATAAGTTCCTGAGTTAACTGGATGTTATCGGATATTCTTCTACTCGGCACAAAGGCGGACTGATTTATACTCACAATATCCCCCAACCCTTCTTTAATACGGTTAGAAATGATCTTACTTATGCACTTGTATAAAGTATTGCAACACGAAATCGGTCTATAATCAGTTATGACAGAAGGTGTCGAAACCTTAGGGATTAAGGATATGGCCGTATGGTTCAATTGCTGAAGTAGTTTCCCATTCATAAAGAACTCCTTAATCTCTTTACACACCTCCGCGCCAACAATACTCCACGACTTTTTGAAGAAAACAGACGTATAGCCATCCGGGCCTGGCGCTTTGTTTCCCGCAATAGAAAACATCACAGTCTTGATCTCCTCATCCGTCACGTTACGTACCATATGGTTAGCTTTCTCCACCGAAAGCTTCTGTGAAATAATTCAGGAGACGGCTGAGTAGGTGTATCAGCATCAGTACCAAAAAAATCTGTATAATGGTCCACCAAAGCTTTCGGCACCTTACTACCTTCAAACAACTGACCCGCAGCATTTCGAATGGCGAAAATACGACTTCGAGGATTCTTAGCTTTAACAACATTATGAAAGTATTTTGTATTAGAATCTCCCAAAGACAACCAATCCACCTTCGATTTCTGTTGAAGGAATAAAGCTTCATCTAGAACTGCCTCCTTATATGCCTGTAAAGCACTTTCATGATTCGACAATATATCATCGTCACCCGGATTCGTTACCAATTCACGCTGGCACTCCTCTAAAAGCTTCCTCATCGATAAAACCTTCTCATGCAGATTACCTTGTTTATAAAGAAGTTTACGTAACGGACCCTTCAGAAGCTTAAGCTTATAAACCACCTTGTACATCGTATAACCTGAACATTCAGTCTCCCAAACCCGATTAACTTCCTCAAGAAAACCCCTCTTCTCCGCAATTAAGTTAACAAACTTAAAAGGTTTTGCTTTATCCTGTTGCACATTTGGAAGAACAAGGATGCATGGTGAGTGATCCGAGACTCCGAACGGCAAGAAACGGGCCGCCGCATCAGGAAACACATCAGTGAAGTGCACATTCCCTAAAACACGATCAATCTTCTTAAAAATTGTATTACCATTCTTCTGTTTGTTCATCCACGTGTAATGAAACCCTGAGCTATTAACATCAAATACATCGATCTCATTCACACAATCCTTGAACACCCTAGTCCCAATATTCATTGTTGAAGAACCGGCTAACGTATCATCCAAAGCTAGCGTGGAGTTGAAATCACCCATTAAAACCCACGGTTTACTCCGCATAAACGAATGATGACGGCATAGATCATCCCACAAAATTCGTCTCTCCTTGTAGTGATTCTCCGCATACACAAAGGAGCAAAACAACGACTTCTTATCAAGCTTAAAAATAATCTGTGTATGAATAACCTGATTAGTTTGAGCAAGAATCATGACATCCACTTTGTTATCGTCCCATCCCACCATAATACGGGTCCTTCCCGAGCAACAACTAGCATTAGAGTACCATTGCCAATTATTACAAACTTTCCTACAAACCTCCGAAACATTAGAAGCATCCACATGAGTCTCCATGATAGCGCACACCTGCAAATGATTATCCGTAATTACCTGACGAACCTCCTTTTGTTTAAGGGAGCGGTTCAACCCCCTAATGTTCCAAGCAGCGATACTACCCATTTGAACCCTCGTTACCGGGTGTGCTTGCACCCTCAGATTTTTTACCATCATTCTTCCCATCCACAAACTTAGGAATCTCATATAGAAGGTCATCGAACGCAACCTCATCCGTTAGAATCTCATCTCTAACCCCAGTGCTAGCTTTCTTACTCGGGACCCCATGTATCACCGGATTATCATCCGAACCATCTGCTAGATTAGCCACTTCCTCATCTTGCAACGCATCAAACGAGTTAGAAACCTAAACCTGAGCAGTAGATGAAGAGGTTCTATCCACCTGGGGTTTAACTTTAGAAACAGGTCGATACACCATCTTCGGCTACTTGTTATTAATCTGGATCCCCTGCTGGCCACCTTTTTTGTTCTTACCTTTAAACTCCCGAAAACCATCAGCATCATTCTTCTTTCCATCCTCCGCCATCCTTCGAGGGTTCTTCGGAAAAGAATTATCGTCATGACCGAAAACACAGCAACTGGCACACCAAAGCGGTTCCCAGTCATACTCAATTTTAACCTCAGTCGTTGAGAAACCACTACCTTCCAATCCTGGCACAGCGACCTTGACATTCTTTTTAAGTTCCGAATCAGCATGCACCTCAATAAGGGCTCTAGCAAAACTACTTCTACCCCAGGATTCGACACACATCGATGCCGTGTATGAGTCTAACATTTTCGGGACACCCACTTTAGAAGCTAATAAACTCAAGCCATCCTCAGTGAAAGCCGCTAATGGCACATCATGCATCTTAACCCACACAGGAATAGCCTTAATATCTTCTTTAACTAAACACACCGAAGGAGACCATTGATTCAAAATAATAGGGACATTTCGAATCATCCATGGACCATCTTCCATCAGTTTTTCCAATCCCCTCTTTGAATTAAATTTAAAGAAGAAAAATCCCTTTGAATTCATCATTAATTTGGTTAAACCATATTTCGCCCATTGGTTTTTAGCAAAATACTCAACAACAGGAAACACCAAACGTTTTCCCAAGAAATACCCATATAATGTATTAGCGAACCTGTCGTTTACCTGTTTAACCGACTCAACCGGAATCACAACATCCACCCCATCCATATTAACCTCCATTTCCATCTTCCTGAAATTTATTTTAACAGGCTCCTTTAGGTTCTGATTGCCCACTTTGCTCGAACTAACTCCCTTAACTGATTTAGCATAAGACAAAGGTTTTTCTAAATTACCAGTACTCGGCTGACTACCAGCAACATGATCTTGATGTTTCTCTGCACCCTGATACTCTGAACTGACTTTCACCACGCTATCCAGGTTAATGGGTTTGGACATGGCAGCCAAACCATCAATCACCGAAACATTATCTGTAAAAAACATACCTCTCCTCGGCAACATTGAGTTTCCTTCAATGTTGGTCACGCGTAACCCAATGCCTCGAACAGGAACTGTACCAGGAGTAGACCCTGCCTCATCAACCACAGGTTCATTCATGTCATCAGCTGCAGCCGGAGATAAAGGATACCCATCCAGATCAAAGAACTCCAGGTTTAACTGATTATTCGGGATGTTACTCCCAGGTTTTTCACGTTCATTCATTAAAAATAAAAAAAACTCTCCCTTAATCAACGAAGATAAAAAAAACCATGCAAAACAGAAACCGACTTCCACACACAGAAACGAAGAACACTTATCGGAAAAAAACCCTAATCCTTATACCCTAGTGCCGAATTTCAATCCTTAACTGATTAAACCAGAGTATCAATCTAGCAAAATTAAACTCAGTTAACCGCGACCAATCACAACCGATTTAATAGGTCAGGATTTCGACACTGCAACAAGGGCGGCGACTGAAGAAGAACAAAAACCCTATTTTCAGATTGATCACTATTGCTAACGAGTTCGTTATAGAATTTCGATAACTCAAAACTCTAATCACAGATTAATATACAAAAGATCACAAAGAAAAACCTAGGGTTTCATGAAGATCAGGAAAATCGCCAAGGAGAGAGAGCATTGGGTTTTCAAGACTCTATGTGGGTTAAGTGGGTTAAAGAAAATAAGTTATGTGGTAAAAGCATCGACCTAAAAATACTTTCCCACCTATTTAACAATATCTCACTTCCTACCGAACATTAATAATCAGATTGTAATTCACGTTACATTTTGTTGCATCTAAATATGTAAAGTATTTTGAATTGTGTGAGTTATCAAGAAGCTATGACTTAACACTTTTTTTTTTAAAGTGTTTGCTCTTACTATATTATCAGGGCCGGCTCAAGCACTCTGGAGGCCCAAAGCGGATTATAGAATTGAGGCCCTTTTCAAAGCATAAAAGTCTATGTTTTCTTGGATCCTAAACAGGGCCGGCCAAACATTTTTGGAGGCCTAAACGAACTATAAAGTCGAGGCCCTTTTGAAGTAATCCTTTTTACGATTTGAAAAAGAAAAATATGATGAATCGGATTATGAAAAGAGAAAAGAAATGGAAATTAGCAGGGAAAAACCGATTAGTTACCATGTTCATTACACAATCACACCAATAATCAAATTGGATATTTTTGGGCCTACAGGGCCTGTTCAATAAAAACACACAAAAATGTATAAAAGACTATTGAATGGATTCGAACTAGAACCTAGGCGATGATCAAATGGACTTTTTACCACCAAACTACAATAACTGTTAGACTATAGAAACAAATTACATCTATTAATACCCACATTAAATTAATATATAGGTTTTTTTAAACTGAGGCCCAAAAACTTTTGGGGCCTAAAGCCCTAGCTTCATTTGGATGATGCTTGGGTCGGCCCTGTATATTACACCAATAATTTTAAATTAATCGTCTATGACTAGGTTTGAACCTAAGACCTCTCCTCTAAGATGTAATGTCTCTACCAAATTGGCTATAAAACCATCTGTAATGGTTAATGCCCCTAAGGGGCATTTTCCTCCACATCAACATCATAACGTCTCTTTAAAAAACGTGTAATGGTTAACGTCCCTTAATGTCATTTCAGTAATTACTTTCTGTTTTGTTTTCTCTCTATGGAGCATTATACTAGAAACACCTCTTTCTCTTTATGCCCCTATGACACCTAAGGGGGCGGTGTTGAGGGTCTTATCAAGTCCCTTCATGTTCCTATAATGCCTCATTACGCATAGCCTAATTCTATCTTTCGATAAGCTCTTTGTTAGGCTTACCTTTTTTTAGATTCATATCTCTTGCCCTTTTTATTTGGGATTCGCGCTCAGATGATAAAAGATTTCACAATCATAATTGTTATTATTATTACTAAGATGGTTTTAAAATTGTACATTCCCGTTTTAACGATATCATTTCCCTATAGTAGTACTAATGTTGAAGTTAGGCTTAACTTCGGTCTCAACATTTGAAAAACCATCACTTATTCAACAATGACAATCTTCAATACTTCTTAGACACAAAGTCGACAATAACATACCAAACCAATAAAATTTTCACTCCAATAGGTTCACTTAAAGAATTCCACTTGCAAACAACTTTCCCTTTCAAATAAACTTGGATTCCTTCTTCAGATTGATCAAGCATCCTAAGACCTGTCCTGATTGCCTGAAACCATATACCTATTTACTTGAAACCATATATCCATATAACAGAACCATATATGCAAATCAAATATCTGGAAAATTTTTATTTTCCCTTAACCCTTGTGTAGTAGTGATAATTATAATAGATTGATTATGTACAAAATGAACTTTTTTTAGGATATGTATTTGATAATATGATATGTACCAATCGGATTTGGGATAAATAATCCGTTGAGTGGATTAAGCTCAAAAGAAAATAGCAAAGAAGCAAGACTTTGAGATAACTCTCTTTTCAATATTTTTCATTCATCCAAAAACTAACAATACGTATGGCATAATAGCCTTCAAAACAAGGGAAATAAAAGAAAGGCATAACCGTAAATAAACCACTATCTCCACTAACTACTTTGACTCCGTAACATATGACTCATAAAACTAAAAAGAAACCAAAACATGTTGAACATGGGCATGCATGTGAGGATTTCATGGATAGCACATAACAATCCCTCCGGCTTGAACAATCCTTGTCCTCAAGGATGCGATCGGAAGTTGCTCGGTAACAAGCCACGGTGTCCGCCACTCGGTTCTTCTAACATCATTTGGGTGAGTCATAACAAAGTCCCACGGATGGCGCCACTCGATCCATCCCATGGAATCTGGATAAATAATAACGAGCCGCCACGGTGGACGCCATTCGCGCTTCCCCGCGAAATATGCAATATGCACTTGATTTTTTAGATGAAAGTGATCCTTATAATGGCAGGGTTGAGGAGGACCCATCTCAATACCATATGAAGGTAACGATGGCAATATTTTTGTTTGTTTAGGCATGAGGTTGTCTTTCTCAAAGAAACGAGGTGTATGTGTGGAAGGCATTAGAAACATGGACATATTGGGTTTTTGTTCGGCATATTGGGTTTCTATTAGGTGAGAGTCATTTTTTTGGTGGTGGATGTTCATTGGAATGGGTTGAAGAGGTGTTGGATCCGAAGGGTTTGTAAGATAAGTTTGTTTTGGCGATGGAGTAAACGGTTCTGGAGATGCCTTAGTGTTTGGTGACGGTTCGGTAGCAACTTATGGTGGCGTGGCGGAAGCGGTTGACAAGGATGGTGGTGGTGTAGGAGATTGGAGGGCTTCCAATGCGGTTCGAATCGATCGGATCCCGGTGAAGATTCTTTGAAGTTGAGACTCGTGTCTCGCCAAGGTTTCGCACACATGTTGGCACCACTCGTCTTCGGATAGAGCTTGAGCGACTATGGTTCACGGTGGATCATGGCTGCTCTGATACCAATTGATATGTACCAATCGGATTTGGGATAAATAATCCGTTGAGTGGATTAAGCTCAAAAGAAAATAGCAAAGAAGCAAGACTTTGAGATAACTCTCTTTTCAATATTTTTCATTCATCCAAAAACTAACAATACGTATGGCATAAATAGCCTTCAAAACAAGGGAAATAAAAGAAAGGCATAACCGTAAATAAACCACTATCTCCACTAACTACTTTGACTCCATAACATATGACTCATAAAACTAAAAAGAAACCAAAACATGTTGAACGTGGGCATGCATGTGAGGATTTCATGGATAGCACATAACATAATATTATCTATATTTTGTATGTTATAAAGTATGCTTTCCCGATTGCGATTTATATCATCATAAAATATACATATTTTAGGTAGACTGGTGATCATGAACTGTATGTAATTTATAATACTTGAATTTGTTTTAGTTGTTGAAAACATAATATTATTAAATTGTTAGAATGGTAAGAAAAAAATGTACTTGCAAATACCAACACGTATTTGAACATAATAACGATGTATTAGATACCTGACGAGTAATTACCAAACAAATCCGACATGTATTGGGCCAGTTATAGATGACAATTTTATAATCGGGTATGGGACTAGGATTACCATTACACGTCCTACACTCGTCACATTGCCATCGCTATTGACAGTTGAAGAATCTAGCATGATATTTTTCTCTCGAGTCACCACACCCCCTCTTGCAAACACAACCTATGACCAAGTTTACACTTCCAGTAAGCTATAATATGGTCAATTAATGCAATCATAGACCAACTCGTTATAGGTTAACATGCATAATTTAAATTATCTACTGTCATCGGTGCATTTATCAATTCAAAAGGCATAACACAGTCCAAATGCCTCTTTGAGGGTTTTCTTCCTTGACCTTCATATTATGGTATCTCAACCTCAATCAAACTTTGAAACTAGACAACACCTCATAATGGATCGAACTAATAATCGATTTTAGGTAAATATATTGTATATATATCATTAGTTCTTGAATCACAGATGGAGCTAACCAACAAGAAGTTTTAGTCATCAACACCGCTCCTAGTGTTAGCTCAATCTTGAACTCCGCTTGTCTTTCCTAAGGAACTCTTTGCAAGTCAGAGATCTAAAAATGATATCATCATTTTTTATTCCATACTTGCATCAATAACATATGTAAAAAAGGCTCTACACCATCACATATACTATTGACATCATGATGCTCAATCAATGTATATAACATCTTCGAATCTACACGTCTATGAGACATGTCAAAATTGATCAAGTACTTTATGATTTTTGTTGATGGTGCATGATTGCCACTTTTCTTCATTGACTTTTTAATATAAATTATATTTTTATTTGACAAAAATTGTCATAAGACTTTCCAAAATTTTACCAAAACATCTCACCAATATAGTTTGTATGCAAACATGTCATCACTAGCTAGCCTATTGACAAATTATAACGCCCCAATTTTTGATGATTTGAAATGACCGCGCCATATTACTTATGGAATGAAAGCCTAAGTTATATAGTAAAGGGAATTTGTTAAAAATGCACATTACGGGGTATTGGAAAGAAATAGGATGGTGGACCAATAGCCCAATGGTGTCACACCCCAACTAATGGCGGAAACATCGGGGCGGGACGAGGACGAGATTGCTCGAGACTTCATAACACTATTTGCGATAATATTTAACAAAACCGAATTTCATATCATAGAATAATATTCAAGTACAACTTTTGAAATCAAAGTACAATTGATTCGAAATACAACATGGTACAACAAGAAACAAAGTACAACAGGAATCATGAACAATACAACAAAATACTAAGCTTTCTAAACGAGTTTCTAGCCAACCCTACTAAATTTCATCATCATCAACGTCATCATCCTGCAACATGTTCAAAGTATAGTTCAATACAACAAGTATTGGCGAGTTTACAAGTTTGATAAATAGCATAAGTATAAATTACTTAAACAAATCCACATGGAAAAACTTGTTAACTAGATTAACGTAAGACTGGCATGCAACTATAAATGTCAACCCAAAGATTACCACTAGCGTACTCCTTTCGTAGCAACGATAGGACCGTTCTGTTTTAACTTAACATGACCTCAAGAATATGGGCGATGCGCTACACCTATAACTCTATACATGTTAAGGGAGGCTTGTACGAAGTTAATGACAAGTATACCATATAAGAATGTTCCAACACCTACGAGTCAAGTATAACGTATTAAAGTATGTGTGATTGGATTGTTTGTTTGTATGTGATTGCATAAAGTATGTGTGATTGTGTAAGTTTTGATAATTGTAGGATCGGGATTCGATCAAACGAGTCGTTCAGAAGAGTTCTCGATCAATACGAAAGGCGGAATCTGACGTATTGATGTTATAACAGCTAGATTTGCACATAGAATCACTTTAACTGTCGATTGTATTGATTTGATAGTGTTTACAGATCGTTCGACACTTCGGCAGCACTTCGTCTCCGGAATCACAAAGTTACAAATGAAGACCTGGACTTACCTATTTATAGGAATGCCAGACCACACGAGCTGGCCCAGGTCGCACGACCTGGCCAGAAAACATGAACTTGTCACCTCGTGCGAGGTGGCCTAGCCACTTCGTGAGGGGTGGCTGGTTCAGGTCTATTTCCCGTTTCTCTCGTACAACATATCCTAGTCTATCTATTCTAGTTACATGAATCGATACAAGACGAAGTCAACAGACATATGCACTAACAAACTCCCCCTTAGACACGGGGATCTGGTTCTACAGCTTTCACAGGTTCTGGAATGTCTCTTGGCTCTCCGTAGCAACAGGATCAGGAACCTGGTAACCTGCACAATTCTCTACCCAAAAGTAAATTTCACAATTGTTAAAATTTAACAAATTTAGAAACCACTTGTAGATATCATTCAACATCAACAATAGTTATATCAAGTTCAAATTAATGACCTTGATTAACTAACAGTTAAATCAGCCTCAAAACATCACTTGTAATATTATCTTAAAACATTTCTCAAATTATCTCATACTCTAACTTCATTTTTCATTTCAAACACACTCTCCCAACCCACTGTCATTCATCATGTTTAGCACTTGGAATTTTGAAAATCAGCTTTTCAACATCAGTTGTAGAAAATAAAATCTTTTTGATTTTTCAAAATTTTATGCTAAAACAAACTGAAAATCTTTTTGGATTTTGGGAAATAAACTATATACAGACATCTTTTTGTGAGTTTGTGTAAGAGGATCATATCAGTTTATGACAAATCACTAGTACCGATGAGCTTTAAACACTTTAAGATCTAAACGATTCACTTAGATTGTCAGTATACTGATCCACTTAAATTTTCACACAAACTTCAATTGATTCGAGATACGGATTAGTGTTTTTAAGAACTTAAACTTATTCGCGTGTCCCACCTCAGAATATACTCCCGTATCCAGACTCCTATATTCAGTCTTACAAGTGAATGTACACTAATGATATCTGTAAACGGGTAATGCGAGACCATGAGAGCTCAGGTTAGAACTTCCGTTCAGACAAAGAGATGATGGCTCGACTTTTAGGTGTGTCCCGTTTGGGGATCTTTTCTTCAACAGCACATGATTAGCATTTTTCAATGTTTCATTATTTTTTATGCTGAGGGTGGGCTTTATGATTAAAGCAGTGCAGAGTATTATACGAGGACTAGGCTATTGCTCCCGCAAAATCAGAAGTCCCGGTATAATACCCCAGATATCATCACGCACAAAGACCTAGTATGTCAGAAATAGAAAGCCCTTCAAACAAGATTTCAGGGGTTACCTATATATCCGAGAGATGTTCCCCACGTGATAAGTAACTATTTGATATTTAGGTTTATATCTCGAAAACAATCTACTAAGTGTGTAAAAACCTACTGGCATATCATCAGTGAGACCGTTTATCACATTTTAACCTTCCAATTCTTTAGCGTACTGTGATTGTCTACTGATGTACTATCATTTCCTCTTTTTCACAACAAAACTCATTTTGATTTTTCGATGTTTTTGGTTTTTAGATTTTATCATGTTTTTTGATTTTTCAAATTTTCAAAATTTTAATTTTTTACTCCCCCTAAAATAACAAACTGATGTGAATTGCTTCAATTCTCCATCCTCTTGGCTTAAACAATCAGAACTCCCCCTGACAACAAACTATTTTCCCATTATGATTTCAAAACACTTAAGTTTTTTTAATCAAAATGGTTTTTCCGAAAAATTAGTTTTGTTAATTTTACACATCATGGGGATTCATTCATCACTTTATTCTTTCAACCACTTGTAAAAACTATCACTTGAAGATTTTTCACAAAAACATTTTTCAAGAATGATGCCGATTCATGCTCCACGATTACCAACTTGGGAGCCCCGTCAAGTCAGGATTTTATTTTTTAAAGAATCTCACCCATGCCTGGTCAATCATGGGTGAACCATCATCATTTGGTTTAACAACTTTCGATTCATAAAATTCTTTCACTCCCTTCACCTTCCCATCTGCCATCTTACCAAAAATATGTAGCACTTTACCATTAAATGCTTTTTCAGCATCAAATTCTTTTTATCAGAAAAGAATTGATCTGAAATCTCAATCTTACCAATTTTGATTTCAAGTTTCCGTTTGACAATGGTGGAAAATTTTCATCATCCATTTTCAGAACGGAATTCTCATCATTTAGCACAACAGATGGCTCCTCTGACTTTGACGAATCAGATTCATTGCCAGAAACAACCTCTGATTTCTTAACAACCCATTTATGTTTGTTTAAATTGGCTCTTTTTTTGTAAAAATGTTTCGAACTTTCACCAACTTCGAAAGTCGAATTTTTGAACTCCTTAAATTTTTCTATTGGTTGTTCCTTTTTATCAACACATTTCCCTTTCAATTTAGAGTTAGAAAAAACTCCCTGTTTCGTGTTGGTGGACTTTGGACAATTCCAAGCAATATGTCCAACCTATTGGCATCTGAAACAAGTTCTTCTTTCAACTCTCGGTTCAGATTCCTTCAACATATTCTTTTGCTTTTCGGCGAAAAACTCTTTGTTTGACTGTTTCCAGAAAGGCTTCTCCTTCTCTTCTTCTGAGCTTGCTCCTGAAACAAATTTAGTTTTTGGTTTATAAATTTTCTCATTTTTATGATTTTCGGGTGGAATAAAGCCTAATCCTTTCTTTTTGAAATTACTGTTATGGTTTGGTTTCTTTCGATAACCCGAACCAGAACTGTAACCCTTTTTCTTGTTCAATCTTTGTTGAACTCTTGAAGTGTACTTTTTAGGTTTTTCAGTAAGATTTACATCTTTTATTTCAGAAATATTAATTTCTGTTAATTTGAAAACCTTGTTAATCATTTCAGTTTTAACACCTGTTATTGGAAATTCTTCATCAGAATATAATTTGTCGGAATCATTCAAAGTATATGCTACTTTGAATGTTTCGTCATTCAAATTATTTTGTGACATCAGAAACTCTTTATTGTAAACCCTTTTGACCGGTGAACTTGAACTTCTGTCTGATGAACTCGAATTTTCAGATTTAGATTCTGACTTTGACTCTTCATCTCTATCCAACACCTGATCGACCACTTTCTTAATTAACTCGGACTTATGATCAGTGTTAGACGCTGTGAATGTGACATCAATATCATCTGGTAATCCATCGATAGACTCGGATTTCAGATTCAGATTGAGTGCTTCAGCCACCTTTTCAAAGTGTCGGGGGGTATAGCCATCCCACATTAGATTTGGTACTCTGTTATAATTCAAACCAGTTTTCTTACCAGAATTTTCTTCATCTTCTGCATACTTATGAGCTGCAACGGTAGGATAGATGCGATCAATAACATACTCTAAACTTTGATAACTTCGAAGTAAAGTATTCACTCTTTCTGTTTCAATCGTCATCGCTGCCAATTCTTGTTTCAGCCCTGCAATAATCTCAATGTATTTGTTGATTACAGTTTGCTTTTGAAGAACTGTTGCTTTCAGAAGATTCTTCATCTGGATATCCTCATCACTAGCTCCTTTATACAAATTCACTTTGCTGCTTAGGAGATCATATGATTCCTTTATGCTTCTCACATTGTGTAGCAAATTTTCTTTGAGCTTCTCTAATTCAGCATATTTTGTATCTTTTTCGGCACAATCTTTGCAAGGTACTAAACACTTTGCACAAGGTTTTTCAACCTCTACAATCTTTTTAACTTCAACAATTTTTTCAACTTCAACTATTTTTTCAACTATTTTCTCCACCACCTTTTCAATCACAATCGGTTCTTTCTCAACTTCTATCTTCACTTCATTCTCTTCAACCTCGACCTTCTCTGTCGATCTTTCTTCAACTTTTGCCTTATCAGCTTCTATCTTAACTTCAGTCTTTTCTTCAGCAACCCTTCTTGCTTCCATTTCTCTCTTCAGTCTAGCAGCTCTTTTCTCTTTCAATATCTCGATTTTATTTGCAAAAAACAAATCAAAACTACAAGGATCCAATTTTTTTCTAGCTTTATTAATATACTCTTCCTCATCATCAGTGTCTTCATCAGTTCCTGAAGATTTAAAAATCGGTTGTCTTCTAGGACTGTTCTTAGATTTGATTGATTCTTCTTCCGAGGTTGAATCTTCAAAGATTCGAGCAACAAATGCTTTAGAAACTGCAAGTCTAGAAGGATCATAATCGTCCCAATTGAAATCTTTCGGAATCCTTTCATCTTCTTGGTCTACCAGACCAAAACAAGCTTTACCCTTTGATTCTTCAATTGAAATAGTACGTGAGTGTGAAGATTGTTGTTGATATGGTTGTTGAGCAACCTGATGATAAATTGCTTTTCTATGATAATCGTTGTTTCCGAAAGGATCTTGTCTTCCGGTTGCTTCTCTGTTTGTACACTCTCGTTTAAAATGTCCTTTTTCTCTGCAACGAAAAAAAGTAACCTTCGATTTGTCAAAACCTAGCTGAGATGTTGCAGCTTCACGAAGATCATCTCTTCCGGTGATCTGTTTGAACTTTTCTGCTCTTCTCAAAATGCTAGCTAAACACCACTTGATGTCCATCAACTCAAGTTCTTTAGAATCAATCTGATCATAATCCTCTTTAGTAAGCATCGGATTTCCGATTCGTCCATCAACTAAGCTTTCA
The DNA here is from genome assembly GCA_030545235.1 of Helianthus tuberosus. Taxonomy (NCBI): domain Eukaryota; kingdom Viridiplantae; phylum Streptophyta; class Magnoliopsida; order Asterales; family Asteraceae; genus Helianthus; species Helianthus tuberosus. The sequence goes on along the minus strand of CM060358.1, from coordinate 122,794,505 downwards.
TACGACTCTAACACAGTGACAAGAGACGCCATGTGTTGCTTCGCAATATCTGGAGAAAATTTTTGACCATTTTGAATATGTAATGCAACATTGCATTGCAATACTTGACCGGTAAAATTTGTTGAACTTTGTTGTTGAGAACTCGGTGTCGAGAAATTTGGTTCAAAACTTGAATAAGACGAAGAATATACTGCTCTGATTTGTATTGCTTGCATTTGTTCCGGAAGAATTTTCAGCACTGAATGCAGTTTGAATCTTCGGACTAGGAGTAGTCTCAATCTTGTTTTCTCTGTAGTACAGACTAACATCCTGTTGAGCACCCAGACTTCTCATTGTAGCAGTTTTTTGAATTGATAGCTCATGTTCTTCCAACTTCTGGATAAACCTACTCAAATTCATATCTTCAAATTGTCGGTTATGCTTTAAAATCAACAGATATGTTCCCCATTCATTCTGTGGTAGCGCTTCGGCTAGCTTATCAACCCATTCTTCATCTTCTTTCTTGATGTCCAATCTTTTCATCTCCATGACTAGATGACAATATCTCTCGATAATCTTTCTAGTCGTCTTACCTTCAAAAGCTGTAAACATATCAAACGATTTCTTTAGTAATGCTCGTTTATTTTTTATCATATCGGCACTACCCTTAAACTTTTTAATCAACGCTCTCCAGATTGATCTAGCAGTTCCCTCATGTTGAAGCAAAACAAAAATATCTTCCTTTACTGCTTGTGGGAGAATGCTAATCATCATTTTTTCTCTTGTATATTTTAATTTTTCATCATGTAAAAATTGACTTAATTTTTTTTCATTTCCAAGTTCATCTTTCGGTAAAGTATAATCTTTCTCTAAAGAAACCCATGCATCAAACTTGTTTGCTTGTACCCAGTTTTCAAAACGGTCTTGCCACCCTTTAAAATCCTCAATATACATAAGCTTTGGAGGTTTTTGAAAAGTTCCAGTTTCATTCTCGATACCAACAGTTTCAGCAACTGTAACTGGAGCAGCCGGGGCAGTAGCAAAAGCATTGTAAAATTCGTTGTCCATGTTTCGATGTCGAGAGTTCACAATAACAGAATTTTAAACGAGCTGGGATCAAACGATCTGAGTGTTTGATACTTCAAACGAGTTGAATTTCGTGTTGTCTGGTGACCTTCAAACGATCTGGGTTAAAATTGTGCGATCTGAATCAACCCCGTACGACCTGATCAAACCATGCGACCTGGTCTGAGTTTCAAACGACCTGGTAAATTATCACACACCCCGTACGACCTGGTTCTTAATTACAAGCGATCTGAAAAACTTCCAAATGACCTGGTTTTTCAAACCGTGCGAGCTGGGTACACTTTCAAACGAGTTGAAACTTTTCTCACAACTTGAATTCAGGTCGTGCGACCTAGAGACCAAATTCAAACGACCTGGAATTCTTTCCAAATGACCTGATATATTTTCACACGATCTGGATGATCTTCAAGCTGTTTGGACCGAAAATCAAACAAACAGCTAGATTTTCACGTAGAATCACTTTAGCTGTCGATTGTATTGATTTGATAGTGTTTACAGATCGTTCGACACTTCGGCAGCACTTCGTCTCCGGAATCACAAAGTTACAAATGAAGACTTGGACTCACCTATTTATAGGAATGCCAGACCCCATGAACCAGACCACATGAGCTGGCCCAGGTCGCACGACCTGGCCAGAAAGCATGAACTTGTCACCTCGTGCGAGGTGGCCTAGCCACTTCGTGAGGGGTGGCTGGTTCAGGTCTGTTTTCCGTTTCTCTCGTACAACGTGTCCTAGTCTATCTATTCTAGTTACATGACTCGATACAAGACGAAGTCAACAGACATATGCACTAACAATAATGTAAACATGTTGCACCCAAAAGTGTAAAACGTAAAAAGGGTGTCGAGTATGCTCACAGTTTTGCAAAGCTTCCTTTGTTGATTCCGCGAGTCGAAGGTTGAGAGCATTGGAACACCGAGGTTAAGTCATTTGAAAATGAACGGAGGATTCGGATTTGGAATTTAATGTATGAAAGTATATATATATATATATATATATATATATATATATATATATATATATATATATATATATATAAACACAAAAAGATATACCATCTAAGAACTCGTTGTGACACTAAGTTACTGGAATTTCATGGGTCCTTGTTTGCCCATTAGAATCAACAACGAGGACCTCAGAACTGAGATAAACGGATAACTGAAGTTCAGTCCACTTTTCGTGCGAATGGAAGTTCCATTCGTGCGAAAAGGTGTCTGTGCGAACAGAGTCAGTTTGTGCGAGTGGGAAATTCCCAGTCGTGCGAATAGACTGTTCGTATGAAGGGGCCTGTTTGTGACACTTTAACCATTAATTGGTTAACGTTCTGATTTCAGTTATGTTATATTATATTATATAGTGTTAATAGTCCAGTATAGTCATGAAGTTCATAGAAGGCACATATAGAGGTATAACACCTCATTATATGTTTCACCAAAGCACAAAGTTTACCAACATTGTTAATAAACTTGGTTTGTCATGAATGACAGAAGTAAATAAATAAATATGCATATACCAAATAGCCGAACAAGGACAACCCGGGCGTGTCATTCCCAACATGGCAAGTGTTGGAGGCGAGGCGGAGTTACTTATTCTGAGTCTAGGAGGCTGTTTGGGTGTTCGTTTGCAAGTCTAAGTGAGGCAGTGGAACTAGATTGGAAAGCCAAGGCTTCCACGGTTCATACTTCTTGTTAAACACAGATTCATCCATATTGAAGATGGGAATCTGAAATGATATTCAACACTTAGGATTTCGTAGGAACAGGAGTAACAGAAAGTCGCTTTGAGCGAATAAGATGTTCAGTCGCGTGAACAGACTGCCCATTCGTGCGAATGGGTTCGGTTGTACGAGTGGGTTCTGTTTTGTTTGAATAAAGTTCTTGGCTGGAATCAACCTCAACACTAACCCACAACTATAGACTTAACTTGTGAGCTCAGTGGGTTCTAGATTATGCCAAGTTCCAATATCAGAAAGTATTTTATAAAAGTTAAATGAAAACGACACTTCAATCTCTACCTTGGACCTCAAAGTGGTGAGTTTCATCATTAGACTGCCTAGGCAAGTTTGTGAAACACCCAAAGGATTAACCAAGTTATGAAGGATTGAAGAAAATGTAAAAGAAAAATAGAAGAAAACAAGTAGAAAGTAGAAGAAAGACTAATGAAGTGAGCTTAGAACTCACTTAGAATCTGCTGGAAGGTCTTGTACGAAATACCCAAGTTCAGTAAGTTGAGAGAGATTCAGAGTGAGTGGAAGGTGTGAAGTGAGGGAATGGGTTCATATTTATTGGGGCGGATGGGTGTTTGTGCGACTGAGTTGGGGAGAATGGAGGTTTGGTGCGAGTTAGATTGGGACGAATGAGTCTGTCGCACGAATAGGATTGCCTCTTCGCACGAAGGGGCTTGTTCAGTCGCACAAAGAGTTAAGTTGACCGTTTTCGCATATTTTAGCCGGTTTTAGGTATTTCAAGCATACAAGTGCGATGTATATATATAAGTATAAATAAAATGTATGTATAAATTGATGTTGCAAGTCTTCCAAGTTATGAGTTTGCGTTAATATGTATTTAAGTTGCACGTATAACACAAGTATGTATAAGATGATGTATAAAGTAATCGAGTTTTATTATGATCGAAGCCTCAGATTACAATGCTTTGAAAGGAAATAAGAATACAATAAGATTACAAGTTTCCAAAAAAATAGAAATACAAACAGACTTTCTAAATAAGGAAAGTACTAAAAAGCGAAGCATTACAGTCTCCCCTACTTTAGGAAATTTTGTCCCTGAAATTTATTCAAGAGGAAGACTCAACGAATAGATGCGGGTACTTAGTATTCATTTCACTTTCGAGTTCCCAAGTAAACTCAGTGCCACGTTTTCCTTCCCATCGTACCTTAACTATGGGGATTCGACTGCGCCTTAGTTGTTTGACTCCTTGGTACATGATTTTGACCGGTTTCTCCACGAAGTGTAAGGTTTCGTTGATTTGAAGATCTTCGAGTGGAACTTGAAGTCCTTCTTCAGCTAGGCATTTCTTCAAGTTTGAGACATGAAACGTTGGGTGAATGTTGTTGAGTTCCTGAGGTAGGTCCAGTCGATACGCTCCCTTGCCAATCTTTTCGATAACCTTGAAAGGACTTATATAGCGAGGAGCGAGCTTTCCCCTCTTACCAAAATGAACTACTCCTTTCCAAGAAGATACCTTGAGAAGTACATGGTCAACAAAGTTGAATTCCAAAGGCTTGCGTCGCTTGTCGGCGTAACTCTTTTGTCGGCTTCGGGCTTTGAGCAAGTTGTCACGAATCTGCAAGATCTTGTTTGTCGTATCTTGTATGAGCTCGGGACCGGTGATTTAAGCTTCCCCGATCTCGTGCCAACAAATAGGCGAACGACACTTACGACAATACAATGCTTCGAATGGTGCCTTTTGAATACTCGCGTGGTAATTGTTATTGTATGAGAATTCTATCAAAGGCAAGTGCATGTCCCAGTTGCCACCAAAATCAATTATTCATGAATGAAGGATATCTTCTAAAGATTGGATAGTGCGGTCAGTTTGATCGTCAGACTGAGGATGGAAAGCGGTACTGAGATTACGATGAGTACCAAGAGCGGTTTGAAATGTTTGCCAAAGACGAGAGTTAAAACAACTAACATGGTACGAGATGATGTTAATGGGGATACCATGACGACAAATGACTTCATTCGTGTAGATACGAGCCAATTTCTTGATTTTGTAATCTTCACTAATGGGGAGGAAATGAGCGGATTTGGTCAACCGATCAATGATTGCCCAAATACTATCATAACCAGAGGAAGTACGAGGAAGTTTGATGATAAAGTCCATAGCGATACTCTCCCATTCCCAGACAGGAATTTCTGGTTGTTTGAGTAGGCCAGAGGGACGTTGATGTTCAGCTTTTACCTTTGAGCATGTGAGACACTTCGAAATGAAGGTGGCGATATGCTTCTTCGTGCCACTCCACCAATAAGACGTACGAAGGTCGTGGTACAACTTGTTGGCACCAGGATGAATAGAGTATTGAGACTTGTGTGCCTCCTTCATTAAGAGTTCACGAAGGTCGTCATGATTTGGCAACGAAACACGATCGAGATAGTAAAGAATACCATTGGATTTGGTTACGAGTTGATCTTCAGCACCACACTTCTTCTCGTTGTAGAGGTTACCCTCATTAACAGACGAGTATTGTGCTTCGCGAATGCGGTTTCAAAGATCATCCACGAGTTGGAAACAACGAGTACTCTTGACATGAGTTTTACTACTAAGAGCGTTGGCCACGACATTCGCTTTACCTAGATGGTAGCGAATCTTGCGGTCATAGTTATTTAGTAATTCTACCCAGCGACGTTGATGCATGTTGAGTTCCTTTTTATTGAAGATGTGCTGAAGCCTCTTATGATCGGTGAAGACCACACACTTAGTACCATAAAGGTAGTGTCGCCATATCTTCAACGCAAAAACAACTGCACCAAGTTCAAGGTCATGAGTGGTGTAGTTTTTCTTATGAATTTTGAGTTGTCTTGACACGTAAGCCATAACCTTGTCTCGTTTCATGAGGACACAACCAAGACCTTGGTTAGATACATCGCAATACACGACAAAATCGTCGTTTCCGTCGAAAAGAGTGAGGATAGGAGCATTGCAAAGCATGTACTTGAGCATTTGGAAAGACTCCTCTTGCTTGGGACCCCAAACGAAAGGTTTATCTTTTTTAGTCAAAGAAGTAAGAGGAACGACGATTTTCGAAAAGTTAGAGATGAATCGATGATAATAACCCGCCAATCCACGGTATGAACGAATTTCAGACGGAGATCTAGGTGTAATCCAGTTCTTCACAACTTCGATTTTTGCAAGATCGACATGAATACCTTTTTCGTTGACGACGTGACCAAGGAATTGAACCTCTTTTAGCCAAAATTCACACTTGGAGAATTTAACGTAAAGTTTTTCGGTGCATAAGAGTTCAAGGATAAGACGCATGTGTCGCTTGTGCTCTTTTTGTGGCTTGGAATAGATGAGGATATCGTCGATGAAGATGATCACGAAACGGTCCAAGTAAAGCTTGCACACTCAGTTCATTAAATCCATGAAGACCACAGGTGCGTTGAAACCGAAAGGCATAACCACGAACTCATAATGACCGTATCGAGGACTCGAAGTTGATGATAACCAGAACAAAGGTCGATTTTGGAGAAACACGTCGCGCCTTGAAGTTGATCGAAAAGGTCGTAGATGCGAGGAAGGGGATAACAGTTTTTTACTGTAAGCTTGTTGAGCTCATGATAATCGATACACATTCGAAAGGAACCATCCTTTCTCTTGACAAAGAGAACCGGCGCGCCCCAAGGAGAAGTACTAGGGTGTATAAAGCCTTTATCAAGTAATTCTTGAAGTTGGCTCGATAGCTCTTGCATTTCCGAGGGTGCGAGTCAGTATGGAGACTTAGCAACAAGCATAGCTCCAGGGACTAAATCGATATGAAAATCAACTGAACGAGGAGGAGGAGGGCCAGGTAGATCTTTGGGGAACACATCAGGAAAATCGCAAACAACAGGAACATCACTCACGCTCTTATCCTTATCCTTCTTTTCCACAACGTGGGCAAGAAAGGCAAGGTAATCCTTGCTCAAGTACTTGTTCGCTTGAGTACACGACCTTAGTTTGAAACCTTTAGAAGGTTTCTCACCATAGATGTGTAAAGAGTCACTACAAGGAAGAGGAAGACGAATAAACTTTTCAGAACAAACAACTTCAGCACGAACTAGCCTAAGCTAATCCGTGCCTACTATGATATCGAAACTTCCCAATTGCATGGGTATGAGGTCAATTGAAAAATTATGATCGTTGAGATTCAAAGAACATTTAGGGAGAACAGAATGGACATTTATCGAATTAACGTTAGCGACTTCGACCGCGAATGATTTTGGCAACTTAAAGCGTCTACACTTAAGCATTGGTTTGAATTCAACGGATACAAAACTTTTATCCACGCCAGTATCAAATAAACAAGAAGCATAGACATCGTTTATGAGAAACGTACCACTGATGCCATCGTTGTTGTTTTGAGCTTGAGCTGCTGTGATCACGAAGGCTCGACCGCGAGGATTCTGCAGCTGGTTGTTGCGTTGCGGACACGTGTTGCAGAGGTGATTTGGATCTCCACATTTGTACCAGGCTCGACCGATGTTGGCTTGCGGTTAGTTTTGCTTCTAAGCAGGGGTTTGGTTTTGGTTACCTTGTGGCTTTGGGCTGCTTCGGCATTGGTTTGCAAAGTGCACAAACCTATTGCAATTGGTGCAAATGCGACACGGTGTGTGAATCGGGTGATGGTACAAACATATGTTACACTTGGGATGAGTCTTAGTGTAAGCTTTCTTCGCTGGCTCAGGTTTTTGGGTGAGAGCGAGTTGTTGTTGAGGTTGAGGGTTTTGCGGAGTAATGAGCGCAAAATTTTGGTTTGAAGCCTTCCGCTTCTTACCATTGTTGTTCCTTTTAGTGGGTGGTTTAGTTGGTGTGGGTTCGACGATAGGTTCAATGGTGGCTTGGTGAACATTCTTGGACGAACCCTTATTGTCGAAGGTTCCATCTAGAATGCAGTTGTGGTTAAACTTAGCTGCCAAACGAAAAGTGTCTTCGAGGGTTTTAGGCTGAGCTGACTCGACAAAGTTCAAAATGGATGGGGGGAGGCATCGAATGTACTTAGCAATGGCCTTGTTGGTGGAGTCGGATTGGCTAGGGCATAGTGTACTCAGCTGTTTGAACCTAGCTGTAAGGCCGACATTGTCGCTCCCTACTTGCTTTAGATCCCAAAACTCGTTCTCGAGTTGTTGGAGCTCATGTGGAGGACAAAACTCGTCCTTCATGAGCTTTTTCAGCTCAGTCCAAGTTAAGGCATAAGCGGCGTCGTCACCACGTACATTGCGTTCATCCATCCACCAATCAAGTGCCCTTGATCGGAAAACGTCGGTGGCATTAGTGGTGCGTAGGTGATCGGGACACCCACTTTGATGGAATGTAACTTCAATGGCGTCGAACCATTGAAGCATCTTGGTTGCATCATCTTCGCTTGTGAAAAGCATCGGGCTACACGAATTGAACTTCTTAAAGTTAAAGGTCGATTTGGGTGGATCGGCCGTGGAATCGACCGAGCCGTGAGGGGATTCAGTGTTCTTAGGGATTTGTACATTGCTGATGATATCAGGGATCACCTTGGCCATAAACTTCATCATGTCTTTCTTCGACATCGAGTTGGAGTTCGACTTAACACTTGACTTAGAGCCCTTGCCAGAGTTGGAGAGACGACGAGTGGAAGAAGACATCTAAAAGATCGAAATAGAGGTTAAAGGATGAGATTTGATCATAATATGTTTGTAAAAATAATGTTTGTTTGCATGTATGAGCATGAATAATCCAAGTAGCACAAAAGGTTCACGTATTTGCATAAGTATAGCATGTATTAACATGTATTCACAATGTATCATTACGTATGAAGATGAAAGAAATGTAAATTTAGTTTATTCTCGAGAGCTATTATTGTTTTTGGTTGCGGGATCGTGTGAATTATGCTTCGGTTTTGAAACGAACGAAATATCAAGTATAAAAACACATTAAAATTGAGATAACATAAAAGAGATAACGCTCATGTCCAATCTTATGCGGATGTGGTCCTACAGGAACGAATTGAGCAGGGTGATACTAAGATGGGTGGGGATTCAATTCAGAATCAGAATGAAGATGAAAACACTAGGAAGGCCAATGACGCGGTTGTTCAAGTTCCTAAGGTCAATTTTCGACAACTAAAATCAGATGTATCATTGGACGGAGTGGATGTAGTGCTTCCGATTGATTCGGTTCGCCAGGTTAATAACAGGTTAGCAAACACTCTTTATGGTTATTTCCTGGGGGATAGGATTGCATATCCAGTAGTTGATTATTTTGTCAGAAAAAATTGGAAAAAAACATGGTCTTCAGAAAACAATGATGAATTCAAATGGTTTCTTTTTCTTCAAGTTTGAAGATAGAAAGGGTATGGATAATGTTCTTGAAGGGGGACCTTGGCTGATCCGTAACAAACCTATGTTTCTCAACATTTGGTCTCCTACAAACACCCTTAAAAAAGAAGAGGTTAAAAAGGTTGCAGTTTGGGTTAAATTGCATGATGTTCCGCTAGTGGCATATTCTGATGATGGTTTAAGCATGTTGGCTTCAAAAATTGGGTCCCCTGTGCGCCTGGACTCGTATACTAGTGATATGTGTAATGAGGCTTGGGGAAGAAGCAGCTATGCTAGGGCTCTCATTGAAATATCAGCTGATCATGAGTTGAAAGAGGCTCTAACCATGGCTATTCCTGAATTGGAGGGGAACAAATATGTTAATGAGACTATTCGGGTGGAGTATGAATGGGAGCCTCCGAGATGTGTCCACTGCTGTGTATTTGGGCATGATTCTGAGGAGTGTCCAAAACGCATTCGACTGACAGTGAAACCTCCTACACATAGACCGATCGTAGATGAGGATGGTTATACGGAAGTCAAGACAAAGAAGAATGTTAAGAAAAGCGGTTTTCAAGTTAACAATCAAAAGCCCAAGATTGAATATAGACATGTGGATAAAAAGAAAAAGGCAGTGAGTTCTGCTTACATGAGTGCGAGGAGCACTAGTTCTTCTAAGGTTCAAACACATAATTCGTTTAGCGCACTTGGGTTTGTTGGAGGGAACGGGGATAAAGGGAGACGTGAGCCAAATGAGGAGTCTGATGATGACGGGGTAGAGGTTGTATATGATGAAACGAATGAGTTTATGACATCGGGTACTCATCCTACGTCTTCCAGTACAGGGGCAAGCACCTCTCACATAAACTTGTCTAATGGATAGGTGGCGTCTATTTCATGCTAAAGGGCTGCCAGTTGGTAGCAATTTCATTTTTGACGATGGCGGTTGACGTCTTTTTGTTTGTTTTTTCGTTTGTCTACTAGTTAGTCATCATCATGATTGTAGTAGGCTAGAATAATGTGGTAACTTGGTTTGTTTGGTTTTTTGTTTACATATATGGGGCATGTCCTGTATATGAACTAGTGGGGAATTCATCCTCACTACTTGTACTTATTTGGCGGTTGTCTATAATAGAATCACCGGGGTAACCCTTTACCCAAAAAAAAAAAAAAGAGAGTTATCGTAAAACTTGGAGTGTCATGGAACGTAACTAAGACTACTCCAAAGTGAGTGGAAAGTTCTTTCGAGTTTGGGAAACGTGTTTTGGCCTAATAGGTAGAATACTCTCACCGAGAAGCAGTTAACAGTATTCACCCTTCCAGTTACTACGCGTCCCTAATCGATTGAAAATTCAAAACTTTGGCGGGATTGAAAATTGAGGAATGGGACTAGTTGTCAAAGATGCGGGTTCCACCCCTAACTTGGCAACATCGTACCCTAATTGTGGTTGGTACTCAACAAATGGGTCAATAAATAAATTTTCGAAGCGTTGGTAAGGGTCCACTAGAGTTAGAGTAGGAAAATTTCCATCAAGATGTGGATTTCACTCCTAGCTTGATGGCGTAATTCCATGCAAAACGAATATCGTGGATTGAGAGTCCTTCACCAAAGTGTGGGTTTCACGCCTATTTTGGTGAGATCGTCTCGTTTATATAATACGAGTGTCTTCATGTCTTCAAATGTATTTTGTGTAAATGTCTTAGGAAGGACACATGTATAGCTTAAGCGAAATGAATAGAAGAGTAGCAAAATAGGAAGAATTGCAACATTTAAGCTTGAAAAACAAGAATGGTTAAAGTTTGGGACTTAAACTATAGACTAAGTCAAATCATGGCATTTTTTTCCTAATTCCCTATAGTTATTGCTCTGATACCGATCTATCACACCCCAACCGATGGCAGAAACATCGGGGTGGGACGAGGATGAGATTGCTCAAGACTTCATAACACTATTTGCGACAATATTTAATAAAACCGAATTTCATTTCATAGAATAATATTCAAGTACAACTTTTGAAATCAAAGTACAACAACTGATTCGAAATACAACATGGTACAAAAAGAAACAAAGTACAATAGGAATCAAGATCAATACAACAAAATACTAAGCTTTCTAAACGAGTTTCTAGCCAACCCTACTAAATTTCATCATCATCAACGTCATTATCTTGCAACATGTTCAAAGTATTGTTCAATACAACAAGTACTGGCGAGTATACAAGTTTGATAAATAGTATAAGTATAAATTACTTAACCAAATCCACATGGAAAAACTTGTTATCCAATTAATGTAAGACTGGCATGCAACTATAAATGCCAACCCAAAGATTACCGCCAGCGTAATCCTATCATAGCAACGATAGGATCTTTCTATTTTAACTTAACATAACTCAAGAATATGGGCGGTGCTTTATCCCATAGCGCTATACATGTTAAGGGAGGCTTGTACAAAGTCAATGACAAGTATACCACATAAGAATGTTCCAACACGTACAAATCAAGTATGATGTATTAAGCATGTATGATTGGATTGTCTGTTTGTGATTGCATAAAATATTTGTGATTGTGTAAGTTTTGATAATGTAAACATGTTGCACCCAAAAGTGTAAAACGTAAAAAGGGTGTCGAGTATACTCACAGTTTTACAAAGCTTCCATTGTTAATCTCGCGAGTCGAAGGTTGAGATCGTTGGAACACTAAGGTTACCCTACATGGGGTAAATGAAGGTGTGAGTCATTCGAAGTTAAACGGAGGTTTCGGATTTGGACTTTAAAGTATGAAAGTGTATATATATATATATATAAACACAAAAATATATCCCGTCTAATTGTCACACCCCGACCGCGTTAAAACAACAAAACCGCGGTGGAAACGTCAGGGAATGGTGTAACAGAATCATTGTTTCACAACACATGGATATTGACGTTATGTTTTATTGAATTATTAAGTATTTAACATTGTCCTAAAGTAAAACAAATGTTAGTGCAGTAATGTCTATCGCCTCCGTCAATCAGTCCGTAGCAGAAATCAGAAGAAAACAGGACTTTATATTGTAATATTTAGGGAAAAGGCAAGGTGACATTTATATGTAATTAATGAGAAATCTCATTAAGCCCCTTGGCCTATAAATAGAAGACTTAGGGTTTTCATTTAGGACTTTTTCCATTTAGGAGATTGAAGAGCTTAGAGGCTAGAGAGAGAAAGTAAGAGAGAGAAAGGCAAAAGGTGCTTTGTACGATTTCATACATTTCTATAGAATCACAGATATAATTACGTCGTGTGTGTTCGGTCACGTTCGTGTACGGATTCCACACTTTACACGAGTCGGTTTGCAATCGTTTCGGAGTCGAAAACCGATCCTACAAGTGGTATCAGAGCAGGAGCTCGATTGCAGGGATCAAACACACTAAATCGCACAAGAATTCATCAGATTCAGATCAAAATTTCATCCAGATTTGTCAAATTTCTTCATTCTTCATCTTTTTCACTTTTAGTCTGAAAAACGTAAAATTAACATGGCTTTTACGGTTAAAATTGGCTGATTTTTGGATATTATATGCGAAAATTATTGATCTATAAGCCTACAAAATTTCAGATCAAAACTCCAAGTAATTTGAGAGATATTAAGATTTTTCTGTTCGATTAACTGAAAATGTTCGTCATTGTTCTTGGTGATGTTCACCGATCGGATGGCAATCCGATCGGATGACCACCCGATCTGTTGTACATTGTTTTGTTAAGTCTCGGATTGCGACCCGATAGGATCACCACCCGATCCGTTGCAATTCATTAAAAGTTTGACTTTGTTGACCCACTAGATCGGATCACCATCCGATCCTTAGCACATTGTTTTGTTCAAGGTTTTATGGTTCAAGTGTCGAGTGGCAATCCGAACGAATTGCCACCCAATCCTAATCATTTCATTTGTTTGTGATTCAGGTGATTGTCAAAGTATCGGATCCCCACTCGATCGAGTCACCACCCGATCCAAAGCATAGTGTCAAGTATCGGATCCCCACTCGATCGGATCACCACCCGATCCAATACACACTGTCACTCGATCGGATCACTACCCGATCCAAGGCACACTGTCACTCGATCGGATCACCACCCGATCTAGGGAACACTTTCACTCGATCGGATCACCACCCGATCCAAGACATATTGTCAATCATCGGATCGTCACTCGATCGGATCACCATCCGATCCGTTATCACCCGGCCATTGTTACTTTTGACTTTGTTTGACCTCACTCGATTGGATACCCGTCCGATCCAGGTATTTGATATTTTTTTCTTTAACTGATTGTTTGTTCGTGATTCAGATGACTCGAGGTGATAAACGAAAAACGTCATGGCTGAAGAATTCTACAACACGTTCTACAAAGCCTTCACATCAGAATCTACGGAAACTCAAACTGTTACACCAAAAACCATAACAAAAGCAATTAATGATAATATAAAACATGATAATTTCTATGGAACTTATTCGAAACCACCTAAACTTGACAAAATAGAAGATTATACATGGTGGAAAGAGAGGTTTCTGAACTGGACAAAGGCATACGCTCACGAGAGTTGGTTCTGCTTAGAGTTTGGATATAGCCGACCGATAAACGACAAAAATGAAGAAATTCATCTCAACGATCTTTCCGATGAAGACAAAAGAAAATTCTCATATGAACAGAAAATGATTGCTTTGATTCAGCAATCTATCAGAAATGATAGTTTTTCTTTGTTAACACATGATGGTTCTTCAAAATCGGTTTGGGAAGCTTTGAGGGTTAAAGCCGAAGGGGGAAAACAGATTAAAAAGAATAAAATTGCTTTACTAAAAAAGGAATTTGATCTGTTTGACAGTCTTAAAGGAGAGTCGGTGAGGCAAATGATTGAGAGATTTTGCCATTTAAAAATTGAGCTTGATAGGTTTGATATTGTTAAAACACGAGAGGAGATTATTGATAAAATCATAGAAGCGTTACCACGAGCTGATCAGTGGCAAACGTTCGTGTTTATTTTGAAAAATGATGTTTTGTATGAAACAATTACTCTTGATGTGTTGATTGAAAAGATTGAAACTCATGAGCTTGAATTGCAAAAACAGAGCAAGATGAACAGTTCTTCACATCAACAGAATGTTGGTCTTTATTACAAAGGTAGCATACCTTCGGTGACAGCTGGTGAATCACCAAAGACAGCATTTAGTGTTGAAAAGATGAAGGATTCACAGGAAAGCTCATCAAGATACAATACAGGATATCATTCATCTTCTGTAAAAGCAAATCCTGAAGAATCAGAAGAAGTTCTTTGCAACATTGCTCTGAAGTTAAAGAATTCTCCTGCAATGAGCATCAAATCTGCTAAGCAGCAAATGAGTTTCCTAGCATCTATTCTGGAATCATATGAAGGTCTGATAGCTGGTAAAATAGGAAATTCTGAGTTAACAAAAGAAGACTACGACCAGATTGATCCGAAAGAAATGGAACTCATTGACATACGTTGGTGTTTAGCAAGCTGTATTCGAAGAGCTCAAAGATACATGGAGATTACTGGCAAACAGTCAATCAGTGGTCCATCAACGAAGCTGGGATTTGATAAATCCAAAGTGACATGCTTCAAATGCAAACAAAAAGGTCATTTCAAAAGAGAATGCACCAATTCTGCAGTTGATGGAAATGAAAATCCGTTCAAAGACGATTATTATCAGAAAGCAATATACCACCGCAGTAAAGAAGAGTTACCAACTTTGAAGCAGGCTGAAAACAATACAAAAGAAAAGTCAAGAGCATGTGCAATTATTCAAGATGACGAAGGGTTTGACTGGAGCGAGTTTCTTCCCGAAGATGATCTTGTTGATGACCGTCTCACAGCTCATGGCAGAAATGTTTCAAAGAGCAAACATTGTGCTTTTGTTGCTGAGATAAAGGAGAAAAGTCGAGAAGAAATTCTGAAAGAAAAGACTGAAAGGGAAAGATTCTTTGCATGATGTCGGATTGAGAAAATGCCTAAAGAATATGAGGAAGTAAAGTAATATGGGAGATATGACAAGAAAAGAGATTGTTATATCAACAAAAATGGTGATCCTGTCGTTCATCGAAAAGAAGTTGTTTTTGATGATGTTCTTGCAGTAATTCCTCTGTCTGGCGAATATTACTCAAATGTAAAAGATAAAACTTATCTGAAAAAGCAGGACAAGATAATTCATGATGTGATGACCGCGAGTTTGAAGAAGAGGGATGCAGAGAGGATGAAAAAGAATGTTGAAGAATTAGTTGATGATTTTAAGAAGGTATGTAGGTCCCTCGGAGGTTGAGGTTAAACCTTATCCTTGGCTAGTGTGTTAAACATAACAAGGATAAGGTTTAACCTCAACCTCCGAGGGACCTACAAGTGGTATCAGAGCCGTGGCTCTTTTCCTTGTTAAAAACCGAGTTTATACAAGACTTTGGAGTGTTTGGACAAAAACTCACATGGTTTAGCACCTGTTTTTAGTGTTTTTCTCACATTTCTAGACGTAAAAACGTGTTCTAATCTAACCGGGTGTGTTAAAGGACGGGTTGGGTAACTTAAAAACTTGTTTTTAAGAAGTTTGGTAATTTCCGGCCAAATTCCGGCTTACTCCGGTGACCGGTTTCTGGATAAGAACCTTCTTTTTAGGCAATATTTTATTGGTCAAATCTGGGTTGGCAGAAAGTATGGTCTGAACATACCTTCTGCCGAAAGTTCTTACCAACCAATCACCTTTTCACCAACCTGTCAACTTTTGTCAACTGTGTCAGTGCAGATCGAAGGATATCCTTCGAAGTCGAAAGATCATCTTTCGATCAAAGGAGGTTCGATAGATAATCATCCTTCGAACATCCTTCGAAGTCTGTGACTTATCTTTCGATCCAAGGAATCTTTTCGAAGGATATATCTGTCGATCTACAGGTCTTATTTGAAAGACAAGGATCCTTCGATTGGAGAGTCTTTCGAAATCATTGTTCGAAACTCAACAGTGATCTTTCGAACACTGTTGATCCTTCGAACAAGTTCTGTTCCTTCGATCCTAGTCTGTTTAAGTTTAACAAGTTTGTATTTTTTAGGTCTTTCGATCAAGGATCCTTCGACTGGTTGTTATCATTCGAGATTTTAAGATAGTTTGTGAAAATTAAATTTAAAAAAAAAAAGGAAAAACTTGTTTTCAAATTTTAAAATCAATTTTCACTTAATATATTAATTTTCTTTACAAAATGGGAACAAACGGTCAGTGGGATCCAACTGCGTGGACTCAAACAACTTTGACTCCACAATCATCAGCTACGCAATCATCAGCTACGCAATCTACTTCAGATTTCAACAAAACTGCATGGATGCAGGCTATTGCCCCACCTCAAGCTGCAATGATAACTGCAAATCAATGGGCATTGGTCACAAATCAAAGCAGCAGCATTCAAGCTATGATGCAGAACGACAGTGAAACTGGTACAAGCACAAAACCGCCAAAGCTAAATCACATCAATGATTGGGGATGGTGGAAAGAAAGGCTGAGAACTTATGTTCAGGGGCAAGGTCAAGATCTATGGATGTGCTTCTTCACCGCATTTGACAATGATTTGGAAGTTGCAGGATCTAATCCACAAACTTACAGCACTATGTCTGAAGATGATAAGAAGAAATTTGAGTTAGAAAAGAAAGCATTCATGATTCTCACACAAGCTCTTCACAGAGACATTTACCATCAGTTTGTTTACTGCACGACTACTAAAAGCTTGTGGGATATGCTCACGTTACGATGTGAAGGAAATGCTCAATCTAGAAAGATCAAGCAAGAATTACTGAAGAAAGAGTTTGAAGGATTCACGTGTATGGAGAATGAGACTTTGGCAGAGTTATCTACAAGGTTCCATCACTTGTTGAGCGAGATGTTTGCTTTTAGAGTCACTGCCACTCCACAAGAAATGGTGAAGAGATTCGCTGATAGCTTACCAGCAAAGTGGAGCAGTTATCTTGAAATTCTCAAAGAAAATGGTGTTCTAGACACAATCACCGTTTATGAGTTAATTCAAAAATTGGAGAACAAGGATGTAGAAGAAAAGCTTAAGGCAAAAAGGACATTAACTCCTCAAAATCCAGAGATGTAATATGGGATTGCAGGAGACGAATCATCATTACCAGAAACTCCTTCAGCATCAGAAGACGAACTGCTTTCATCCCCCAACCTCCTTGGCTCGTCCACTTTACTTTTACCTTTGTCTGTCGCATCATCGCCTGACCGACTTGCAGGACCACCAACATTACCACGGACATCTGATTCGGTGAACACTCCTTGAACTTCTTCTGCAGCAACATTCACATCAACTTCAACATGTGTTGCAGCACCGGAACTGCCAGCAGACTTCCTGCTCGATGCTTTAATTCCGTGCTTAGCCCCGAGTTGTGTGTTGGCCAATGCGATTAACTTGGGCTCTTCGTCATCAGAATCACTAGCATCTCGACGCCACTTGTGATTCTATGGAGCCTCGTAGGCCAGATCATCGAGGTGACCAATAAGCTTTCTGACTGGATCGGATTCCTTATACTTAGACATAGACTTGAAGATCAGCAATGTACGCTCGTTCATCGGATTGACTGGAAGAACATCTGCTTCAACCTTGGGAAGGTTCGGAATCTGATCATCTATCATCATTTGCAGGAATCTTGGATATAACCAAAACTTGGTTGACGTCCGTTGATTTGTTGACGGAAGTGGCCTGCGGGCATTCTCTTTCAGATTGTCAAAGATGTAACGTGATATGTTGAACGGCTTATTCAGAATTAAAGCCGTAAACAATCCCGTCAATTCAATAGGCGACAAATCGTATCCAGACCGTTTATTGCTCAGACAGTGAATAAGAATATGCAATAAAAACTTGTATCGTAACGGCATGGACCCTTTGTTTATCTGGTTTGCTAGCACATTATCGCTGTAACGTAGCCTCATCAATAAACCACGCTGACACTGTAAATCAATAGAAGTCGAATCTTCTGGTTGATCTCCCAATTGCAAACGCGCTCTGATGGTGTTCTCGGTGATCACCACGGGTTTCTCCGTAACGAATCCTCTAATCACTTCTTGGTTATTCACTGTATCAACCACAGCAGAAATCCAGAATTCCTTGATCTGGGACTGGTAAGCGGTGTGTTGTGTAGTAATGGCATAGTTGATTCGTGTCCGGTGAAGATACTGCATTATCCCATTGAATTCCGGACTAACTTTGTCTTCCGGTTGCAGATACG
Source organism: Helianthus tuberosus (assembly GCA_030545235.1). Lineage (NCBI taxonomy): Eukaryota > Viridiplantae > Streptophyta > Magnoliopsida > Asterales > Asteraceae > Helianthus > Helianthus tuberosus. Next base: position 122,776,170 of record CM060358.1, on the reverse strand, counting down.
CGGCCATGTTGTGTCTTGATTCCGACATAGATTCAACCTCAGACTTTTCTTTCTTAGTTGGTTTTGCCCGTTCTTTCTTTTCTTTCGGTGCCATTTCTGTTCATGAAAACAGGAACACGTAATGAGAAAACAGTCATAACAGTCAACAAGGATTTCACACTTAGAAAGATTTCAGTTTCTTGAAAAATTTCTAAGTGTTGTTTCCTCGAAAGATTCCATTTAGACATCGAAGGATTGACACTTGATCGAAAGATGTTACTTTCCTCGAAAGATGAAAGGCCTTATCGAAAGATCAACTTACGAAAGATCATAAATTATGAAAGATATTTTGATCAATCGAAAGATCTGATCAACCGAAGGATGATCCTTCGAAAGACTTAGTATCCTTCGAGTCTCAGTTCGAAGGATATTTTGAAGTCCATCCTTCGAGGTTAAGAAACATCATCTTTCGAGATCGAAGGATGTTTTCCGGTGACACTGTTCATCGGCGTTTTTCCGGTGACAGTTTTAAGTGAGTTTCAAATCATTTAAAGCATAAATATTATACCACTCAAAAACATCAACATCAAAACCATTAAGGAACATCCACATCAAAACCAAACCCGGACACTAATCCTAACCCGAATACTAATCCATACACATGAACCGATCAACCCAAGAATACCCAAGACCCTTTAAGACCATTAAAAACCAACACAAACTCTGTAATACAAACATCAGACAAGATAAAACTTATGATCATCAAAACCTACCACTAACATACATACAACACATTCACATTACATAAAATCACATGATCAGATAAGGTGTTTATGTTGTTGTTTGTTAAGTGAATGAGGATTATCCTACCGAGATCGAAATCCTGATAGCCTAAATTTTTGTTTCAATTTTGGCAGAGTTTCGGTAGGATCAGAGGTTTTTGAAATAGTGAAGTTTGAACTGTTATGTTGAAATGAAGAAGAAGACCCCTTTTATACCCTGACCTCGAAATACGAACCGCCTCGAAGGATCGTTATCCTTTCGAAAGATGAAAAGGTGCTTCGAAAGATGGGACTTTGGGTCGAAGGATCCAGATCTGGATCGAAAGATACCAGATATTTGTGGAACCCTCAACAACCTCGAAAGACGATCCTCGAAGGATATCTTTCGACCTGACCCATCTTTCGAAAAGTCTGAACAGCTCGAAGGATCCAATTGGTCAAATCTTTCGTTGACCAATTCATCTTTCGAGCATCAAGATTGACTTTCATTGACCATCTGATCTTTCGAGAGCCAATGCTTCCTCGAAGGATCAGATTTTCACCAACACTTTGGATTTTGGGAAATTGCAATTCAAACCCTTCAAATTCCTAAAAGTTTTCAGAAACGACCGTTTTAAAAAAATTGTCCGTTATGAAGTTCTGCAAAGGTCAGTTTTATGAAGTATCTCGGCTTGCCAAGTATCTGATCGAGTACCAACATCGGTTAATCAAAAATAAGATTAAATTGAAAATGTTTTTGGATTCTGATAAAATAAAAGACAACAATTTTAATATCCTTTGAATGTTATCAAACGACATCACCGCTAATGTCGTGCTGATATGCACCAAACGACAAAAACTGTTTAAAAAGACAATAAAAGTTAAGCAGTAAATAAATATGTACACACACAACAATATTTTTGCGAGTTTCTGGCGAAGAGAATCATATCAGTTTGCGGTCTTTTGTCAAAACACATGTTCTTTTAATATTCTTTTACAGAAGTGGATAAGTATTCTACCACAATTACCGATATTGTTATCCACTTAAACTCAGCGATCAAGTGTAATCATAATACATTGAGATACATTTAAGGTATGATTTATACTTACCGACCGGTGTTCATCCACTCACGACACATTCCCGTATCAAGGTATGCACGAGAGTTCATCTTACTGGGGAGTATACCATTTATCATCCGTTTTTAACGTATATAAAATGTGAACAAGTCACTTATTTGATTTGAAAACAAGCCCTATGTGATAGAATCACTTATTGATGAGGAACTTGATTTTCATATGCATGAGGGCACAGGAGCAAGTCCGTGAACAGGTCAGTACTTCCGTACAGCAGAGAGACGAACTTGACTCCCGGATGAATGTGATATTTTATCACTTATTTGATTTGGACATGTGATTGTTGATCACTTATTGAGGTCGAATGCAGTATGTACACGTATGTATAGTATCATGGAAGATCTAGACTTGCGTCCCCGTTATTATTATTTTTTTCGGTAAAAGATACAACCATGATACCCAGATGATAAACAGCATAAACCCCGAATATCTCAGAACCTCGGCAATCTATCAAACGAAATTTCGGTACCAAGACCATATGCCAATGAGCGATTCCCACGCGGTTTTCAGTTCGTTATGTTTATATCTCCTGCATACTTTAAAATGATCGTGAGTCTACCGGTACATCATTAGTAGAGCTACTTATCTTTTTCTTTTCTTTTGATTTCTAGAAACATGTTTCGACCGACCTCTGATGTAATATCATTTTCTCTTATATTACCAAGAAACTCATTTTTGTTTTTCTATTGTTTTTGTGTTTTTCTTGAAACTTTCTCCCCCTAAAATTCAAAAATAAAATAAAGTAAAAACATATTTTTGGATTTTTTTTTTTTTTTTTTAGAAAATTATTTACAAAAACGATTTTCCGATGTCGGTTACTCTTGCTTCACCTTTATGCCGTTTACCAAAAGTAAATAATCGAATCTTGATTTATCAAATGCTTTGGTAAAAAGGTCGGCACGTTGGTGATCGGTATGAATGTGAACCACATCGATAAGTTTCTTTTCAAAGCAATCACGTATGAAGTGATATTTAATATCGATGTGCTTCGTTTTTTAGTGCTGTACAGGATTTCTAGTGATCTGTAGAGCAGCTTCATCATCAACATAAATAGGAGTAGTTAGAAATTCAAAACCGTAGTCCCGCATCTGTTGTTGGATCCATAGAACCTGGGAGCAGCAACTAGACGCAGCAATGTATTCCGCTTCACATGTAGACGTAGCCACACATGTCTGCTTCTTGCATTGCCAAGTGACTAGGCGATTGCCTAAGAACTGACATCCTGCTGTAGTTGATTTGCCATCTTTCTTGCAGCCGCCGAAATCAGAATCACTGTAAGCCTTGAGATCGAAGTTATCATCCTTAGGGTACCATAACCCGGTGTCAGGGCAACCCTTCAGATAACGAAAAATCCTTTTGACAGCAGCATAGTGAGAGACCTTCGGATTCGCTTGGTATCTGGCAAGAAGGCACGTTGGATACATAATGTCGGGTCTTGATGCGGTGAGATACATTAAAGATCCAATCATAGCACGATAAAGTGAAGAGTCCACAGCTTCCCCTTTTTCATCCGGAGTAATCCCGTGATTCTGCGGAAGAGGAGTAGAAATTGGCTTCGAATCGGACATCTGGAACCGGCTCAAGATGTCTCCGACGTACTTGGTTTGATGGATAAAAATTCCAGATTCGGACTGATTAACTTGCAAACCCAAAAAGAACGTCATTTCACCCATCGCACTCATCTCGAATCGATCTTGCATCACCTTCTCAAATTCCTTGCATAAATTATCATCGGTAGAACCAAAGATAATGTCATCGACATACACCTGTACCAACAGAAGATCTTCACCTTTTTCTTTGATGAAGAGGGTACAATCGATCAAACCCCGTCTAAAACCGTTGTTCAGCAGGTAGGTAGACAGTGTCTCATACCAGGCTCGAGGTGCTTGATGAAGACCATATAACGCTTTGTTAAGTAGTAAAACTCTGTCAGGATGTAGTGGATCTTCAAACCCCGGTGGTTGCTCGACATATACTTCCTCTTCGACTACTCCGTGAAGAAATGCAATTTTAACATCCATCTGGTACACCTTGAATTTCTTGAAGGAAGCGTAGGCTAGAAAGATTCTAATAGCCTCCAGACGTGCAACAGGTGCATACAGTTCATTGTAGTCAATACCTTCTATCTGACTGAAGCCTTGAACAACTAACCTTGCTTTGTTTCGGACAACAATCCCACGGTCGTCCTTCTTGCACTTAAACACCCAACGAGTTCCGATCTTCTTGTAGTGATCGGGCCTATCAACCAATTTCCATACGCCCAACTTCTCGAACTGCTGAAGTTCTTCTTGCATGGATTCCACCCAGGAATCATCTTTCAATGCCTCCTTCCAAGATCTAGGCTCTTCTTGACTAACATAGCAGGCGAAAGACCAATCATTTTGTTGTCCCGATTCTCGTATCTCAGCATACAAGCCAGCATTTTCGTTATTTCTGATTTGATTCCTTGTCCTTACACCACTGAGAACATCACCTATAATATTCTGCTGAGGATGAATGTTATGAATTCGGGTTTCAGGAACTAGAGGAATGTCAACATTGGTCCTCAAGTTATTGATATTTAAATTCCCGATATCATTCTGAAGCTGTTGAGTTGTAGAAGATGATGCATTTTCTTCTTGGATAATTGGCGCAGACACTGGATCCGTTGCTTCTGAAGTACCTTGAACCGGACCCCGTGCTTCACCATCATTTGCATCAACATACTCCTCATCTTCCGATGACAAATTGTAGTCGACAGCATCATTGAACACCTCATTTGAAACGAGATTGTTGACAGAAGAAGATGCTTGTGAGTCAACAATGATTGGGCGAGCTAACTGAGAGCCAGTCGCATTCTCGCTTTCAGACAACATTTGAGCAATTGCATTGTCATCATCAAATGTCGGCAGATTGAATGAGTCGAAAAGACCATCATAATCGAACATCCATGGATCTCCAGAAGGCTTCGGTGGATTAGAATATCTTTGAACTCTTACTTCACCCCACTCTTCAATCTTCTTGGTAGTCAGGTTCCATACTCGCAGATTAGGAGTAGCATACCCAAGGAAGTAACCTTCGATAGCTCTGGCACCAAACTTCCCGTCAGGCTCAATCATGGTACATGGTGCACCAAAAGGTTCTAGATATTCTAAGTCAGGAGTCTTCTTGTGTAGAAGTTCGAAGCACGTTTTGCCATGTCTTTTCACTGTGAGAACCCTGTTTAACGTGTAGCAAGCCGAGGCAACAGCTTCAGTCCAGAATCGAACTGGAAGCTGAGACTCAACCAACATGGTTCTTGCAGTCTCAATTAAGGTTCTGTTCTTTCTTTCAGCGAATCCGTTTTGTTGTGGCGTGTACCGAGAGCTGTATTCATGAAGGATTCCTTTTGCAGTGCAAAATTCATCCATAACCCTGTTTTTGAACTCGGTTCCGTTGTCGCTTCGAATTCGCCTCACCTTTAGATTATAAAGATTTTCCAACAAGGTGATCAAATTCTTTAGAATTTCTGGAGTCTCGCTCTTGTGGACCATGAAATCAACCCATGAAAATCTTGAATAGTCATCAGTGACTACTAAGCAGAAAACTTCCCCGTGCACACTCTTGTGTTTGACTGGGCCGAAAAGGTCCATATGCAGACGTTCGAGTGGCATGTTTACAGTGTTAACCTTCTTCAATGGATGTGATTTCTTGATCTGCTTCCCTTTCTGACACGGCACACAGACATCTTGAAGTTGAAAATTCTTCACATTGACACCTCTCACCAGATTGTTTTTGACAAGGTGATTCATTTTTCTGAGGTGAATATGACCCATCCGTCTGTGCCAAGAGATCGTCTCCTTTTCAGTGGCTTTTGAAATAAAGCAAGTAACTTGTTTGGACTTGGTTATTGCTTGGCTCATATCGAGGACATACAAATCATTAACTCTTGGTGCTGATAAGAGAATCCATTCTTCGGGAATCTTGAATCCTGGCTTCAGCACATAACAACCGGCATCATCAAAATGCACGGTGAACTTCTTGTCGCAGATCTGAGAAACACTCAGGAGATTGTGATCCAACTGTTGCACATAATTGATTTTGTCGAAACTCACAACTCCATTTGAGATCATTCCTTCGCCGGTGATATACCCTCCTTTGTCTCCAGCAAACGCAACATATCCTCCTCTTATACTTCGCACATCGAAAAGCAGACGATAGTCGCCTGTCATGTGCCTGGAAGCCCCACTATCAACAATCCAATGACTATTAATAGTTCCTCCTGGAGCCGCCTGCACATGCAATTAACTTATCAGTTTGAGAGGGGGACCCAAGCCTTTGTGGACTTGGGTCGTCCTTGATCATCAAGGAAAGTGATTTCAATCACTTGATGATTAGGAAAAAGAACCTGTGGTGCTCCCCCTGATTGAATTACCTGCTTTTGCTTCCAAGCTGTTTGTCCTTTACCAGTATTTGAATTTATTGTTTTAGCATTTACTGGTTTTACAGTTTCAGATTTTGCTTGTACAGGTTTTTCTTCTTTGACCTCTGATTTTAAGGCCTTTTCAATTACCTTTTGATTCTTTTGCTTTAACTTCTTTTCCTTTTCTTTCAAGACACGTGGGTCTTGTTTCGGGGAAACTGATCGTTTTCGGTAATCGATTTCTTGGGGAGCACTCGTTATTGACTTCAGCTTTTGCACGTGTGGGCAATATCTTACAATATGCCCAACTGTCCCACATTCAAAACATGTTCTCCGCTCTACAAACTTCGGAGAAACATGTTGATGACCAGACGGAGAACCAGACAATGAACTTTGTGATCTAGACGTGCTGGGACCTAAATCACATGCGTTGGTGTGTTGGGTGTAATTATTCTGATCATCTCGTTTTAGAATTCTAAATTGTTTGATAAATTCAAGATTAGATTTATCCTGAAATGTTTCGAGTTTGTCTGAACCCGTGGATCCAACAAAGTTCATTTTCGGTCCTCGTTTCTTAACAGGAGCTCTTTTGTTTTGCACCTTTTGTTGTTGAACCTTAGGTTGCTCAACCTTTGAGTGTTGAAATTTAGGTTGTGCAGCCTTAGGTTGAGTAGCCTTAGACTGTTCAACTTTAGGTTGTTGAACCTTTGGTTGTTCAGTCTTAGGCTGCTGAACTTTAGGTGCTTGAACATTCTTGTTCTGAGCCTTCTTTCCCTGTACCTTACCCTTTCCGGAGTTGACTTGTTGTTTTCGCTCAATTGGTAGTTTTTGGTTTCCGTATTGTTTTCTAATTTGTTCACACGGAATTGGATCACATTGAGTGACGGTAACTTTGCCACTTTTGTTCCCCAAAAACTTATCAGTGCATCCTTCAAAAATTTGCTCAATTAAATCTTGATTTACATTTTTAAGTGGAAAATCTTTGTTAGAGTAGATTTTGCTATCTCCTTTGAGCGTGTACAACAAGTTATTCTCTTCACGGCTAGATACAAGGGACTCCATTGCTTTTGACATTTCAGTCTTACTTGGTTTCACTGGTGGATCACACAGGATGTGATTCTCGATTGGAATATCTGTTGTAACCGAGTTAGACTGTTGTTTCACAATTTCTTCAGATTCATCATCCGAAGAATCAGCATCCTCAACAATGGGAGGACTCTGTTCCTTAACACACGATGAATCTGTCACACTCTCAGATTCTGATTGACCCGAGGATGATGTACCAGTTGTGAACCCGAGGCCTGCTGCAAAGTCATCTAGATCGAGTGGCACAGTAGGTTCAAAACGGGGCATATCCTCGTCATCAGGCAATTTAGAGTAATTGTGATTCATTGGGGGAGGACATGATTTGAATCCAATACATATTTTATCCCCCTTTTTGTTTTGAACATCAATGATGTGATCCAATACATAGCGGGAATTGGAATAGCTTTCCAGTTTCTGCTTAATTGTCTCACATTCACATCGAGCTGTTGCCAATTCTACCATTTGCTTTTCAATTGTGTCAATAAGATTATTGTTAGCATGTTGTTTTCGCAAAACAGCCTTTTGTAATTCTGAAACATCATGTCTTAATGACGCAATTGTTGCTTTAAATTCCTTTTCATTTCTGGTTAAAAACAAGTTAGCTTCAGTTGCTTTAGAAAGATCTACAATCAATTCTTGATTGTGTTTGTATGTGATTTTAAACTGACTTTCCTTTTCAGCATATTTAACATTTAAACTATCACAATTTTCACAACTAACAACAGTGGGTTCATCGACACATACCTGACTTGATGAACTGTCGACATTAGCCATAAAGGCTGAATGGAAAGAAAAAGATCCATCTTCAGAGAAGAACTGAGCAAGCTTCTCGGAAGTTCCAGCAGATTTCTGGCAAAGAATAGATCTCCTCTTGCATAATGCTTCAGCTTCAGCCAAAAGCTCATCAACTTCCAAATCTAAAGCATCACTTGATAAATCACCAGCATCAAGTGATTCCCCATCCATGCTCCCACTATAACCCGAACTATCTTCATCTTCTGAAGATTCACCAGCAGACACGGGTTCTACTACCTTCTCAATCACTTTAGCATAACATGCTGTTCCACCATTTCCTCCTTCCCCAAGCTGAAGGTTCCAATTGCAGATTTCATCAGCTTGAACAACCAATCCTCTGTGGGGATTAGTGTTTGTGGATCCAGATGCATTTCCTCCAACAGGAACTATTGATCTGTCAGAATTGTTGTTCGGTTGCTGCTGTGGTTGTCCTTGATTCCTGAAGGGATTCTGATTTCCTTGCTTAGGTGGCTTCTGACACTCCCGCTTGAAGTGACCCTTTTCACCACAATTGAAACAAGTGACAGCATTCTTATCAAAACCATACTTGGTGTTGTTGTTGCTATTCAAGTTGGTTCTCCCCGTCCTTTCCATAAACTCCTTTGCTCTTCGAATTGCACTAGCAAGAGCCCATTTGATATCCATCATTTCAAACTCTTCTCTATCCACTTGCTGATAATCTTCATTGGTTAGATTGATATTCCCAATCTGACCTGCGACCAATCCACAATAAGCACTAACCAAGGTGTTCAACATCTCCATATGCTCCTTGGCTATTTCGACACTGACTTTGGAAAAGTTGGAAGTGTCTAATCTGAATGTGTTCGGATTGGAAGTGGCTTGAAAGTTTGAAGAGCTTCCATAAAACCCTTGCTGTTGCGGTTGTTGCTGCTGAGCTCTGTTTGGGTCTAAGAAAGGCGGTGGTGTGAATTGCTGAGCTGTCGGTTGCACATCCTGTCGTAGAGAAGAAGAATCTGGTCTTGAATACATCGTGTATGCTGATGGATCAAACTGATTTGTTGTGGAAGGTCCGGTGATTGAGATGAAGGCTGTTTGAAGCTTCGCATGTTGAGAGGCTGGTTTTTCTCCACTGATACCTCCTGCAATCCCATATTACATCTCTGGATTTTGAGGAGTTAATGTCCTTTTTGCCTTAAGCTTTTCTTCTACATCCTTGTTCTCCAATTTTTGAATTAACTCATAAACGGTGATTGTGTCTAGAACACCATTTTCTTTGAGAATTTCAAGATAACTGCTCCACTTTGCTGGTAAGCTATCAGCGAATCTCTTCACCATTTCTTGTGGAGTGGCAGTGACTCTAAAAGCAAACATCTCGCTCAACAAGTGATGGAACCTTGTAGATAACTCTGCCAAAGTCTCATTCTCCATACACGTGAATCCTTCAAACTCTTTCTTCAGTAATTCTTGCTTGATCTTTCTAGATTGAGCATTTCCTTCACATCGTAACGTGAGCATATCCCACAAGCTTTTAGTAGTCGTGCAGTAAACAAACTGATGGTAAATGTCTCTGTGAAGAGCTTGTGTGAGAATCATGAATGCTTTCTTTTCTAACTCAAATTTCTTCTTATCATCTTCAGACATAGTGCTGTAAGTTTGTGGATTAGATCCTGCAACTTCCAAATCATTGTCAAATGCGGTGAAGAAGCACATCCATAGATCTTGACCTTGCCCCTGAACATAAGTTCTCAGCCTTTCTTTCCACCATCCCCAATCATTGATGTGATTTAGCTTTGGCGGTTTTGTGCTTGTACCAGTTTCACTGTCGTTCTGCATCATAGCTTGAATGCTGCTGCTTTGATTTGTGACCAATGCCCATTGATTTGCAGTTATCATTGCAGCTTGAGGTGGGGCAATAGCCTGCATCCATGCAGTTTTGTTGAAATTTGAAGTAGATTGCGTAGCTGATGATTGCGTAGCTGATGATTGTGGAGTCAAAGTTGTTTGAGTCCACGCAGTTGGATCCCACTGACCGTTTGTTCCCATTTTGTAAAGAAAATTAATATATTAAGTGAAAATTGATTTTAAAATTTGAAAACAAGTTTTTCCTTTTTTTTAAAAAATTTAATTTTCACAAACTATCTTAAAATCTCGAATGATAACAACCAGTCGAAGGATCCTTGATCGAAAGACCTGAAAAATACAAACTTGTTAAACTTAAACAGACTAGGATCGAAGGAACAGAACTTGTTCGAAGGATCAACAGTGTTCGAAAGATCACTGTTGAGTTTCGAACAATGATTTCGAAAGACTCTCCAATCGAAGGATCCTTGTCTTTCAAATAAGACCTGTAGATCGACAGATATATCCTTCGAAAAGATTCCTTGGATCGAAAGATAAGTCACAGACTTCGAAGGATGTTCGAAGGATGATTATCTATCGAACCTCCTTTGATCGAAAGATGATCTTTCGACTTCGAAGGATATCCTTCGATCTGCACTGACACAGTTGACAAAAGTTGACAGGTTGGTGAAAAGGTGATTGGTTGGTAAGAACTTTCGGCAGAAGGTATGTTCAGACCATACTTTCTGCCAACCCAGATTTGACCAATAAAATATTGCCTAAAAAGAAGGTTCTTATCCAGAAACCGGTCACCGGAGTAAGCCGGAATTTGGCCGGAAATTACCAAACTTCTTAAAAACAAGTTTTTAAGTTACCCAACCCGTCCTTTAACACACCCGGTTAGATTAGAACACGTTTTTACGTCTAGAAATGTGAGAAAAACACTAAAAACAGGTGCTAAACCATGTGAGTTTTTGTCCAAACACTCCAAAGTCTTGTATAAACTCGGTTTTTAACAAGGAAAAGAGCCACGGCTCTGATACCACTTGTAGGTCCCTCGGAGGTTGAGGTTAAACCTTATCCTTGTTATGTTTAACACACTAGCAAGTGCGGAATCCAAGCTAGAATGCAAACCGGTAGTTTATATGAGAACACAAGCTACAAAGAGAAAGGTAGACACACGAGATATCAAAGTTTTCTCTTGTATTTCAGTGGATACGGTTACAGACCGTGACCAAACTGAAAATACGCTCTCTACAAGACTAAGTTCACTCACACCCTGAAGTGAACACATTACATCAGTATATATATCCATCACAGGTCGTCTGGTCGAAGGATCAGATAGACTGATCGAAAGATCATCTATCGAGATAAAACCTATCGAAGGATCCACATATACCTCGAAGGATGATATCCTTCGAGGTCCATCTATATCCATCGAAGGTTATCCTTCGAGCTCATCGAAGGATATAAACAATCCTTCGATGACTCATCCTTCGACACACACGATTTACAAACTTGTTCTAACTGTTTGACCAAGTCAAACCAGGAGGATGGTTGACTTGGTCAAACTTACATTAAACACACATATTAACACACCTAAGACGTAAACAAGACTAACAAAAGACATAGTTTTATATCATAACAAAATACAGACAAAGTACAGACACAAGTGCACCAACAAGTTAGCTGAGGAAGAGAAAGAAAAGAAAGAGGAAGCAGTTGGTGAAGAAGCTGTTAGCAAAGAACAGCAGACAGTAGAAGAAGTGAAGATGGAAAGTTCGGTTGAAGTGAATGATGGTGCTGGTATTGGTGAGGAACAGATGAAGAGTGAAGCTGATCAGGCACAGAAGGAAGCGAAAGCCGAGGTGCCAATCACTGAGGTAAATACTTCAACTGATTCTGAAACCTTAAAAACTGCTGAACAATGCAAGAAATGCATGGAAACGTGCAGTGCTTGTACTGAAAATGATGAAAAATTCAGAAAAAGAGACTTAGAATTTACTAAAATCGAAAAAAATTTCAAAGAAAAGTGCAAAGAATTGCTAGAAAATGAAAAAAGTTTTAAAAGAAAATGATGAAAAACTTTCTAAAAAATGTAAAAATTTAGAAAAAGAAAATGAAAATTTAAAAGAAAAGATTTCAAAAATGACAGAAGAATGTTTACAAAAGGAAAATGCGCTTCAAGAAATGAAAAAGGAATATGATTCGATAAAACTTGCATACCATATTACAAAAGAGTCATATGAAGATGTGAAAAGTCAAATGAAACTTATTCAATCTAGATTGAGATACTGTCCTGAAACAACTGATACGCTTAAGCGACAGTATTCAATAAAGCAACAAGTTGTCAATTCTTACATTGAGGATGTTGCGAAGCTAAAGCATCAAATAGCTGATTTAGAACATGATAACAACAAGTTACATAGTTATCATGCATCATCATATGTGCTTGAAAGAATTTTCAACATAAAACCGGGTGATGATGATTCTGAGAAAAACAAAAAAGGCATTGGCTCAGAGTATAATCAAGTTCCTCCACCGGAAAAGTTTGCCTTTTATGATGATGAGAAAGTCGAAAAAGCTTTCAACTTGGTAGATCAATTGCCATATAACATTGACATAACCTATTCCAAATCTGATGATTCTAGTGATTCAGAGGTGGTAGGTAAGGTAGTTGAAAGTGTTTTGAAAGAAAAGTCGGTTGATACAGGTAAATCTGAATCACATGATGAAAATGAAGGTAGTTTTCATGAAGGATATCTAAAAAACTCAAAATCTGAGAAAAGGCGAATGATGATTCAAACGGATTGGTTTATACCATGATTGGATCAGACAAATTATTCTCAGATCTTGAAGTCCCGATTCAGAATGTGATTTCAGAAAAGATTGATAAAGTTTTCAAAATGGTTGAAATTGAAAAGTCTGAAATTCCAAAGTTTGCTGGAAAGAGTCACAAAACTTTTTATAACAAACCTGGTTACAAAAAGAAAAACATGAAGGCTGGGTTGGGTTATAAAAGGAAACAAAATTGGAAACGAAATGAAACGCCAAACTATCAACAAAAGATGAATTTTGTTCACGAAACAAGTTCAGAAGAAGAGAAAGAACTCCAATTTAGACGATAGTCTAATGAAGAGTTCTATGCTCAGAAAAAGCAACAACAACAGGTCAAAGATGTGTCCAAGAGAACATGTTTCAAATGTGATCAAACAGGACATCTTGCTCGCAAGTGTCCAAATCTGAAACCTGTTGGTGTTGAGACGAAAAAGAAGAGTGATGATGTTGAAAAACAGAAATATGAGGATGTGAAACAAAGGTCAACCAGATTTGATTCAAAACAAACTTGGAGATACAATACAAACAAGTTTGCTTCGAATCAAACTTGGAAATCAAACCCAAAAAGGTTCGATTCAAGGCAAACCTGGAATTCTCACACACCCAGATTTAGAACAACACAAAGTTGGAAAACAACTGTCGATGCAACAAAACCAAATCAGTTTTGGAAAACAAAAGTTGTTGAAAATCAAAATGTTCAAAAGGATTCACATTTTACAAAAGAGGTGCTCCAAAAGGTCAAACATGGACGGTTAAAAAACAAGTGACTTCTGTGAATGACGAAAAAGTTGAAGTCAAAAATGAAAAAGTTTGTTCTCAAAATGACAAAGATTTTATAAGATTGAATGAAGCTTATTGTGTTGAAATGCCTAAGGTCAAACAGACCTGGGCTAACTTGTTCAAGTGATTGAATTAGTTGAATGTGCTGGTGCTCAAGACAATTAAATGTCAACCAGAGGAGTGTCGGAGAAGCCTGGCACGAGAGGAGAAGGCTGCTGAACCCTGCAACTGATACAGGGAGTTTGTTTGATTTCTGTACATAAATAAACAAAATTTCAAAACCCTAAAAACAAAAAAAAATCAAAAATAAAAAAAATGTTTTTATTTTGTCAAAATTTTGAAAAATCAAAATATGTTTGTTTTTAAATTTGTCAAAAATTCAAAAACTTCAAAAATATGTTGATTGAATATGCCGAAACCCTCACGGCGGAACAAACATGATAAATTTCACAAGATTGAAAAACGGTTTTCAAACTGTAAAATATCAGTGTGTTGTAAATCATGGGGGTAATTACTGCTTTACATGTTATATTTTCTGGAAAACAGAGCATGAGATGCAGAAAATGGATGGCGAGACAAAGCTTTCTACATCGGTCTGTCAAATTTTCTTTAAATGTTTTGAATTTTAGGGGGGGTAAAAATTTCAGAAAATACAAAAACATTAGATAATTTGAAAAAGTCAAAAACATGATAAAATTCAAAAAGAGTTTTGTGTAAAAGAGGAAATGATAGTACATCAGTAGACAATCACAGTACGCTAAAGAATTGGAATGTTAAAATGTGATAAACGGTCTCACTGATGATATGCCAATAGGTTTTTACACGCTTAGTAGATTGTTTTCGAGATATAAACCTAAATATCAAATACTTACTTATCTCGTGGGGAACGTCTCTCGGATATATGGGTAACCCCCGAAATCTTATTTAAGAGATTGCCTGATTCTGAGATACTAGATCTTTATACTGTTTGATATCTGGGGTATTATACCTGGTCTTCTGATATTGTGGAAGCAATGGCCTAGATCTCGTATAATACATTACGCGCTTTAAAAGCTTATCCTCTGCATAAAAATTGAAAAATATCGAAAGATATGAATCAATTGCAGTTGAAGAAAAGATTCCCTAAAGGGAACACACCTAAAGTCGAGCCTTCATCTCTTTGACTGAACGGAAGTTCATACCTGAGCTCTCAAGGCCTCGCACTAACCCAAAGAACATATATCAAATTGGTATACTCACCTGTAAGACTGAATCTAGGGAATTTTGATACGAGAGTATATTCTGAGGTGGGACACGCGAATAAGTTAAGTCCTTAAAACACTAAATCCGTATCTCGAATCAATTGAACTTTGTGTGAAAATTTAAGTAGATTAGTATACTGACAATCTAAGTGAATCGTTTAGAACTTAAAGTGTTTAAAGCTCAACGGTGCTAGTGATTTGTCATAAACTGATATGATCATCTGATGCGAACTCAAACAAAAATATTGTCTGTAAATATGTTTGTAAATATTTCTTTACTGCTTTATGTTTCAGAAAAATACAAAAAGATTTTGATTTCATTTTATTTTCGACAACCGATGTCTGAATGCTGAGTTTCAAAATCTAAGTATGCTGATCGTGTTTCTGAAAATAAAACAAGTTCATTAATTTGAAACTTGAAATTTTAAAATCAAAAATCAAAAACAGTTTGTGACAAGGTCATTAATTTGGACTTGGATGATTAACTGTGAGGGATTTGGATGCTTATATTGTTAAATTCTGTTGTAAAGAGCTAGTTTTCGATTTTAGATACTTAATACTGCCAAATCTATGAAGATTGTTGATAGGGGGAGAGAACCAAGTTAATCCAGGATACATTCATATTATTATATTTTAGAGCCAGGATCTTGATTAAAAGTTTGTAAGAGCCAAGTCACGATTCCTGGACAATCGGAAAATGCTTTCACAGTTGAAATATTTTAGATTATGCTGAGAGAGCCAGGGTTTTCATTCCTAGATGATCAAAACGTTTTCACTAATAAATGTTTGAGATTTGCAGATGAAAGTTCCTGATTACGATCCTGATAGCCGAGTCTGAGGGGGAGTCTGTAGACAAGCTCAACGCAAGGGGGGGCGTGCATTCAAGGAGCCAGGTAACTATCCTGGAGGAGCTTGTATTCAGAAAGCCAGGTGTCGATCCCAAAAGCATGAAAGCTTGACGAAAGGGGGAGCCTGAAGAAAGAGTCTACTGAAAGGGGGAGCTGAAGCTGAAGACAGATCCACAGGGATTTTGTTCAAGCAAGAAGGAGTCTATGTTGCTAAAAATGTGTTAAAGCTTCAAGAAGACTCAGAAAGAGAGAAAGACAAGACGCTACGAGATTGACTGCGGCAATATCCAAGGGGGAGTCTGTTAGTGCAGTAATGTCTATCGCCTCCGTCAATCAGTCCGTAGCAGAAATCAGAAGAAAACAGGACTTTATATTGTAATATTTAGGGAAAAGGCAAGGTGGCATTTATGTAATTAATGAGAAATCTCATTAAGCCCCATGGCCTATAAATAGAAGACTTAGGGTTTTCATTTAGGACTTGCCATTTGGGAGATTGAAGAGCTTAGAGGCTAGAGAGAGAAAGTAAGAGAGAGAAAGGCAAAAGGTGATTCGTGGCGATTTGTACGATTTCATACATTTCTATAGAATCACAGATATATAATTACGTCATGTGTGTTCGGTCACGTTCGTGTACGGATTCCGCACGTTACACGAGTCGGTTTGCTATCGTTTCAGAGTCAAAAACCGATCCTACAATAAACAAGTTCAACATATTGTCTTTCTTATTTTATGTCACTAAGGCCTCGTCCATTCCTACGTGAGCATGCATCATAATCATCATCAAACAATAGCACCTGAAACATATGTGAAAATAAAGTCAGCATAAAAATGGTGGCGAGTACATAGGTTTTGTGAGTGTGTCAAATTCATGGCTTGTATACATATTGCAATACCTCGTATGACTACTAGAGTCGATAATTGAAAACCTTGTATTGAAAAATGTTTAGTATTGCAATATGATTAACCAACTAATACATGTTGGTTATATGTATGTGAAAAACCTTGTTGCCATGATTCTTGATTAAAACATTTGTTTTTGTAAACCAAATTGTAAATCGTTCTTGTAATAAAACTTGTATGGTTTATATCATTTACTAAACATCGTTGAGTGTCATCATTTAAAATCATCCGTCCATTTTTTCAATCATTCAAAATCGTTTAATTCATCCGTGTTATAAACCATCGTTCAATCATTCGTGTCATAAACCATCGTTCAATCGTTCGTGTTATAAACCAGCGTTCAGTCGTTCGTGTTATAAACCATTCGTTCAATCTTTCGTGTTTTAATTGTGAAAACTAACTTTTGGTCGTTCTTGTTGAACACATTCAAACCTGTGTTTTTGACTCGTCTATACCACCAAAGGGTATCTTTAATCGACTAACAAACCACCAAAGGGTTTGTTAAAATCATCAGGTTCTGTCGTTACCCACATTACACCATAACATTGGCGATAGTCCGATAATGGGATTTGTCAGATCCTATGGTACCATAACATACTACTGCTCAGCTTGGCGAAAGCTAATGAATGTCATTTGTGTTATGTATCAACGCACCAACAAGTTCGTTCACATTATTGAAATCGTTGTGTTTAATATAAACCATAGCATTTGTTTTGTTTTGAAAACTCGAAATCGTTTAGCACATATGAATCACCCCAAAACAATTGAAAGCATAAAATAGGGGAACTATGTACTCACTTGAGATTGCAAGATATCCTCGATTAATTGAACTAACAAGCTCAGGCAATCTAGGAATCAAGTGGCACCTAGTATTGGATCACTATGTTAATAATCGGGACCTAAATCGGGAGATCGGGTAGAATGAGGTCTTGTAAACCAAATGAGTGTTGGAACTCATATTATATGGTTTAACAAAGCCTACATTCTGATTTGAAACCTATCCTAGATGCCTTTGACCCGTTCTGACCCGTTAAGGTAGTTTACGCTACTTTATCGTGTCATTTGCCCAAAAGCGCGTTTGGAGGGTCTAACTAGTCCTATGATAAGTATTATATGCCCTAACATGTTTAATAATGTTGCATAATCAGTTTAAGTGTCAAAATTTAGGTTACATATGCTTAAATTCAAATTATGCACAAAAAGGGCATTTTGGTTATTTTCCTAAGGCATATAAACTACCTATCATACAACTAATTATACGAAGTGACCATAAGGTATAACCTCGGAAGGTTATTCCCTATATAACTATGGTCACAAAATATGTTTGGTCGGATCCTAATGATCGACCAAACGGGTATGGTTGAAAGTCTAAGCGGTTGTCGAGACCGCTTGACTTACGACCCTAATTAAGCACTAAACTAAAAGTGACGAGTTAAACATGTTTAACTAAGTTAGAAAACTAATTTGATATCAAAACAAAGTGTTTTGATACCCGAAAATAGTTTCGTCGCAAAATGCACATAATCGTGCATTCCGAAATTTTGACTCATCACTTCGACTAGTCAACATGGTAATCAGTAGGTCAAGATACAATCTCACCAACATAGATCTTGGCGAGTTTATCAGTAGATAGATCCTCGCAAATTGGTAAAAAGTGTGCTGATTTTGTAAGACGATCAATGACTACCCAAATGTCATCATGACCTCTAGATGTGCGCGGTAACTTAGTGACGAGATCCATCGCAATGTTCTCCTACTCCCATACCATTATGTATGGTTGTACAAGCAAACCAGATGGAAGTTGGTGTTCAGCCTTGACTTTGAGACAAGTTAGGCATTTCGACACATACAAGGCAACATCCTTCTTCATACCAGGCCACCAGTACTGAGTACGAAGATCCTTGTACATTTTGTCAGCACCAGGATGGATTGAATAACGAGACTTATGAGCTTTGTCCGTCACTAAAGTGCGAAGATTGTCTTGATTCGGAATCCATAATCGGTTCTTAAAATAAAGTAATCCATTGTCTTTCATTTCGAGTTTAAGCTCTAGTTGACATGGTAATTCCTTATCCATCAAGTCTTGTGTAACACAAGTATGTTGAGCTTGAGAGACACGTGATTGGATATCGGATAGAATTCAAACACACTGTAGCTTGACTCGTTCCTTTCGACTTAGTGCAATGGCTACGACATTCGCCTTACCAGGATGGTAGCGAATCTCGTAGTCATAATCGTTCAAGAGTTCAACCCAGCGTCATTATCTCATGTTTAGCTCCTTTTGATTCAAAATATGTTGGAGACTTTTGTGGTCTGTGAAAACCACACATTTCGTGCCATAGAGATAGTGTCTCCAAATTTTGAGAGCAAAAACCACAACGCCTAACTCAAGATCATGAGTTGTATAGTTCTTCTCGTGGATCTTTAATTGTCTCGACGCATAAGCTATAACTTTACCTCGTTTCATGAGAACGCAACCAAGGCCTAGATTTGATGCGTCACAATAGACAACGAAATCATCATTGCCATCAGGTAAAGATAAGACAGGAGCATCACAGAGTTTTCATTTCAGTGTTTGGAAAGCTTCCTCTTGTTTGGGTCCCCACTTGAAAGGCTTATTCTTCTGACTCAAAGAAGTGAGAGGAACCGCAATCTTTGAGAAGTTCGCAATAAATCGACGATAGTATCCAGCAAGACCAATGTCACACCCTGGCTTTTGCGGAAGCGTGGTTTATTGGTGTGACTTCTTAATACCATAGCAATCAATCATAACAATGCTATATGATAAAAACACGAGATGTTCATCCATTAATAATGTTTAGAAAATACCACAATACCATTGTCTTGAAAACATCGACACCAAAATAAGTTACAAACCATAACGTGTTCAACTGAGTTCATAAAGACTCCACAAAAGACATTAATAAAACCTGAGTTTAGAATTATGTATCCCATCCAGGAATGGGATACACCCCCTAAACTCAACAACCCTGTATGACATCTTTTATTTCACTACGCAGCTTGAAGACACATTGCATACCCTGCCAGATCCACTAGTTCCCTGAAATACATGTAGTTTCAAAAATCATCAAAAGTTGAGCGAGTTCATGTGTATGTGAGTATGTATAAACCTTTATAAACAGTGTATGTATGTATGTCCCGGTATGATTGCAAACAAGGAAAAGATCACCAATGGTTTGCAAGGCCACTGATATGTGTGACAGTGTAGGAAGACTCAAACCTAGCAAAGTTGTACCGGGCTCCCGGCTGGAAGACATAGTCACCACTATGGGCCGCCCCGGCCTCATGGGTGTGGGCTCGCTACACCCAAGTAGATCTATCACTCATGCCCCTCAGTCCTGATACGAGGATTAATGGTCCCAAGTATCCGCCTACCCTATCACATGATCTATGGTTCTTTCCTAGGCTAATCATACCAATAGTATTGTAAGTAATCCTTTGTAACATGTATTTCACCCCCGAAGTAAATAAACAAAACAGTTTAAAGAAAAGGGGGGGGGGGACATGAACTCATAGTAGTGCGTCTTCAGTATCGTCAACTCAAATCTACGCAGCTAACACGACTACCTACAGTGTACTAACGTCTGTTAGACGAACGGGTCGTGCCTTAGCTTATAGTTTATCGTTTTTGAGTTGCGTTTCTTATGTTATTCCAAGTTATAATTATTTGTTAAAATAATAATTATTTTAACTTTAAATTATATTTAATTTTGGAATAACTGTTTAATCAGTATTTTGTAACAATACTTCTCAAGTATTTAATTTCGTATTTTCCTTCCCAAGGATGTGGGTATTTTCATACATGTACTTTCATATTCTCGAAATAATATATTTTTAAGTCCCACTTAGGAAATATATATAACTTATTTGTTAAAAATAATGTATTTCCAAGAAAATATATATATTTTCCCAAAAATTATATATCTTCTAAATATACTAGGAAAATATATTTTTAACTCCCCAAAAATATAATACACTTTCTCTTTGTTGAAAATATGATATAACTTAGTAATATTCACAAAAATCATATTTTCACCTCTTTCGTTTCCAAAATAATATTTACCAAAAATTATAGTTGTAAGAGTATTTTCCGGAACATTTCATAAGTTACGTTTTTGCGTTCGGTTTCACAATATCAAGCGTGTAACTTATATTTCATTCCTTGTGATTTTTGGTATTATTTTGGAGTTGTCATTTCATGGTATTTGTTAAGTTATATTATTTTACCCTAAAACGATATAACTAGTTCACAAATCATACAAGTATTCACATAAGTGTCTTAATATAAAATATATATTCTAAATATATATTTATCCATTTTATTTACAAAAATCATCCTCCAATACTTTGTATTTTTGTTACAAAAATCTATGGCAAAGTTTATATGGAAAATCATAGTTAAAAGTACACTTGTAACCACTTGTTTAGAAAATATTTTCTAAGTGTTGGAATTTTTAGGAAATTTCGCCATAGTTTCCTTTGTAAATGGAGGTGTCCATGCTATTAAGCATATCATTTTCTTTTCAAAAAATCATTCAAACAATCAACAACAAATCACTAAACGATACTACACTTACCAAGTGCAAAAACTATTCCATTTACAATACAACATGAACTTGATCTCTTACGAAAACGCGTAGTAACTTGGTAAAGTGTTTAGTAGCCTTAGTTACCCTCTAAAATATGTTTACTACTTGGTAAATATTATTCTTGAAGATTTTAGATATTTACAACTTGTAAACATATTTTACAAAAGTGTTTCTTTATTAGATCTTCTTGTTATACTAGTATTTCTACACTTATGTTACCAAAAATAGTGTAGGTTTATTAAAAATCATGATATTTCAAAAATCATCTTTTTAAATTTGGTTCTTTTAGAAAAATCATTCACAAGTCTTAGATCTATAAGTTTACTAGTTCACTTTGTTTATCATTTTACAAGAAACCATTTTATATTCAAGTTCATGTCTTTACTAGAAGATGATTATCTTATGTAAACACATAATCATCTCCTAACTTGCTAAATCATGTTTTTAATCATAATCTAGAAAGTCCCATGTAATGATCAACATCAATATCTCTAGTAATCAACAAGCAAACATCATCCATATGTTAAACAACCTCATTCTATCCATATTTCATCATATGTTAGCTTTATGTTTCAAGATTCAAGTGTATGTTCTTTAGTGTTCTTGTGTAAATCAACATAATATATCTTTTACCCACTAAAACATGAAGTAACAAGAGTTAATAAAGATCTTACTACTAGCTTGAAGCTAGGGAAGAACAATGGAGAAAATCGAGTGGATAAAAGCTTGTAAAGGAGGTCCTTGATGATCCAAGAGTTCCACACCTTCTTAATCACCTTTGAGCACCTAGAGATGACCTTGGAGTGGTTGGATGGTGTTCGAAAAAATGGTGGTGGTGGTGGGGATGTTCGGCCGAAGCTTGGGAGGGAGAGGAGAAGTGTGGTGGAGTTGTGAGGATGATAATGGTTCTTATAATCTCTATGCTCTATTAACCAAAGGTCTTAGTGTTTCATCAAGTACAAACAAGATCATGTCAAATCCCAAGAGAAGATTACATGGGGATTTAGGAAGATTTAAGGTAATCTTGGGTGGGGGCCACTATGTGAGCTGAAAATATCAAGGGGGAGGGGGGTAATTTGTAAGTTTAAATGTTAAGTCTGTAATTAGTGGAAGTTGAAGGTAAAGTCTAGTGTTTTATGTGTAGGATGCTTTATGTAGTATGTTAAAGTGTTTGGGAACCATAACTAGCTCAGAAAAAGTAAAACAATGCTTTTAGCAATATTTTGGTGTTCCGGGTAATTTTCGGTTGTTCGGTTAGATACCGATTCGTTAAAGTGTCAAGTGATTCCGTATAGTGTCCTTTATGTAACTTTTTGTGACACTTTTAATTCCCAACACTTAGGAAAGCATACAGGACCATTTTGCCATATTTTTTCATGTAACTAGCATGTTAAAATGCTGATTTTTGTTGATTAATGCAGAATTCTGCACTTTGAGTGGGTTTTAGGCACTTTTCGGCACTTAAACTATCACCTAGTGATGCAGTTTTATGGTCCTCACTTCCCTACACTCCATACTAGTGTAGTACCTTGTCCCTGGCTCATACTGGGCCTCAAAACATTGTCTGTCTATGTACTGGCACTGTCAGTATATTTCTGAGTTATCCTGCTAACTGTGCTTTGTGCATCATGTATGTCACTAAAGTTTGTAAGTGATAAATGGTGTGACAGTATGAAATGTGATGCACACGTAGGTATGATACAGAAATCATAAAGCAGTTTATATCATCAGTTGTAATTAAGCACAGTCATTAAGCATAATTCAATATTATTTAATTGTACGGATACCTGTAATTTTGAGGTTTGTCACAACCAAGGAATGAGCGAACTTCTGTAGGAGTAGTAGGTGTGTCCCAATCCTTAATCGCAGTGATTTTGGAAGGATTCACATAAATACCCTGCTTGTTAACAATATGACCCAAAAACTGAACTTCCTTAAGCCAAAATTTACACTTTGAGAATTTGGCAAAAAAATGTTCCTTCTTTAGGAGTTCCATTGTCAGACGAAGGTGTTGTTCATGATCAGCTCGAGACTTCGAATAAATAAGAATGTCGTCAATGAACACAATGATGAACTTGTCTAAATAAGGTTTACAAACCCTATTCATCAAGTCCATGAAAACAGCTGGTGTATTCGTCAAACCAAAAGGCATGACAGTGAACTCATAGTGACCGTATCTCGTGCGGAAAGCAGTTTTGGGAATATCTTCTTCGAGTACACGAAGCTGATGATACCCAGAATGCAAATCGATCTTTGAAAAACATGTAGCACCTTGTAGCTGATCAAAGAGTTCATCAATTTGTGGTAGGGGATATCGATTCTTGATTGTGAGTTTATTGACATCACGATAATCGATACACATATGGAAAGATCCATCTTTCTTTTTCACAAACAGGACTGGAGCGCCCCAAGGTGAATAACTCGGACGGATGAATCCTTTATCAGATAACTCTTGTAATTGTTTTGACAGTTCTTGCATCGTAGACGGTGCAAGACGGTAAGGTGCTTTAGCAATCGGGATGGCATTAGGTACAAGATCAATATGAAACTCGACTTGACGAACTGGAGGTAAACCAGGCAGTTCATCAAGAAACACCTCTAGATAATCTCGAACGATCGGAATATCTTGAATACACTAGCTCTTGCCTTTCTCCTCTACGACATGTGCCAGAAAGGCCACATAACCTTTTCGTAAGTATTTTTGGGCTTTTGTACACGACATGAGTTTCAAACCGCCCGAAGGTTTCTCGCCACGAACCTCTAAGACTTCACCAGACAAAAGAGGGATACGAACAATCTTATCGAAACAAACCACCTCAGCATGATGTTTGGATAACCAATACATTCCTACGATAATATCGAAACTCCCAAGTTGCATCGGCGTGAGGTCAATAGAAAATATGTGGTTATAGAGGTTCAATTAGCAATCACGAATGACAGAATCGAGTACAAGAGGTTCACCAGTAGCAATCTCGACAGATAAGGGCTTTCCTAGTTTAGTTCTAGTCATCTCAAGTTAAGGCTCAAAGGCTAACGATACAAAACTTCTATCGGCACCAGAATCGAAAAGAACAGATGCAGGTCGATGGTTAACAAGGAACGTACCGTTAACGACTTCGTTGTCAGCATGGGCCTCATTAGCGTTTAAGTTGTATGCTCGCCCACGAGCAGGATTGGTATTTGCATTTGCATTCACAGGTTTCAGACAGTTGTTCCTGAAGTGATCCATTTCTACGCAGTTAAAACATGAACCAAGTGGGAATGGAGGTCTAGCAGTGTTTCCTTGAGCTTGAGTCGGGTTCTGAGTAGCTTGGTTCCACAAGATGTACACTGTCGACATAATTGCTGAGCCGAATGATGAGCATTGCACCGATTACAGTACTAGCATATGGCTTCCTCGCAGGAGGCTGTGCCGGTTGGTTCTGTGTGTTCTGGTTAGGTTGTGCGGTAACAGCAAAGTTTTGGGAAGCCTTACGCTTCCTTGACCTTTTTGATGACTCAGATTTGTTCTTCTTGTCTTTTCCCTTGTCTTGAGTGGCTGACTGTTTCTTGTCACCCTTGCGGGTTAGTTTTCCCTTCCTGACCTGAAACACAGTCAGGGTTGCAGCCAACTCGATGGCCTGATGTACAGTGGTAGGGATACTACCAGTGACAATGTCTTGCACGAGATCAAGCAAACCATCGATATACCTCTCAATAGCCTTATCCAACGAGGTAACCATAGTAGGACAGAGCAAACTCAACTCCTCATAATGATTCGTATAAGCACGGTGTTCTCCCCCATCTTGTTTTAGATCATCGAATTCCCTTTCCAGTGCCCTTAGTTCGTGTCGGGGGCAGAACTCTCTCATCATGAGAGCCCGAAGCTCCTCCCAAGTCTGTGCCATTGCCACATCAGCACCCCTATCTCTCATCACACCATTCCACCATGTTAAAGCTCGTTTCTCAAAAACACTGGACGTGTCGGAATGTGCTTTCCAGAGTCTCGAACCATTGTAGGAGCGCAGTAGCTCCTTGAGACCCAGAAAATTTCAGTGGTTTAGCCGAATTGAATGTCTTAAAACTGCACTGAGCATTGTTATTATTGTTCTTGTTATTTGCTTGATTGATCTAAGTAATAAAGTTCGGAATCACAGCAGCAATCTGCTGAGCGACTAGGGCTGCGAGTGCAGCATCCTGAGTTTGATCGTGTCTAGGAGACATTTTCTAAAAAGAGCAAAGAAACATGAGAAACGAGTGAGATTGACATTTGGATAAACAAAAGAGGTATTGAAAATATCGACGAAACATAAGGAAGGCGATCATTTGTTCGTTACCTCGAACAAACAAACGACACACAGTGACTAATCAAAGTAAATGGGTCATTATAATGTATCGCGAAGACATGCTTTAGCCTATAAGTGGACACTCACCCCAAGAGTTCCCATGTAAGAGTGGCTGGTTTGATACTGCGGATTTGTACGAACACTCTAACCTTAGACAAAAAACTCGAGGTACAGGCACCCACCCTTCCAGATTGCACGTGTTCACATTAATAAGACCCAAACTTTGACGAGATTTTGAAAACTTTGAAGGCTTGGAGCCTTAAAACATATCATCTAAGAATAGATGATTGATTTTCAAAACGGATTTGTAATTTGTGTTCTTGTTGTGGTAGTCACCTAAAGATAGGTGACGGTTTTGTTTTAAGATCTAAACACAAGATACTTGTGTTAGGGTCCTAGAAAGGTAATAGTCTAGGTCAAAGCATTACTAATAACCTAATTCCCTATAACCATGAGCTCTGATACCAACTCTTCTGTCACACCCGACCACGTTAAAACAACAAAACCGCGGCGGAAACGTCGGGGAGTGGAGTAACAGAATCATTGTTTCACAACACATAGATATTAACATTATGTTTTATTGAATTATTAAGTGTTTAACATTGTCTTAAATTAAAATCAACAAGTTCAACATATTGTCTTTCTTATTTTATGTCACCAAGCCTCGTCCATTCCTACGTGAGCATGCATCATAAGCATCATCAAACAACAGCACCTAAAACATATGTGAAAATAAAGTCAACATAAAAATGCTGGTGAGTACATAGGTTTTATGAGTGTGTCAAATTCATGGCTTGTATACATATTGCAATACCTCGTACGACTACTAGAGTCAATAATTGAAAACCTTGTATTGAAAAATGTTTAGTATTGCAATATGATTAACCAACAAAAACATGTTGGTTATATGTATGTGAAAAACCTCGTTGCCATGATTCCTGACTAAAACATTTGTATTTGTAAACCAAATTGTAAATCGTTCTTGTAATAAAACTTGTATGGTTTATATCATTTAGTAAACATCGTTGAGCGTCATCATTTGAAATCATTTGTCCGTGTTTCCAATCGTTCAATTCGTCCATGTTATAAACCATCATTCAATCGTTCATGTCATAAACCATCGTTCAATCGTTCATGTCATAAACCATCGTTCAATCGTTCATGTCATAAACCAGCGTTCAATCATTCATGTTATAAACCATTCGTTCAATCGTCCGTGTTTTAATTATGAAAAATAACTTTTGGTCGTTCTAGTTGAACACATTCAAACCTGTGTTTTGACTCGTCTATACCACCAAAGGGTATCTTTAATCGACTAACAAACCACCAAAGGGTTTGTTAAAATCATCAGGTTCTGTCGTTACCCACATTACCCCATAACCATGGCGATAGTCCGATAACGGGATTTGTCAGATCCTATGGTACCATAACATACTACTGCTCGGCTCGTCCAAAGCTAATGAATGTCATTTGTGTTATGTATCAATGCACCAACAAGTTCATTCACATTATTAAAATCGTTGTGTTTAATATGCTTGGAAATATCATGGATGTTGGTTCGTTTGGTCCCTGCACTTGTTTTAACGCATTTTCAACGCGTTTAACCCCAGTTAACCCAATTTCAAGGCTTTACAAGGATGTTGAAGCGTAGGGGACTTGAAATGTGCTTGGAAATATCACGGATGTCGGTTCGTTTGGTCGTACGATCGCGTTTTTTGGTTAATTACGACGAAACTCGAACGGACGCAAAAACGATTCAAATTGCGCGACGAATGGTATTTTTGCATTCCTATCACTAAAATATTATATTCTAGTGATTACAAAAACTTTTGGATGTCCGGATATAGTCAGAACGCGAGATATGCGCGTAAATGCAAACTTTCGCAACTTTGACGCTTTTAGTCCCTATGATTAAATAAGACTATTTTTGCATACCGAACCCCTCAAAACTTATTTCTAAGCAATGTTAAGGGTATTTAGGGTATGTTTAGCTTATGATCTTGTTCCAGAGTGTACGTTGCTATACGAATCGGCAGACTTTTGATGTTTGTAGCAAATAGTCCCTATAATCGAATAAACATGTTTTTGACATACCTAACCCTTCAAAACTTATTTCTAAGTTATGTAAAGGATATTTAGGGTATGTTAAGCTTATGTCACTGTTCCAGAGTGTATGTTTCGTTAAACTGATTACGTTTGCGTAACAGTTTGCGTTTAACTTTCCAGAAAGTGATTAAGAGCTCGAAATCAAACAAGAATTGATATGTGTAATTGTCACATGTAATTTTTACAAATCCCAGAAATGAAACATAATATTTCATTGGATTCGTATTTGTATGATGGTCGTAGAGGCACAAATGTCACATAAATGATGCACGAAACCCTAAAAAGGGAAAGGCTTGAGGAGTGTCCTCATTCTTCACCATCTTTCTAAAGCTCTAGAGAGAGAAAGTAAGAACAAGGTACAAGTTCACGGGTTTCTTGGTTCGTATTGAGGATTCATACGGCCAAGTCAATTTTATTAGTTGAGGACTGGAATGGATCATTCCATCAAGGTTTGAAGGTTTCAACCTCAGGTTTCAGTCCCCATGAGTTTGAAGTAAGATCCACATAAAAAGTTGTATGTTTTTAATGTTTGATGCATGAAATGATGTTATGGATCATTTATAATGAGTTTAATTCCAGTGAAAAATATTGGATCTCAACATAAAACAAGATCGTCTACGAGATCATGTGCTACTTTGAGCAACTAGGATTTTTACTAGGGAAGTTGCACGCCATTTCACAATTTTTGTTCATGAACGCCCAGTGTGCCACTTCGTGCTGGCATGATGGACGATGGTGCGCATAGTAGACTTTGTGCGCAAAGGGTAGGGCGTGAAATAATTAGCGCATGGGATCCTTGATGGGGCACAATGTCTCCCAAACGTGCATGTTGCTTGTGGTATAACATGCCAGCGCAAAGCTCTAATTTGCACTAGGTATTGTGGGGACAATGTTGATGATGTCACAGCTACCAAAAGTAGAAACGTGAGGTGCGCCTACGAAAGGTTTTCATAGCAATTCAATTAGCAAACATCTACATGATTTAATATGAACAAATGATGCCAAATATATTACTTAAAAATAATAAGTTTACAAAACCATCGTAATTTAGTTTGAGTACATGAACCGACTAAACATCATGTTTTACAAAATATGTAAACAAAGTTGAAATTTATAAACAAGGATTTGGCCTATATATCCCGCACGAAGGCGGAAAATATTAGGCAAACCTTCAAAATGGCATTGTTCCATGCAATCCTAACACTTGACTTCCAAACCATGCAACGCCGCTTATAGCCCTAAAATACATGTTAATAAAACGTCAACATAATGTCAGAAAGTTCACAGGTTTTTCTTGACACAAATGAATATTTAAACATCTTGTTGAATAAATCGGTATGCATAGTGTCTACAAAATTCGTTGATCACTAAATGTTTTGCAAAGACATTAACATATGTGTCAACATAAGCTAGTAACCAAACCTTGACAATGTTTTGTCATGCCATGTCACTAAATCTCAATGACGTGCGGCTTAGGGTCACAAAAGCACTTCTACAAGGTCTCGGGGACCAAGAGTGGAGCTTGCCAATACCCAATAGATCTATCCAATTTTTCATCAGTTCGTTCTGTGATTAATGGCTACTATATTGGATAGATCTATTGGGTAAACATGTATCTCCCCCTAGTTTTTAAAACTAAAACACGTATCAATAGACTATACCATTTGATCAAACATGTATCTCCCTCCTAATTTTTAAAAGTAAAAATATTTAAAAGGGGTCGTGAAACTCACAACTTGCGTTCCGTGCAATGCTAGCAATACTCAATGTCCAATGTAATGTCTATGGCCTACAAGTTTCCTACTTCATTAAGACACTTAGGTCTAATCGTTTGTTTCGTGTACAAGTATTTCACCAAACCTTGTTAAGACTTTAAATACTTCCCGTTTCAAAAAACGCTTGTTTGTTATGACATGTTGGTGGGTGATTATCCGAATGTTCATACATGTATACTTTCACATCTATACACACACTTATATACCCTTATTTGTATTGTATCGGGCTCTAGCCCCTTGTATGCCCTCGTATCGGCAAATGATTGATCCGATAAAATATATATTTTCTTAGTCATAACCTATTTCAAGGATGTATATATGTATATCCCTAATTTCACCATATATATATATATATAACACTTTTAAACCTTAATGTTCAAGTGTTTAGGTATGGTATATGTTAATCTTATATTTTCTCAAATATATACATTATACATAATAAGTGAAAATATCAATTTTAATGTTTCCAAACCCTTTCTATATCGTGTTGGCACACCTGGGTTGTCGTTACTTGACTGTTTGGCTATTTTACTTTTTGTTTTCATTTTAATAACAATTATAGCTTCTGTGTTTAGTTAAAACAGTTTACAATTTAATTGTTACGCACAAATCCACGTTTAAACAGTCCTGTCTCTCGAAAGGATCCCTTTTGCACGAAAGGCTACTGTCTTTCACATGAAAGGGTCTGTTACTTATTTATTTCGCACTTTCTCGTATCTTAATGTCTGATCCGAACCCTTTGCACATTAGAACACTCACACCTCTGTTTACCCATTTCAGGGTTACTTCAGTGTACCAGCTCTCGCCTAATTAACTCTCGGTTTTCTTGGAACTTTACGCAAAACTGTGAGTATACTCGGTCACTTTTTCATTTTTAAACACTTTGGGTGCAACATGTACACATATACAAAAACACGCAGTCACAATTAAACATGTTTATCAATCACACTCTGTCCACCATTAAACATGAAACTTGTTATACTTATTAAACTCATATGCTATGTTTAATATATGCTCATTGACTTTTCAAGCCTACCTTAACAATTATAGCGTTATAGGATTAACGCCCTGCCCGTATTCTTGTGCTATTGTTAAGTAAACCCCATTACACCCTCTTCGTTTCGACGATGTTGGATAATCACCATTGCGTTAAACTCTGGTTTGACATATAGCTTACACTAGTACAACATGTTAGTAACCT
Organism: Helianthus tuberosus; assembly: GCA_030545235.1. Taxonomy (NCBI): domain Eukaryota; kingdom Viridiplantae; phylum Streptophyta; class Magnoliopsida; order Asterales; family Asteraceae; genus Helianthus; species Helianthus tuberosus. The sequence goes on along the minus strand of CM060358.1, from coordinate 122,745,610 downwards.
TCATTTATCATGTTAGATATGACCACAATTAAACATTTCTATTATTATGCTATGTATCAAAACTTGTATACTCGCCAACATATTTGTTGATCATATTTTAATACATGTTGCAGGTTGATAGATGTGATAGATGATGAAACGAAGAAACAAGTTAGGGTGGACTTAGATACACACCTAAACAAATAAACTATTTTGAGTTTCATGTCATGTTTGCTTTTTGGTTGTATTTGGTTGGGACAATGTATTCATTTAGAATTTACGCAATTAAATTTAAATTATTGTTGCAATTAGTGTTATGATGCAATGAGTAATCTCATTTTCGTCCCACTCCGATGTTTCCGCCATCGGTTGGGGTGTGACATATTGAATTTGTTAAATTTATAACTTTTAACATGATAACCCTAGATCATTAACATCATCATCATCCATTAGTTGTCCTCATCATCATCATCATCAATATCTTTGTACTTTTTAACAAGATCCATGAAAGTGGAAATTATATAAAAACCCTAAAACTTCAAGAACACTCTTCCATGATCATTTTCCTTCTTAAACAAGTTTAACCATACTACTTCACTTAGTAACATGTTAAATCAATTTTAATCTCCAAATCATTAGTTTAACATGTACACTAGCCTAACCTAAAGATCATCACAAATCACTAACATCCCTTATGGTATTTCTTGTTTAGTTTTAAAAACATTCAAGTGTCTTAACAAGAATTTTGGTGAATTCTTGTACTTCTGTACTAAATCAAGCTTAAAATGAAAGATTAGGAGTTTACTACTAGCACTAGGCTAGGGAAGAACAATCTTGTAGGAAATGAAAGAAAAATCCTTCAAGCCCTGCAAGAACAAGTCTCTTGGATGATTCCACCACCTTGTATTGTCTTGAAATACACCTTGGAACCCTTCGAATTTTTGTTTACCTTTTGAGAAGTGGGGAGAGAGGGGAGAAGTAGGGAGGTCGTAGGTTTAGAGGGAGAGGGAGAGTGTTTGGTGTTGATTTTTCTAAGTGTAAGAACTTATGAGATTAGATGTGGTTTTTGTATCTCTTGTCCATCGATACTACATTATTTAAGTCGACATTCACCATGCTTTGAAACATCCTCACTCAACAAAAGTATGGTGAAGGGGTGGGCCCCTCCTTGGCCGAAAATGGATAGGGAATGGGGTGTGATTGGGTTGGTGATCTTGCCTTGACTTTTTGAGCATAAGAAATGATGTGGGTTGTAGATATTTAGGCTCTTAGACTTAATTAAGGTGATTAGTGAGCTAATCTAGTCTTAGGACAGTAGTTAGGACTAACTAGTTCACTAGACAAGGCTTAGATGATGACTTGATGCTAAAGGGGGCATTAGTTCGGCTAATTATATAATTAACGATCAATTATGCTACCTTAATCGGTAATTATTATTTAAATATCCTTATGACATCCAACATCTCTTATTAGCATCTAATGTTATTCAACGATATCAATTGATCAAGTGTTAGTTGTCGCTCGGCTAAAATTGTAAGTTCAGCTGCTTGAATCAGACAAAAACAATACTTGCATGTTTTACCAGATGATAAATATGTATACTTATTTGAAATAAGTTTTTATTTTTTGTTTTCATAGAACATATAATAATGTCATTAGTTTAACGTTCCAGGTATATTGGAACAGTTTTGACATTAACTTGTTAACCGGAGAACCCACCAACGTTCGTTAAAATCGATTTCATCGTAACGCAACGCAGGGAATACGATTGTGTTAAATGAAAATATTCATGCATTTCCCCGACATTGCTAGACTTCGTGGACTCAATTAATGCATAATTAAGTCTAAATCCATATAATTAACTGTGATTAGGTTGTACGGATATACTTGAAATTTTGCCTTTTGTCACATTTGAGTTATATCTTTAACCACTTGACTAGGAGTCAACCTGTACCTTTAAACCGCAAATTAAGTTAACTTCAGGTGAGTTCTAGATGCCATCTTTTTAACAATTTAGGCTAATATGCATGCTACCTTAAGTGGTATCAACTATTGAAGTACTTGAATGTTATTATGTGATTAATCATTGATTAATGTTACGTGTTTAAATTTTATTGATTAAGTGTGTAAGTTTAAATGATGGATGATTGACGTTTGATGATTGACGATTAATGTTGCATGATTGACGATTAAATGATAATGCTAGCCTTAATTGTTGGTACCATGAACGCGATGGCGTAGCAGGCATAGAGTCTAATACCGATGTAAGCATGTCTAACATAGTATCGAGCAATTGATGGTGAAGTTCGCTCCACAAGTTGATGTTTACTTATAATTGGAGTTGATGTGCATGTTTGCTGTAAAAATGTGTTTTGATGAAGCTACTAAATGTTTTAGATAAACTATTAACCCCTTATTTTTGTTAAGATTTGTACTAACTCAGCGTAGCTGACTTTTAACATGTATGTCAGGTTAAGCAACTTGATGCTTGATAAGAGGTCTATGACATGGATTGAAGGCTCCCCTATTTCTTTGACTGATAACCATTTATGTTATTTGAATATCTTTTTTTAAAACTTAACAAATTAATGTAAACACTACTTAATGTTTTAATGTATTTTATGTTGCAATGTAATGACTATTATCGGTTTAAGAACTCTGTATTGATGCAATAATCCAATTATGTGGCTTCCGGGTTTTTGGCCTTAGACAAACATACACCAAGCTTTTTCTAAATGATAAACATTGACCAACATAGAGCTAGATTGATAAGTATCACTATGTTTGGAAATATCAATATTAGGTGCATGTATAAATAGACCAACAAACCAATATTTATTTATGTAGGTAAACAGTAAACATCACACAAATCTCAACAATTATATTATATATATATATATATATATATATAGGGAGCCGCTAGAATGAGAACCACCACGAGTTATGAGAACCGTGAGAACCAAGTGCCACGGAGGGCCGTTGACCACGAAATTTTTTTTACACCTAGATCCGTATATTTTAAGACCGGGTGTAAAAAAAAAATTTCAAACGGCGCGCCCGAGGGGGTAGTTTTTTACACCCAAAGTTTGTAAAAAAAAAAAAGAAAAAAGAAAAAAAAATTAAAAACACCAAACTTTGGGTGTAAAAAACTACCCCCTCGGGCGCGCCGTTTGAAGTTTTTTTTTACACCCGGTCCTAAAATATACGGATCTAGGTGTAAAAAAAATTTCGTGGTCAACGGCCCTCCGTGGCACTTGGTTCTCGTGGTTCTCATAACTCGTGGTGGTTCTCATTCTAGCGCTCCCCTATATATGCCCCCTCGGGCGCGCCGTTTGAAATTTTTTTTTTACACCCGGTCCTAAAATATACGGATCTAGGTGTAAAAAAAATTTCGTGGTCAACGGCCCTCCGTGGCACTTGGTTCTCGCGGTTCTCATAACTCGTAGTGGTTCTCATTCTAGCGCTCCCCTATATAGTATATATATATATATATATTGATTTCGAGTGACGATAAATAGTAACTTTATTTTTATAATAACATATAGTTTTTTATTATTTTATTATTTAATATATTATAATAGTTTATTATTATATTTACTTTTAATAACATATTTTTCTTTTTTTTTAAACATCTATTTCCTTTACCTTTTTTTAATAATTGTTTTTTTTTTCTTTTTTAAGATATATTAATTTATCGATTAATTTGATACTTCATTAATAAGTTACGTTTATAACTTTTTTCTAAAAACTTAAGTACGTAGTTGTGCTTGATTTCTTTATCTGACATTCCGTTATAAGTTTTGTTAAAACGAGGTTATACTCAAAATAAAGTATTTATTTAGTAACATAAAACGGTACTATTATAAACTAAATCGTTCTAACTGTTTGACTTTCTAAACAACAACATGTTTTATATTCAAATCGCGTTTGTTTTACATTATCATTTGCTCAGTTTCGGCGCAACGCGCGATATAAAAAAACTAGTATTGATTATTTGCCTTAATTGACCAAACTTATATAACTGATTATTTTTCGTGTTTAAGACCATGTGTAGTGGTGAGTGAAACAAAAGCCTCATCCTTGGGCATGAAGCGACACGTGGCCACATAGTCAGCAAAGGGGCATTTGTTAAAAATGGGTGTAGCGGTATATTGCCCCAACAATGATTACCCAATTACTATCTTTTTTAGAAAGATAAAACCAATAAATGAGTTGGAAATTTGTTATTGGTCAAAGTTTGAAACTTTTGAAGAATCTGGCGTTTTAATCAAAACGCCCAACAAGAAAATTGCAAAAAAACCCCGAGGGGGCGGTGTGCCGACGTGTTTGGGCGTGAATGGGGAAAAAATGCCCAATTTAGTTCCCACTACGGGTGGTATGAGCTTGGTGCACACTTACTTTGATAGATGCCTTATTAGTTGCAACTTTTTTCAACAATTCAACAAACATGGAATTTTATTAATACATTCTTGAGTAAATTCAACAAAAAAACCACAATTTAATCTTGTGGAAATGGAAATTTAGGCTAAATAAAACCGTTTGGTATTTTAATGAAGAAAAGTACCCACTTAACATAAAATTGACGACCTTGATATGTAGTTAGTTGCACATAAAGTTCAAATTGTTAGAGTCGAGCCTAGGGTTGTTCACTAGCCGAGCCAAATCAAAAAGATCTTTACTCGTGCTTGACTCGTTTACAAACCGAACCGAGCGGAGCTGCTCATTTAAAACCGAGGCTCAAATCAAACGAGCAGTGAACATTCCGAGAGAGCGTTGGGCGTACCTCGAGCGATTTTTACAACTGTGTCGCCCGATTTAAATTTGCGAAGAGAGATAGTGCCAATGTTGGGCATCAAGTTTTTATGTCTTTAAAAACAAACACGTTTCATGGCATAATATTTTTCTTATGAATATTGCATGAACAATGGCGTTGAGCGTAGGAAACGGTTGACTTAGGGTAACAACATGAGATATTGAGGCGATAAGCAGACTGTCGTTTAGCGGTTTATGGTTTGACTTTTAGATTTGGAGTTAATTATTTTCTTGGCGTGATTAGGCTAGCACGTATAGATATAGTTGTAAATTTGTATACAGTGGACCAAAATCTAATAGAGTGGTTTATATAAAACTATAAATTTGATTTATATTTATGTATATATGTATGTGTGTATATATAGGGGTGTGTGTATGTATATATACTAATTAAAAATAATAAGTCAAGCAGAACCGAGCCGAGCGGACCTTTGCTCGTGCTTAGTTCGTTTACAAATCGAACCAAGAAGAGTGGCTCGTTTACAATCGAGTCGCAATTCGAACGAGCATTTTTCAAGCAATTTTCGAGTGGTTTGGACGGCCCTAGTGGAGCCACCTAAATTGCATATAAGTATTTTTGCACAGCAAGCTAATATAGGTTTGCACAGCAAGCTAATATAAGATGTATAGGGAATGAAGTCAGAGCATCGAACGACTTGCCCCGGAACCAAATCAGGTAAAAGATAAGAGGGAAAGGGTTAAAAGACTATGTGTGAAAAGGCTGGCAAATTGTGTCTTAACAGGTTTAACAGGTTTCTGACGGCGCGCACAACATAAGTTTCAAACATGATTACGACTCGTTTAATTACTTTCTACCTCATGTTTATAAAACAGTTTTATGTTTTATGTACAAAGATGAATAAATGATAGATCCTAACATTGTAATTTTAATTATTTTAAAAATTAAAAAAGTCAAAGGGTGTATTTTTCAGTCAAACAGGTCTAATCGTGTCTTAACAGGTACCCAATTGTCAGCCCTGTGTGAAACTTCCATTCCACATGAACCGATATTATATTTCTAAAACTTTAAATCATTTTCGTAGTTATCATGAAATACATAATTTAACTAACTCTTAAGATTGTTTACAATAGAATTCAATGTTAAGAAATTCTCTATCAATGTTAAGAAATTCTCTATCAATGGTAAGAAACTCTTGTATTCATTTATTCAAATTCAAATGGTATGTTTAAAATTTGAAAAAGAAAAGAATAATAGACACATGACAACTTTTTCACCATTTAAAGTGGGCTATTAGACCTTCCTAGATGCATGTAGCTTCAGAGTGAAATTGGGTTCATCCAATTAATATTTACCAAAGGTCTTAAATGGGAACTACTATGTAGCTAAATCAAATTTAATATCATCATGTATATGACACTACCATATTTGAAATGCTGTTGTGGGGCACTTTCATTTATGGCACCCTTCAATGAATTCCAAAATTCCAAGCATAGCCCATGCATATTTCTTCCTTTCCCTTCAATACCCAATTCAATTCTTTAACTAATATATTTTTTGTTATAAATAATACTAATTCTAATAAATATATTACAGAAGACCATTTTGATTTCGTGTATTCTTTTCTAAACTTTTATAATAGGAAAAATTACAAGTTTTGTCCTTTATCTTTAGGGTACTTTACAGGCGGTGTCCTTTTTTTCAAAACTTTACAGGCGGTGTCCTTTATAGGGAATTTTGTTGCAAGTTTTGTCCTTTGAGCCTAACCTAGTTAGATTTTTTTGTTAAATCTGATTACCCAAGGGTATTTTAGTCTTTTTACTTATTTAAAGGACAAAACTTGTAATTTATTCTTTAAAAAATATTTCAAAAAAAATATTATATATATATATATATATATATATATATATATATATATATGTATATATATATGTATAACAATAGATATTTATCTCTCCTCCCTCCCCCTCTCTCCCTTCACCTACCACCACCGTCTTCACCAACACCACCATATGCCGCCGCCGCCACCACCGTCTTCACCATCACAAAATTCTCTAACCAGATATCTGATCATCCACCACCACTACCATTACTACCATCACCACCAATCTCTATCTCTAATAATAACAGCAATAATCAAACCATAAATACCAAACACACCCTGTTTCATTTCCCCCTTTATAAACCCTAGAAACTCTAATTTGACCCTGTTTCACCGCAACACCCATTAACCTAAAGCTCCCATCACTGGGATCAAAATAGTCCCACGAGAAAGCCAGTGAATCAGATTCCCAGATATTCATGTTTCCTCTTTGTAAAGGAATTCCACAGCGAAAACATGAATTCGTTTGGCCACTTCCCACAACACAATTTGATTGAATTTTTATGTCCCCGTGATAACCCACGATTTCTTCATTAGGGAATCTGATTCTTGAAATCAACACCTATCGTGAGTGTTCTTTTTTAGTCAGATGAGATAAACCCCCCACAAGCCTTTTTGTTTTTTCACCACTTTGTGTGATATCTTGATCTGCAACTGATGAAGATTTAGGGAAGATGGTGTAAAGGAGAAACAGGGGAATCCTCTGTTCCACCATCTCCAACCCACATTCCCCACAATTCAACCTTAAATTACATGAAATCAGAGAGAGGGGAGAGAGAAAGTGGGTTGTGGTGGCCGGAGAGAGGTTGGGTGGTGGCAGTTAAGGTCGAGGTGGCGTGGGTGGTGGCGGTGAAGACTGAGGTGGGGTGGGTGGTGGCCAGAGAGATGGTGGATGGCGACGGAGTGGTTGTGGTTGTGGGAGGGTGGAGGATCAGTTGATGTGTTTGAGGTGGGAGGTGGTGACAAGATCAGAATAGATTAAGGCTAAAATAATGTTTTGTTTTATTTTTAAATAATAATAATAATAATAATAATAATAAATCTTAAAAATGTTTTGTTTTAGGAAAAATTACAAGTTTTGTCCTTTAAATAAGTAAAAAGACTAAAATACCCTTGGGTAATCAGATTTAACAAAAAAATCTAACTGGGTTAGACTCAAAGGACAAAACTTGCAACAAAATTCCCTATAAAGGACACCGCCTGTAAAGTTTTGAAAAAAAGGACACCGCCTGTAAAGTACCCTAAAGATAAAGGACAAAACTTGTAATTTTTCCTTTATAATATTTGCATATATATTTGAGAGGACTGTATATATTATATATTAAAAACTTGTATCTATTAAAAGTATCATATATATACAAAATTGCGGAACTATAATACAAAGATTGGTAGTTTTATAATTAGGAATATTGGATTTTAATAATTACAACTATTCGCCGTTTGACGCCAACAGTCCCAACTTCAAAAGTAACCACTGACAGTCTCAATTATTAACATATTGGCCACAAATGGACCCTGACTAACAGAACCCTAACGCCGTTAGTCTCCGATCGCCGGAAAAACGGTTTTGCTTGAAAAATTCATTTTTGGCCGGAAAACTCAACATTTTCATCCCAAACCTCTTTGTAACCTTAGTACGAACCTTTATGAACCTTTTTCTAGTAAAAGCCTCAATTATTGAAGTCACCGGAAAACTCTTTTTTCGCCGGAAATTTTTTTTTGCCGGAAAACTCAAATTTTTGGCCGGAAAACTCAATATTTTCGTGCCAAACCACTTTATTACCTTAGATCGGACCTTTATAAACCTTTTTTCTGGCCAAAACGGTTTCCGGCGACCAGAGACTAACCGCGTTAGGGTTCTGTTAGTCAGGGTGCATTGGTGGCCAATATGTAAATAGTTGGGAATGTCAGTGGCTATTTTTAAAGTTAAGACTATTGGCAGCCACCGGCGAATACTTAGGATTATTTAAATCCAATATTCCTTATAATTATACTAAGAGTTAATTGCCATTTTAGTCCCTGTGGTTTGGGCCAATTTGCCAGTTTAGTCCAAAGGTTTCATTTTTAACATCTGGATTTTATTGTTGCCATTTTGGTCCAACTGACTTAACTCCATCCATATCTGTTAAGTCTGCCAAGGGCATTTTTGTCATTTCCCAAACTATTTTAATTAACCCTTTAATATTATCCTTTCTATTTATATATAATGAAGGTCTACACATGGAACCTGTACAACAGAAATACATATCTGCATCACATTCCACCCTACACTCCACCACACCCCCCCCCCTTCTGGAACAACACCAGCACCACCGTAACCTTCAACCTCACGCGACCCTCACCATCGTCGTTGCATATTTGAACCGCTGTAAGCACCACCACTGCAAGGCCATCACAAGCCACCATCGTCCCTAACAGGTTTGACTTTCTATCTCTCTAAAAATGGTGGTTCGACGGGTTTGATGGTGTGGATGTTTATTGTGATGACAGTGGAGGTGGGGTGCTGCTGGTGATGATGGCGGAGGTGGGTGTTGATGGTGATAAATGGCGGCGCTGGGTTGTGGGTTTTGTAGGTGGTGATTGCTTTGAAGATCTATGTGCGATTTGAACTTGGAGGTTGTGATTGATTGGGTTGGGGAGGTGTTTCAGTGAATTTGGGGGTTTTCTGTGAATTTGGGGGTTTTATGAGATGAGAGAGAAGCAAATCTTTGATGAGGGAGGGGAGGCGAAGGTGAGATGATGGCGGTGGTGTGACGAGGATGGCGGAGGTGGGTGGCGTGGTGGAGGTGGGTGGTGGGGGATGTATGGTCTGGTGGTTTTGTTTTGTGTATAATATACATACTTGACGGTTTTTTACGCTTCACATCAACCATTAAGCAATTTCCATCAAATTTAACATTCCTATTGTTCAACTCACTGCTTAAACAAGAAGGTAAACCACCTGTGAACCGATTGAGTGAAATGGAGTTGAATGAAAGATCCAGTTCTTGAAGGTGATTGAGTTGACCATATTTCACTGGAATTTGACCTGAGAATGAATTCTTGCTGAGATACAGAAAGGTCAAACTGTTTGGCAAATTGGGTAGATCTGGTAATTGACCTGTAAACCCACATCTTCGTTGTTAGGGTTTCAATATTGGGGAAGGACGATGTAATGAAAGAGTTTTGTTATTTATAGCACTGATAATAAAAACAATAAAGCTTTAATTAAAAGAAAAAACAATTAAGAAAAAAAGGGTTAATAAAAAGAAAAATAAAATGACAAAAATGCCCTTGGCAGACTTAACAGATATGGATGGAGTTAAGTCAGTTGGACCAAAATGGCAACAATGAAACCTTTTTGGATCCAGATGTTAAAAATGAAACCTTTGGACTAAACTGGCAAATTGGCCCAAACCACAGGGACTAAAATGGCAATTAACTCTTATACTAATATACTATCAATGAAAAGGTAAATTTCAAATTTGCATATATTTAAACAAAATTATAACTCTTTTACAAAACTGTTAAGGTTAGAAAAATCTGCTTACGGTTCTTTGAAAAATTAGATATTCTTTTTACTCTAAAATTTCATTTTTTTTAACGACCAACAAAACTTCAAAATTTTATTAAGACTACATCCAGCAAGGGGTAAGCTCAAAACACAGTACCCGCAAACATACAAACCGAAAAAACAACCAAAAGACTAAACACTGAAAGATTTCCATTTCTCCCACATAAGCCCACTTTTGTGAGACCTGTGCAAGACCCACAAAAAGGATAGGACAGTCTCTTCATCTACCACTTTCGAGACTGAAGGTGTAACTCACCTAAAAACCACAACGTTCCTTGATCTCCACACACTCCAAAAAATCGTATAAACCATAGCTTGAAGGGTCTTTTTACCCACTTTGGAGAGACCCGAATGAAGTGGTAAATCCAGCAAGTCTTTGACATCAAATCAAAATCATAACCAGGGACAAGGTTAGTTTGCTAGTTGGAGTTCAGGTAATAACTTAGGTAGGAGTAGTGGGAGTAACTTGAGTAAGATAGAGGAATTGTTGACCTAGTTAGTTGCTAAGGATGCCATTACTTAGAAAACTCTAGCGAAACATGACATCCTTCTTAAAAATCAACATTCTATGTTCTTAGATCTTCAGCATGCGGTAGGTGACATTGCTAGGCAGTTAGATGAAAGGACCCTAGGCCACTTCTCGTGTAGTACTCAAACTAACCTTGCCGCCCAACTAAAATTAGTCACCACTCGTAGTGGTAGAGGAGGAGAAATAGTTAGTTCATCGGTTGAGGAAGAGGAAGCGGTTGACGAGGAAATTGAGATGGAGGCTCCTGGTAGGGTGCACCCCAGGCTAGTCCCAATAAGTACTGCACCGAACAGTGAGTCTCAGTTAATGAAGAGCGTAGGTAAAAGAAAGTTTAGTGTAGACCTACCCCAGAGATTGATCATTTTCGTGTTCCATATCCTGCTCGCTTATAGCATTAGAAATATGCTAAAGAATATGGACACTTTCTTAATATGTTAAAACAGCTTAAAATCATCAATCTATCGTTCTATATGCTCAAATATACTAAGTTTTTGAAAGATCTTCTGAAATGGTAGGATAAACTGGGTGAGCTTTCGAACATTGCTTTAACTGCGGGATGTTTTGCAGTTGTTCTGAATAAACTAGCGGAGAAACTGACAGATCCAGGAATTTTCACAATCTCTTATGTGTTTGGTAGTGACACTCTGAGCCATGCGTTGGTCGACTTAGGTGCTAGCATCAATCTGATGTCATACTTTCTTTATGAGAAGCTAGACAAAGGCGATCTGACCCCGACGCGCATGACATTATCCCTTGTTATCCGGTCGCTCAAATATCCATGGGGCATTATGGAGAACTTGTTGGTCAAAGTTGACAAATTTGTTTTCCCCGTGAATTTCATGATCCTTGATATGGAAGCTGACACCGATGTGCCTCTCATCTTGGGATGTCTGTTCTTCGTACTCCAAAGGCACTTATTGATGTCTTTGACGAGAAAATCATTCTTCGTGTAGGAGATCAAAATGTCACATTTGAAATTGTCAAATCTATGAGACATCTGGGTGGTCAGGGTGACTTAGTGGCCCATTCAATTTAGTTTACTTCATAAATGTATTTATCTCCCGTGTGGATCGATGTCTTGACTACATCTGTGGAGCTGACTTGGTAGGAGAGACCGTGAGGAGGAACTAAACTTGTTTGGGGAGGAGATTAGTGAGGTCCGTGAGGAGAGTAGGAAACCTTCTTTAGAAATGCCACCACCTTTAAAGCTTAAGGTTCTTCCCTCTCATTTAGAGCACACCTACTTAAGTGAGACTGCTAATTTGCCCGTCATTATTTCTGCTAAATTGACGGAGGAGGAGAAGTATCGGCTTCTTGAGGTGTTGAAGACACATAATAAAGCCATTACTTGGAGAACTCTCAGACATCCAGGGCATCAACCCGCTTATTGTACGCATAGGATACTCATGGAGGATGAGTATAAGCCTGTGGTGCAGCCACAGAGACAGTTGAATCCGAATATGCAAGAAGTAGTGAAGAAGGAGGTTCTGAAACTCAGCTGGTTTGATCTATCCCATTTCTGATTCTCCATGGGTGAGCCTAACTTCGGTTTCCCTAAGAAGGGAGGGATGATTATGGTGACGAATGAGAAGAACGAGCTCATCCCTACTCATAGATTCACTAGATGGCTTGTTTGTATCGATCAAAGGAGACTCAATGATGCCACCAAGAAAGACCACATCGCTCTCCCGGTTTATTGATTAGATGTTGGGGCGTCTGGGAGGGCAGTAGTTTTAGTGTTTCCCTGACGGCTTTTCAGGTTATTTCCAGATCCCCATTATACTAGAGGATCAGGAAAAAACCACCTTCACATGCCCATATGGCACCTATGTGTATCGCCACATGTCGTTCGGGTTATGTAATGCTCTAGCCACATTTCAGCGATGCATAGTAGCCATCTTCCAGGATATGATCGAGACATCTATGGAGGTCTTCATGGATGACTTTTCAGTTTATGATAGCTCATTTGACCATTGGTTGCTTAATTTAGAGAGAATGTTAAAGAGTTGTACTGAGATGAAGTTGATGCTGAATTGGGAGAAGTATCACTTCATGGTAACTGAAGGGATTCTGTTAGGGCATAAGATCTCTAGAGATGGTATAGAGGTTGATAGAGCAAAGATTGACACCATTAGTATACTTCCATCACCCACTAGTGTCAAATCCATTCGCAGTTTTCTTGGTCATGTACGTTTCTATAGGCGTTTCATTAAGGATTTCTCAAAAATCACATGCCCCGTGACTCGTCTCATCATTAAGGGGTTGATAAGGACTGTCTTAAGGCCTTCAATTTCTTAAAGAAACGCTTGGTTAGTGCTCCTATCTTAGTTTCACCCGACTGGAGCTTACCCTTTGAGCTCATACGTGATGCGAGTGATTACACAGTTGGGGGACTCTTAGGGCAAAGGAGAGACAAACACTTCCACCCGATCTACTCTACGATTAAGACCCTTAATGATGCTCAGGAAAATCACATGACTATCGAGAAGGAGCTTCTAGCAGTTGTTTTTTCCTTTGATAACTTTCGTCCAAATCTTGTGCTTTCTAAAACCACCATTTTTACTGACCACTCGGCTTTGCTGTGACATTTGTGTCTTTCAATCATCGTACAACTCCGAAAAACTTCATAATCAATGAAACATTGTATTTTGATTCCAAGATTTTATAATTAACTATGACAATTTCACGTTTTAGTCCTTGTTCAACTTCATTCACTCAAACCTTTTTTGGAGGTGAAATCGTAAACTATTATGCAAAACGTAATCAGTTTAACGCGACGTACATTCTGGAACGATGAAATAAGTTAAACATACCCTAAATACCTTTTACATAACTTAGAAATAAGTTTTGAGGGGTTCGGTATGGCAAAAACATGTTTATTCGAGCTCAGGGACTATTTGCGTCAAACTGCGAAAGTCTGCCGATTCTCGTATATTTGAATACGGACATGATACACACTTCAAAAAATTTTTGTAATCTTTAAAACCTTGTATTTTATTGATAAGAATGCAAAAATATAATTCATTGCACAATTTCGGTCGTTTTCGCGTTCGTTAAAGCGTTCGTCGTAATTAAGCGAAAAACGCAACCGTACAACCGAATGAACCGACATCCATGACATTTTTGTGCATAATTCATGTTAAATATGCTTTAACTTCCTTATGGAGCCTAAAAATGGGGTTAACGGGTGTTAGAAGTGTCGAAACGCGATGAAACAAGTCCAGGGGCCAAAACTGTCAACATGTGAAATTTCTGCCTCTGCTGTCCATTTACGGACCATGTATACAGACCCTTTGCGTTCCGTAAACAGGTCCGAGACCTGCTGTTTTGATCAGCTAATGGTTTTAACATGTGTGGAGGCCAAGTTTGAGTATTCTCCAAGCATAAACCTGCAAAGGACATGTGTTTTAATCCCCTTACAAGCTTGGAGCATGTGGCATGATCTTATGCACCTCCAATTGCTATAAATAGCAAGTTCTTCCAACCTCACAACTTGCTCATTTTCCTCTTCTCATCTCATCTGCTCTAATTTGGAGTTTTCTTCTAATTGGAGGCCTCCTATTGAGTATTCTTGCCATCCTAGAACACAAGTAAGTGTTCTTTCCTAGTCTTGTTCATTATTGTCACACCCCGACCACGTAAAACAACAAATCGTGGCGAAAACGTCGGGGAGTGTTGTAACAGAATTATTGCTTCACAACCATGGAATACAAAAAGTTTCGTTTTATTTATTCATTAAGTAATTTACATTGTTTTAACACGAAACAAACAAGTTACATATCGACTATCACTGTTATTATGTCACTAAGGCCTCGTCCAGATCCTATGTGACTCATCCATCCTAGCAATCAACATCAAGCAACAACACCTGAAACATATGTAAAAACAAAGTCAGCAAAGAAATGCTGGCGAGCACATAGGTTTTATAGGAGTGTCGGATTCATGGCTAGTTTACATGTTGCAATACCTTATTATAACTTTGTTTTGAAAAGAGTATAGTATTGCAACATAATTAACCAACTCAAATCAAGCGGGTTATAATTTATAAAACCTCGTAGCCATGATTCTTAACCCAAAAACATTTGTTTTAATAAAACAAATTGTAAAACATCTCATATTAACTCGTTAATAAATCTCGTATGATTATCCTTTTGAAAACATCGTTATGTGACATCGTTTACCCAAGTGAACCAGATAACGCCACGGTATGTAATATGTTGAAAACACTTATATATAAGAAGTACCAGCGGCGTATCTACCATGTTTTCACCATATTACACCTGTCCCGTTATCTAAACACTTAACCAAAAACCAATCGTTTATCCCATTTGTTTAAATTGTTTAAATCGTTTCCAAATCCTTAACTCGTTTAAATCATCCTCGTTTTAATTGTGAAAACTATTTATAGTCGTCTCACTAATAACATTCAAACCTTCGTGACTCGATTATCTCGCTTCTCGTATTAACAAACCACCAAAGGGTAAGTTAACAATCACAGATTCAGTCATTACCCACCTAACCCACACATAACCATGGGTGCAGTCTGATAACGGGATTTGTCAGATCCTATGGTATCATAACCTAATACTGGTCGGTTCGGCCAAAATTAATGAATGTCATTCGTTATGTAACTACAACCAACAAGTTCGTTACATTATCGAAAATCGTTACTAGTTTAGTATAAACCCTCTTAATCGTTTTTGAAACCATCGTTAAAATATCGAAATCATTTTGATACATATGAATCACCCCAAAACAATTGAAAACAGTAAAATAGGGGAACTATGTACTCACTTGAAGTGCAAAGTATCTTCAATCAAAAGAACTTCAACAAACTCAAGTAAACCAGAGAAATCAAGAAGCACCTAGTAATCGAATCACTGGTAAATAAATTGACACCTAAATCGGAAGATCGGATAGAATGAGGTCTTGTAAACCAAATGAGTATTGGAACTCATGTGATATAGTTTAACAAAGCCTACATTCTAAATCGGAACCTAACCTAAGTGCTTTCGACCCATTACGACCCATTAAGGTAGCTTACGCTACTTTAACGCATCGTTCGCGCAAACGCGCGTTCGAGACGTCTAACTAGTCCTATGACAAGTATTATATGCCTAAACATGTTTAAATATGTTGCATAATCAGTTACGTGACAAAAGTTTATGTTACATATGCTTAAATACAAATTATACATGAAAAGGGCATTTTGGTCATTTACCTAAGGCATATAAACTACTTATCATACAACTAATTAAACCTATGTGACCATAAGGTATAACCTCGGAAGGTTATTTCCTATGCAACTATGGTCACTAAACATGCTTGGTCGGATCCTAATGATCGACCAAACGGGCTGAGTTCGAAAGTCTAAGCGGGTATTTAGTCCGCTTGACTTGCGACTCTACACAAGCACTAAACTAAAAGTGACGAGCTAAACATGCTACAACATGTTTAGTTAAGTTAGAAAACCGGTTTTGGTATCAAAACAAACGGTTTTGAAACCTAAAAGTAGTTTGGTTACAAAATACGCAAGAATACGCATTTTGACCGAAACTACGACTCGTCACTACACCTAATCAACCTGGTAATCAGTAGGTATAGTCACTAGGGACTATAACCATCGTGATTACGCTCACGTTGCAAAGTTCAAATGAACTTTGTGTTGACCATTGACTGGTCAAAGTTGAAAGTCAAACTTAGTTTAACTTTTAAGCTAAAAACGCATAAAAGAACGAAAGAGGACTTACAAAGGGTCCATAGAGATTTGATTCCAAGTATTCTCAGTTATGTAGTGAATAATCACAACAACTTAGAGAAATATCAGATCAAATGTGGTTTGAGAGTTAAGTGGGGGTTGCTATTTATAGTTTTCGTAAGATCGTTAAGATCGTTCCTCGTAAAACGAACTTTAATCTCAGCAGTACAACTCATGCCCACTGATTTACAAAACCATGGGAGCCCAAAATAGCCCATAGTATTTTTCAAAACCGTTGTAATTGCATAAAACCCAGCTGCTGAAACCAGCAGCTTGTTTTGCTGATCTGCAGCTTTTACACTCCCCGCGTAATAGACAGACAGGGGCTACGCGGGCCGCCTGGTCCAAGTTTGACAGAATGTGCAGTTTTGGTCCCTGCACTGCAAAACCTTGGTTTCTGACCCGTTTGAAGCCCGTTAAACCATTTTCAAGGCTCTAAAATGATGCCTAAACATGAGGGACATGAAACATGCTCAAAAATATGCCGGATGTCGGTTCGTTTGGTTGTACGGACGCGATATTCGCTTAATTACGACGAAATGTGCATGAACGCGAAAAACGATCCAACTTACGCGACGAATGGATTTTTCTTATGCCAAACACTAAAATAAAATATTTTAATGCTTAAATAAATTTTTGGATATCCGGATATATTCAGAACGTAAGATATGCGCGAAAATGCAAACTTGTGCACTTTTTGACGCTTTTAGTCCCTATTGATCAATAAAGTTTATTTTAGCATACCGAACCCCTCAAAGCCCATTTCTAGGCTATGTAAAGGATATTTAGGGTATCTTTAACTTATGATCATGTTCCGGAATGTTCGTTACTATACAAATCGGTATAGTTTCACAGTTTGACACAATTAGTCCCTACGATCGAATAGACTTGTTTTCAACACACCGAACCATCCAAAACTTATTTCTAAGTTATGTGAAGGTTATTTAAGGTATTTTAAGCCTATGTCACTATTCCGGAGTGTTTGTCACATTAAACTGACTGCGTTTACGCACCAGTTTGCGTATAACCTTACAGAAAGCGATTTAAAGCTTGAAATTGGAATCGAATTAAATTGTAAAATAATCAAACACAATTACACATATAATAACACCAAAGCACATTGTTTTATTAATAATTGATATTGTTTTACATTATACAATGATTACAGAGCACAATTGTCACAATTATTTTAGCTTATTTTGAGCTAAAAGTCAAATAGTTGACTTTCTGTTTGACTTTCAGTTCTGACCATAATTGGTCAAGTCAGAGTTCAATTGAACTTTGCAACGTGATTGTAATCACGAAGGTTATAATCCCGTGTGATTACACCTTCTGATTACCACGTTTACTAGTCGAAGTGACGAGTCAAAGTTTCGGTCAAAAATGCACGTTTTGTGCATTTTACGACGGAACTATATTCGGGTATCATCAAATTTTGATACCAAATCAGTTTTTCAACTTAGTTAGACATGTTTTGACATGTCTAACTCATCACTTCTAGTTTAGTGATTATTTAGGGTCGTAAGTCTTGCCCGGTCTTGACCATCGCTTTGACTTTCGAATCCGACCCGTTGGTCGATCTTAGGATCCGACCAAACACATGTATTTGACCATAGTTCTATAGGGAATAACCTACTGAGGTTATACCTTATGGTCATCTCGTTTGGTTAGTTATATGATAAGTCGCTCTTATGTCCTTTGAAAATGACCAAAATGCCCTTTTTGCGCATAAATTCATTTTAAGCATATGTAATCAAATTTTTCACATATAAACCGATGTTATAACATTTTCAAATATGTTTGGGCATTTAAGATTTATTATAGGACATGTTTAACCACCCGAACACGTGTTTACGAAAATGACACGTTAAAGTAGCATAAACTACCTTAACGAGTCATAACGGGTCAAAAGCACTTAGGATCACTTTCAAATCAGAATGTTGAGTTTATTAAATCATACCACATGTGTTCCAACACTCATTTGATTTATAAAACTTCATTCTATCTGATCCTCCAATCTAAATCCCGACATATTATCATAGTTATCCGATATTAGGAGCCACTTGAATCCTTGATCCTTCAAGCTTTGTTTGATCTTTTATAAAAGACTTATACGCAATCCCAAGTGAGTACATAGTCCCCTCTTTTACATTTTCAAATGTTTTAGGGTGAGTCATATGTGCATGTCGTTACTTTCTTGTTTTCATGACATTATACATGCTTTGATTACATAGTACATATAGTACATGATTTCAATTGCATTTTGCTCCATATGTTGACCTAGCATGCCTAGCACATTGATTTCAAAGACACTTTTGCTTCATATGTTGACCTAGCATATCTAGCACATTGATTTCAAAGACATTTTGTTTCGTATGTTGACCTAGCATACCTAGTACATGGTTTTCAAAGACATTTTTCACGACACGCTTACATTGTTCAAGACATATTTGTGCGTTAAATTGGCAATGATACATTCATTAACATTAATCCCGCCGACCGGTAGTATGTTATGGTTTACCATAGGCTTGACAACCCCATTCCCGCTTCTTAGTTTCATTTGGAAGTATCCATTGGGAATGACAGAATTCGATGAACATTTGATAAACCTTTGTCCTTATAAGGGTTTATCCGACAGTCGACAAGGCTTGAACGTATTCGCCAACAATCCATGTATATGTTTACACAATAAAACCAATGGTTTATAAAACAAAACTTTTGATTATACAATACTCTTGTTCATTCAAAACCATTGTTTAATACATGACAAATTGGTTTACGCATGACATTGTTCTACACATGACATTTTGTTTACACAAGGCATTGTTTTTATACGTGACACATTTTATACAAGACATGACATATTTTAGTTATTAAGTTAACCTTGCATTACTTCTTTTAAATCATTTGATTTTCACATGATTTTATAAAAGAAAACATTTTTATAAACGTTCATGGCTACTTTTTAGTTAAACATTTCTTTAAACATTCAAACTCATGAATCTTCACCACAAAACCTATGTTACTCACAGGCATTTTTATGCTGATGTATTTACTTTCACATATGTTTCAGGAACTTATGTTTGACTTTGAGCATGCTCCACATAGGGCGAACTTGGGCCTTAGTGAATTTAAAACCTACAAGACAATTGTTGTATATTATTTTTATTCTACAAGACAATGTAAACAATTAACTCAATAAAACAAAACCTTATGAGCCATGTGTTATGAAACAATTTGTAACGTGACTCCCCAATGTTTTCCCCACGTGTTGTTATATATTACGCGATTGGGTGTTACAATTGCGATTTCTTTTCGCAAAGAAAGATGCAAAACCTCATCTGATAAGATGGATTCTCTTGCTTTCTGAATTCGACATTGAGATTAAAGATAAGAAGGGAGCAGAAAACGTAGCAGCTGATCACCTCTCCCGAATGAAGGATCCGAATAGAGAGGAGATTCATAAGGAGGCGATTGGAGATAAATTCCCTCAAGAATCTATTGATTATATAGAGACTGAGAAGCAAGGTATGCCATGGTTCACTGACTTGGCAAATTACGTAGCTCATGGAGTGGTATTAGAGGGGATGAGGACTTATCAAAATAAGAAGTTCTTCCAGGATGCGAATAGGTTGTTTTCGATAATATGTTTCTATACCGGATGGGAGGTGACAGAATTCTTAGGAGATGTGTGAGTAGTGAGGAAGGATTGGATATTCCTAGGAACTGTCATGAGGGATTGACTGGAGGTCATCACAATCATCACACCACCGCTCAAAAGGTGTTTGAATATGGTTTGTATTGGCCTTCGATGGTGAAGGATGCCCTTGATTTCGTGAAACAGTGTGATGCTTGTCAACGTACTAGTAATATCTCATCCAATGATAAAATGCCTCAAAACCCCATTCAAGTTCTAGAAGTTTTTGATGTTTTGGCATTAATTTCATGGGACCCAGAATGGCTATACCTGATATCAAAAAGCGAGCCCACAAAGCCCTTTTTACATCGGTCCTTGACACACATACACATTAACCATATTAACCACTGTCATGCACCCCTTTTTCGAACCCTTCACCACAAGGAAGTTTTGGTCTTTTATAGAAGACTGATGAAGGATCACCCCTGGATCCCAAAGACACAATAAACCATCAGATCGGCCACACGCTTCAATAAAATCCTAAGAGAATTTTGATCTACCAAAAAAGGAAGAAATATCTAAACACGAAAGATCAGACAACTGCGTTTCTTGCAACGAAATAAATGACACTCCTTCCATGTTCCTGAAATACCTAATCCATTTAGCCTTCCATTTGACCCCCAAACCCCTGATATTAACAGGAGTGACATTCATTGGTTCACCACAATAATACCTTTGGTTAGGATCTGAGTTTTAATGTGTGTGCTTTAGGTATACTAAGTATGTATGAATGGTAGTATAATATGGAATTGCAGTGGAATTATATGAACACACAAATTTGGAAGATATCAAATTGTATTAGTGATTATAATCCAAAGATTACAAGAATGATTTTATACTCCCCCTCAGCCTGATCACTTACTTATGTTTGTACAATAATGATGTCAAGTGATGAAAATGATCTCTAACAGGTGAGATCTATTTATACTAAGTATAAACATTTGTTTGCAATCGGGGCTGACATCACCTTGATAGCGACATCTAACATTCCTAACAGAAAGGATTCTACGGATGTTAGAAACATCTGATGGAATTAACAACTGATTAAATATACTAAACATTTGTTTTGACTAACATTGTTACATTAATAAAGTCTGTTCTTTAAACCTCTGTTGACTACTTCCAAACATTTGTTTAGGCCTAACAGATGTTTGGACTTCACCATAAGTGCTTTGTCTTCAACAGGGCTTTGGCCTTTGAAAAGATGTTTATTCTTCTCCAACAGTACTTTCTAGTATTCAAGAGATCTTTGTAATCTTCAAATCGATGTTTTATTAGTGTTCAAGATTCACTATCTTTGGGTAGAGCTGTAGATCATTTCTTATTTATTTCTTGATCAGAATAGTATGTTTTGGCTTTTGATATCATCTTCTCTTTTGTAGGTCCAACACTCTCCCCTAGAATAGATGATGCCAAAACTTAACTTTATTTGATCATCATTTATTTCTCATCAGCTTCTCTCTAGTCTGCCCTTTGAATTGTAACTCAAATTTTAGTGAGTAACTATCTTTTGGATCTCTTTCGATTTCAAGACCCAGTAGGTCTTGTAGATCTTCATTCTTAAGGCCAAAGGCACTATTCATGGAAATCTTTTTTACATCATCATTATCCCTTAGCAGAGTTAATTCATGGCTTGTCTTATCAGACTTCCACTTTAGATTTTTGAGGCTTGATGAATTTCTTGGGCCAAAAGTTATTTAAATTGAGTTTGGGGAAACTGGACTTCCCAAAATTTTACCAAGTAGATCTTATGGATTTGCATCTGGATGCCCATACATTAGCTCAATTCTGATTCTTTTTTTCCTGAGCTTATCTTGATACATCTTCATATCTTCTATTGACATCTTTTTTTTTTTAATTTTGAGATAGCTTCTTGCAGCTGTTGAGATGCTCTTTGCAGATGGAAGCTCTGAAGGATCAAACAATGTTTTGATGGGGAAGTCTACTTGTTCATAATCTGGCTTTCCTATGACTCAGGGATCTTTTTTTCTTAAAATTTCAAACTTCGTATAATTCTCTGTGATTGTTGGCTCATCCCATTTTTCCATTGATCTCATTGTGCCAAAGTTGCCTACAACCATTTCTTCCTTCATCCTCTTCAACTACAAGGCATTTTTATCATTTGGTCCTTTTTCTCACTCTCCAGTTGGGAGCTGTTGGTTTAATTTCTCTATTTATGAGCAACTTTTCAATCCTTAAGATTTCATCAAGTAAGGATTCAGTTGACCATCCTGCAATTTGTGCTATGGTTGCTTTATATGGTTTCTTTTTCATGATGTGATCAGATAGTCTTCTCTTAATGATCTTCTGAGATTAAGGTCATTAACTGGACCATGAGAAAGTTTGTTATTGACATGCTTTGCATAATCTTCTAGAATAATTACTTTAACGAATTCTTTAGATAAGATTTGTTGAGCCTCTTTATCTTCATTTCCTTTACTTTTTCTACAGCAATCCTTTCAGCATGTTTTAGCTTTGGCTCCAGATATTCTTTGACATTTGTAGGCTTTGGAAAGTTTTGTAAAGAAGGGAAGGAGAGTTGGCTTGGGTCAGATGTGGAATAGTAGGAGTATATTTCTTGTGATATAGTTGTCAACTCCAATGGATGTGCAGTGGTGATAAGTGTTGTGGTGGTAGTTGATGGGATTGATAGTGAAATTGATGATGTGGTTTTAATGGGTGAGGCTTGAGGTCTTTCTTCATCATCATATTGGAATATTAACTTAGCTTTTCATTTTCTGGTTTGTATTGTGGGTGTTTTGGTGATAAGAAGACCAGCAGGGGCCTTTTAGGAAGTAGGGTTGACTAGTTCTGGTAATGTGCTAAGTGTTGTTGTAGTTGTAACATATGTTGTCACTTTTGTAATGGCAACAGATGTTTGGATAGGTTGATCAATGGTTTTAGTAGTATTAGTGGTTTGTGAAGTAGTGGTTGATTTTGAGGAAATAGTGGAAGTTTCAATAGACCTTTGAGGTCCTTGTCTTGCAGGTTGCCTTCTTATGGAGGCATCTGTTGAAGATCCTAGATTATCTGGAACTCTGTTTCTTTCAAGGATCTCTTGCACTGTTAGAGCATTGTTAGCTTCTCTTGTGTCTTTCCTCTTCTCATTTTCAATGGCATTTTCTTTAGCCTTTTTGGTTGTAGAGGTGTCAGGCTTCTTATGAGCTCTTTTGACAGGAGGAGGAAGCTTTAGCATGCTATCATTCTCCCTCTTTTGGTACCATCTTTTAGATACCTGGGTTTTGGAGTGACGTGATGCGAGCCTGGTATAATTTTTAGTGTATTTTTAAGCACTTTACTCGTTTATCAAGCTTTAATTTATATAACACTATATAACACAATCACTCTCTACAACATGCTAGGACAAGTGCACCCATCGTTGGCGTAGTATAATGATGGTAACATACCGACGTCGTCCAAGGACACAAGTTCTTTTAATACCGGAATATCGTCAATGTCTAATCTAATCAAATTTTTAGGAAAAAGAAGTTTCGTAACTAAAACTAAAGAAAGAAACTAAAATAATAAAAGAAACAAATAGACAAGATAAAATCACTTAGTTCCGACTTATCTTTTACATATCCTTAGATGATTTCCACACTTTAGGTTTTTAAGAGATTATCTAAGTTATAGTGCATGTCCCTCTTTTGGAGGCAACGCGATCCTCGGACATATTGGCCTAAGTGAGCAAGGATACAGTCCCCCAAGGTCGGAAATTGAAAAATAATTAAGTTATTAATGCAAAATGTTGCATGTCCATCTTTTGGAGGCAACGCTACCCTCGGCCATATTGGTCTGAGTCAGCAGGGATACAGTCCCGCAAGGCCGGTTTAAAGTTTTATCAGTAGCTTGTTTATACGGGATTTAAGTTGTTCATACTTCCCCCAATTTGATGCTATTTGCCTCAAGAGAAGTCCTAATAAGCTTGAATCAAGTACTCGCATGATCTATACACTGAGCGAGGCAAGAACTTTACCCAAACCACCCTTCAAACCCCCTTCCAGGCAGTTAACGTGCTTTATATAGACCGTAAAGACACAAATGAGTGAATCAACAAAACATGAAGATATGATAGAATAAAGTTCACTTCAATATAAAAAACTAGTTATTAAAGTCATTAATAAATACCCAATTACAAAGTTAACTAAAGCTTGGAAATCAAAAGTAATACATAAAGGATTTGTCTTCACCAAGTGATGTAAGAGATTATCCAAGCATGGCTTTTGTTTGAGAAAAACTCTTACAATCAATCTTGGATCTCGAGATTACTACACACTCTAAAGATAGATGATGGAGGAATATGGTGGATGATGGTGGTATTGTGGTGGTGGAGTGGTGGCAGGTGTGAGAGAAATGGTTTGCCAAGGGATGGATTGCAAATAAACCAAGCACCCATATTGATAGCTGGAAACCGGCCTTTCACACGGCCCCGTGCCCAAGGGGCACGGCCCCATGACTTCTTCTTTTTTTTCTTCATTTAATGAGTTGTGTCAGTTCGTATGCTCACACGACCCTGATGTGTGCAAAATGCAACATATAAATTACATCAATTGTGGCATAAAACTAACCCTTTTTAGTACTAATGTTGGAAAAAGTGTGCTTTTGTCTTCCTTTTGTATTTTCAGGACTAAATGAGCTCAAATTAACAAAAGAAGCAAAAAGGCAGCTAAATCTAACTTAAATACAAGAAAAGGAACAAACGTGGCATGCCCGACCTCCCCGAAAGCATCTTCCCAAGCAAAACAAAACAAGAGAACAGAAGGCTGAACACGCTCCGTGCTCAGTGAACACGGGGGCGTGCCCAAGTGTCAGCATAAAAGACAAAGCTGTAGAAGCTTCTATCGCCCATCACGGGGCCGTGCTCAGCGGACACGGGGCCATGGTCAACTATAAGATTCGCAGAATCTAGGAAAATCTTGATAGTACAGATATGCTTCTGCACACGGGGTCGTGCCCAGCGGACACGGGGCCGTGGTCAACTAATGCAGACAAGAGCAATTAATGAAGACAGAGAAGAAGGATGGACACGGGGCCGTGCCCACTTGACACGGGGCCGTGCCCGAGCTACTGTTCAAGCTATAAATAGGGGTGCTTAGCTCATTTGCAAACCATCCCTTGGCACACCACCTCTCTCACACTTCACCCACCACCCACCACCATCACAACACCATCATCCACCACCATCATCCACCACCATCATCCGTGGTCCATCATAGAGTGTGTGAGTCGTCTCGGGATCCAAGATTGATCGTAAGAGTTCTTGACAATCAAAGGCCATGTTTGCCTAAGTCTCGTACATCACTTGGTGAAGACAAGTGTCTAGTGTAATACTTTTTATTTTTAATCTTTTCGCACTTTTTACTTGGTTATGTATTAATGACTTTAATAACTAGTTTCTTATGTTGAAGGTGATTCTTCCTTATCGTTTGTCCGTGGTGTCTTGGTATTATTTTACTGTCTATATAAAATAAAAGATTTTCACCATTCATATCTCCACGGTCTATATGGAGGTATGTTGGCTACCTGGTCAGGGGTTAAGGGAACGGTTTGGTAAGAGTCTTGCCTTGTTCAGTGTATAGATCCTGCAAGGACCTGGGTCAAATTTAGTAGGACCTCCTTCAATACCCACCGGTATTGGATGGCGGGGGTCCAAACTCTTTGATCCCCTCATATGTAAGCTACTATTAATACTTTAACCCGGCTACTTAAGACTGTATCCCTGCTGATTCAGACTACTTAGTCGAGGGTAACGTCACCTTCAAAAGAGGGGCCTACCATAATATGCATTAATAACTTAATTAATTATCTTTCAATAATCCGACCCTTTAGGATTGTATCCTTGCTGACTCAAACTACTGGGTTGAGGGTAACGTCACCTTCAAAAGAGGGGCCTACTACAATAACTAAGATAATATCTTAAATAGTGTAAAAGTGTGGAAATAATCAAAGGTTACACTAAACACGAGTCGGAGCCAAGTGATTCATCTTGTCTATCTGTTTTTCTTTTATTTTTATTTTTCAGCATTTTAGTTAGTTTTTATTTTTCTTGTTTAAAAACTTTTTTTTTGTTTGATTAGACGTTGAGGATAAACCGGTACTAAAAGCTCTTGTGTCCTTGGACGACCTCGGTATCTTGCCAACACTATACTACGCTCACGATGGGTGCACTTGCCCATATGTGTGTTTGGTGTTAGTAAAATATCGTGTTTTATAAATTTAAAACTTGACTAACGTGTAAAAAGGGCTTAAAATATACTTAAATTTATATACCACCACACACGCATCAACCCCGTGTGTCAGAGGCACAGACCTATGGTCTTGTGCTTGCTATATTATAGGAGATTTTGCATATCTAGGAGTTGACCATGGCCCGTGTCCATGAGATACGGCCTCGTGTCTCTTGTCTGCTTTTGTTTATCTTTTCTTGATGGACTCTAGAGTGGGGCACGACCCCGTGCTTGTCTTCTGTTTTGTTGTTTTTGGTATTAGGGTGAAGCTTGGAGGGTCGGTATGATGTGTCAACTTCTCTTCTTTTGTATTTACATTGGTTTTTGTCGTTAATTTGTTCATTTTGTACATTTAAGCTCTTTTAAATCAAAAGTATACAAAAAACACACTTTTTCTGACGTTAGTACATAAAAGGGTTGATTTTATACCTTATTTGATACAATTTATATGTTGCATTTTGCGCATATCAAATATCCCCACACTTGAATCTTTGCTTGTCCTCAAGCAAAACTCTTTAATATGGCTTACACACCCAAATGGAATAGGTAGAGAAGAAGTCTTTTTTCGGTTTACTTTAGAGTGTCGGGAATCCAAGTTCTTTTTATTCTTGTTTTTATTTTATTTGCATTTCTATTCAACGTGATTTCTTTAAAACTCTTTTTAAGAAAAATATATATTTTTAGGCATAACATGCCTTTTAAAATTTAATTAAGCTATATACAAATTCACACACCTCACAAGTGATCACTCAACACTCGGCCGAAAATGTATAAGTGAAACGCTCAGTCCCGGTATGGAACTTACTCCTACCATATGCTTGACAAATAATCAAACCTCCTACTTTTTGACATAATCCTTGTAAGTATCAAGAGAACTTTAAAAAGGATAGGTTTTGGCTAGGGGTAGGGATTTTTATTTGAAAAGTGGCTAAAGGCGTAAAAATATAGGTTTTCTATCGAAAATTTACTTGTTTGTGACTTAGATGCAAACTAAAGATTTATAAACTAGAAGTTTGCTTAGTTTATTTCAAGCAACTAACGATTTTTTTATAGAACAAAGTATTCACAATATAACTAAGTCATATTTTTATATTTTTCAAAAGAACCTAATTTTTAGTACAACAAAAGGTGTAAAAATAAAAAGGTTTAGGGTAATGGGTGATTATTGCAAAATTTGTATTTTGTGGGTTTTGAAACAAAAGGTTTAGGCTCAAAGGAGTTAACTAGGGGATTTTTGTTTTGGTAGGGAGAAACGAAGGTTGAAACGAAAAAGGGTTATAGACATAATACCTCAATCATTTACTTACTTAGATTAGTTCCTAAGGACCGAGAATGTATTGTCTTGTCAAGTTCTAGATTCGTACAAACCATACGGGCTATCACACAAGAAATAAAAAGTGAGCATTTAGTAAAGATATGATATTGAATGCTCGGTAAAGGCTTAAAACTCACAATTTGTTGAAAAGGGTAAAAGGTGTGAAAATGTATATACAACCAAATTTTAAAAAGTTTGTCATGCCTTTTTATGAATTTTTCTTATATGGTTCTTTTTATCACAGCGGTATCGGTTGTAAACTTGTAAAAACAAGAATTTTTAGAACTTGGTTTTTGAACTTAAACTAAAAACAAGACAAATAAAATAAATAACAAAAAATATTTTGAAAAAAAAATTGTCTCGGGGGGGTCTTATGTTTACGTGCATAGGGCCAGAAACAAAATTGTTTTAGCAGGGTAGAGACACGGGGGCGTGCTTACCTTACACGGAGCCAGGCTGAACTTACTGTAATGAAGATCTCGAGTCGGGGGGTCTTCTGTTTACGTGCATAGGACTCTGGTGTAACGTATTCCATCTTTCCTCATCATTCCACAAGTTATAAACACCAAATGTCATTCCATTAAAACCATCCATCATTCGATTACAACCTAGAAAAATAAAAATAGAAATACAAACTAGATTTAAGTCCTAATAGATAGATTTTAGTAGATTCCCCAAAAGATTTAAACCAAATAGCTCTTCCCTAAATAAAACAATGAAAGATCAACAAAAACCCGAAACTAGTTTTCGGTTAATAAGGGCTTCGAGCTATTTCCAGGTGTGCTCCCTCAAAGATCGTTGAGCATTTCCTCAATCTCCATTGGTAGGAAGATGAACGACTCATAGTCAATGTCCTCTTGTGGGAGAGGATCGGTAGCTACTGGAACCTCATAAAAGGCACCAATGGGAGGTTCTATTGGTATCTCATCCCACCCATTAGGGTTAACAACCTCATGAGCGAGGTTCCAATCGCCTTGTGGGAGGATTGGATCTATAGGGGGCACCACCAAAATATTCAGCCTTTGGTGTAGTAGGTTGATTTCCCTAAAGCTACTCTCCAAGGCTAGTGTGAGGTAAT
Source organism: Helianthus tuberosus (assembly GCA_030545235.1). Lineage (NCBI taxonomy): Eukaryota > Viridiplantae > Streptophyta > Magnoliopsida > Asterales > Asteraceae > Helianthus > Helianthus tuberosus. The sequence continues at coordinate 122,716,821 of CM060358.1, read as the reverse complement.
TCACTCGGTCGATGAGGACCTCCTCCACCGTTATCATCTCCTCGATGGACTCTCCTAGTGCGCACATATAGCGGACAAGGGTTACCTCAAGTGAGAGCCATCTTCCCCTTCTGTTGTTGTGTGAGCTTGTTGATGAAGTACTGCTCTGTTGGCTCGACATGCTAGTTTAAACAAGACAAACCATTAAAGTTTGGACTTGCAGACAAGTCACACGGCCCCATGTTGCTTCAATAGTTCTGATTTTTCAACCCAAGAACTCTTATTTCAAGTTAAAATCCTTTGGTGTTTTACATTTCTAATCGTAAATAACTTAAAATAATGTTATAAAATAGTAGTTTTGCAAAATTTTAGGCTAAAAATCATGCTTTACTTCTAACAATTGAAGTTTTGAAGCTTGAAGCTTCAATGGAGGTTGTTGCAGGTTTAAGTAGAAGAAATATGACTAAAACTGGCAAAGACAAGAAGATTTAAGGAAACCGTTTTAAGAACATACTTTTTTTTTGTATGTGTGTGAAATCTAGAAGGATCTTTTTCTTATGAATGGGTCCAAACATTCTACTCATGGCTGAGTTTATAGAAAGTGACAACACATTTGCACGGCCCCGTGTCTGGGAGGCACAGCCCCGTGTCATTTATAACGAGTCAAAGAATGTTATCCGCTAGTGAGCATGGGCCATGCCAAGGGAGGCACGACCCCGTGTTGGACTAGTACGGGAGGCACGACCCCGTGTTTGTCTAACACGCCTCATGTATGGAGAGCAGAGGAAGCACGACCCCGTGATTGTGGAACACAGCCTCGTGCTTGTGGAACACGACCCCGTTTTTAATTAGGGATTATGAAATTTTGTCTAATTTTTAATGATTATTTTATTATCAGGGGGTTCCTTACTGGTCGAGACAACACCTAAGTGTTGTATGAACCTTAGGCTCTTGTGCGGGATACGAAAACGCAAGAGGTTATTGGAAAGAAAGAAATCTAAGTTGTGATCAGGTGGGCGGAACCAACCTTTATTTGCCTTTTCCAGGCTCTTGTTAAAGATGGTGTGAGTCGACTCGTTCTGGTCTATAAAGTCGTTGGCGCAAGACGCTGAGAAGTCCTTCATTGCATGGTCTTTACAGGGACGACTATCGCTTTCGTGTGCACAAGGGTTTAAGGTAGACGCGATGGCTTGGTGTTGTCTTCTCCTGAATGTGTTTCGATCGAACCACTTTTTGATTCTTCACCGTCTTTATTATCCTCTGATGAATATCGTGCCTTCATCATGGATTCTATTTCTTTGAGTTTCGGTATAATTCTCTTTTCTATTTGACATAGGTCTTCCAAAGTTATGTCTTTCAGAAAAGAGGTTTGATGGAATTCAGGTGGACGCCAGTTATTATTTTTACTCCCGCCCATCTTAAGGTGATCATCACAGGAAAACGATGGGTCTATTATGTAGTAAGAATCAAATTTAAAATGGGGCATTCTAAATCTTGATGGAATCCGCCACATAATTGGCACCATTCACCGTAAGAGTGGCAGGAGAAAAAATAATCATTAACATCCATATTCGCCGGATGAGGTTTTGACCGTTAGGATCAAACGGTCCTGTTTTCTAGAAATTGTTAATAGACACGTCCCCGTGTGGGTGTCACACGGCCCCATGTTGCAGCTTCTGTCTGGCAGAAAACAAAGTTTTAAGTTACTAGAATGAGGCATGGTCCCGTGTGGGATTAGGCATGGCCCCGTGCTGAATCTGCAGAAAGTAGAGAAAATGGAGAAAAAGAAGAAAAAACTAAAAAGAAAAATAAAGAAGATTAAAAATGATTAGGCCGTTGATTTTAAACTTCTTAAAATCCTTGTGTCGCCAGCAACGGCGCCAAAAACTTGACGTGATGCGAGCGTGGTATAATTTTTAGTATACTTTTAAGCACTTTTACTCGTTTATCAAGCTTTAAATTTATAAAACACGATATAACACAGTCACTCTCTACAACACGCTAGGGCAAGTGCACCCATCGTTGGCGTAGTATAGTGATGGTAAAATACCGAGGTCGTCCAAGGACACAAGAGCTTTTAATACCGAAATATCGTCAGCGTCGAATCTAATCAAATTTTTAGGAAAAAGATGTTTAGTAATTAAAAGTAAGGAAAGAAACAAAAATATTAAAAAGAAACAAATAAACAAGATAGAATCACTTGGTTCCTACTCTTCTTTTACGTATCCTTTGATGATTTCCGCACTTTGGGTTTTTTAAGAGATTATCTTAGTTATAGTGGCGTGTCCCTCTTTTGGAGGCAACGCTACCCTCAGTCATATTGGTCTTAGTCAGCAGCGATACAGTCCCGCAAGGCCGAAATATTGAAAGATAATTAAGTAAGTTATTAATGAAAAATGTGGCATGTCCTTCTTTTGGAGGCAACGCTACCCTCGACCATATTGGTCTGAGTCAGCAAGGATAAAGTCCCGCAAGGCCGGTTTAATGATTTTATAGTAGTTTATTTATAGGGGATTCAAGCCGTTGTTACTTCCCCCAATTTGATGCTATCTGCCTCAAGAGAAGTTCTAATAAGCTTGAATCAAGTCCTCACAGGATTTATATACTAAACGAGGCAAGAACTGTACCCAAACCACCCTTCTAGGCAGTTAACACGCTTTATATAGACCGTAAAGACACGAATGAGTGAATCAACAAAACATGAATAGATGATAGAAATGATTAAGTAAAGTCCACCTTCAATATAAAAACTAGTTATTAAAGTCATTAATACAAACCCAAATAAAAAGTTACCAACGCTTGGAAATCAAAAGTAACACATAAAATATTTTTCTTCACCAAGTGATGTAAGAGATTATCCAAGCATGGCCTTTGTTTGACAAAAACTCTTATTATCGATCATGGATCCCGAGACTACTACACACTCTAAAGATGGATGATGGAGGAATGTGCTGGATGATGGTGGTATTGTGGTGGTGGAGTGGTGGCAGGTGTGAGAGAAGTGGTTTTCCAAGAGATGGATTGCAAATGAACTAAGAACCACTATTTATAGCTGGACACAGGCCTTTCACACAACCACGTGTCCAAGGGGCGCGGCCCCATTTCTTCTTCTTCTCTGTCTTCATTAAATGAGTTGTGTTAGCTCGTATGCTCGCATGGCCCCGTGTGTTAGAGGAACGGCCCCGTGGTCTTGTGTTTGCTGTACTATAGAAGAATTTGCATATATGGGAGTTGACCACGACCCCTGTCCATAGGACACAGCCCCGTGTCTCTTGTATGCTTCTGTTTGTCTTTTTTTCATAGACTCTAGAGTGGGGCACGACCCCGTGCTTGTCTCCTATTTTGTTGTTTTTGGTTTTAGGGTGAAGCTTGGAGGGTCGGTATGATGTGTCAACTTCTCTTCTTTTGTATTTTTGTTGGTTTTTTCCGTTAATTGTATATTTAAGCTCTTTTAATCCTGAAAATCAAAAGTATACAAAGAAACGCATTTTTCCAACATTAGTACATAAAAGGGTTGATTTTATACCTTGTTTGATATAATTTATATGTTGCGTTTTGCGCATATCATGGAGCAGTGCTTGTTTTTTGAAGGAGGTAATCTTTGACGGCTTTGATCTTTGCTTGTGTATGTTTGTTCCTTGCTTCAATCATAATCCTGATCATCTCTATATGCATATTGTTAGTGGCATCAGTAGACTGCTTTGGGAGTTGGAGATAGGGTTGTGCATGAGACCATATCTTCTCTGCAAGTTCAACATTTTTTGGTGGATCCCCTATTCTTGTACGACTATCCATTTGTGAGGATATGTGAGGAGTTTGGATAGGTGGTGATGTTTGCATCTGTTATGAGGAAGTGACAACAGATGTTAGTTGCATTTGTGTTACAGTGGGCTCCTCTGGCATCTCAACCTTCAGAGTTAACTGTTTTGCTTGTTTGGCTTTTCAGATTGGAATGGATTTTGTGGATTTTGTTGATGTGAGTACCATAGTGGGGGCTTGTGTATTGTGGGCATCAGGAGCAGTGGGCTCGGTAGTTCTAACCTTTTTTAAAACATTTTATTCCTCGGCATTTTCTTAACTGGTCATCATGCGAGTAAAAGTTTCATTTGAAAGATTGTTTATCTTAAGGACTTTACACTGTTCAAAAATGTTTTGAGCTAAAACCTTTTGCAGGTAAAAGCTAAGCAGCCTTGGATACAAGATGAAGGCTCTAGCAGTACCTTTCTTAATGGTCTTCACATTTGCTACCATGTTCGTAAACAGTGTTTAGAATAGCTTTTAATTTGCATTTGTCAAAATAGCATATCCCAAATACTGAGCTTTTAAAGGTATTTCATTAAAAGCGGTGATTTTTGCTAACACGCATGTCGAGAGGTATGGAAAACGAATTTCATTTCTGGTGGAAAGTAAGGTTTTAAAATGTTGCTCCCACCATTTCTGCATCATACCCTCTTTAAATGAACTCATTTTGAAGAACATTTTTTGAGAAAGTATCTATACATGCCTCATCTTTAGGGTTGAAAGTGGTGGATATGGATTGTGGATTGATCTGGATGTCTACACCATCAACTTTTGAGATAATTGTAAAAGGCTTTTTATCTCAAAGCAAAACTACTAATTTTGCCCAAAACTTTTTCAGTGTATCAACGTAGATGGGTGCATCAACAATCGAAATATTGTCATGTTTGACAAGATATGGTAGATAGTTATGTTAAGATTTAAGTGTGAGTTCCAATTTTGGAAGATCGTGAATGATTGTAGATGAATGGATGATGATGAATTTTTTTTTTTTGAGAATTAGTGGGTTTTGAATTTTGAAAATGGTAAGGGAAAACTGTGTTTGAGTTAGAGTTTATATATGGTTTTGAAAAAAGTGATGCTGACGTGGCCAAGGTTGGTTTGAAATGTCCGACGTGGTAAGCATTTGTTTGTATTTTGAAAGATCTGTTTGTAAAGATCTGTTCCACGTATAACCTCTATTTTGAGTATCGAAACCACTGTTATTTATTAACAGTGGTTGGGTTGGGAAACAACTGTTAGCTAATATGTTAATTTAGTCAACCGATGATAGAAAACAGTGGTTATTAAACAATAGTGGTTCACTTGAGACAAATAGATTTTTAAACCACTAAAACAGTGGTTTTACTCCTTTGAACAGAGTTTATGGTTTTATTGATTTTTAAAAACAATCTTTTTCATATTTTTGAACAAATTTTTGGTATTTTTCTAAAACATATTAATGCTTTTAAAGAAGGAGTTTTGAATTTTTGAATTTTGATATTTTTGTATTTTGTCCTTTTGCAAGGAGCAATCCACTATTAGCAGTTTTAAAATGTCAACAGATACACCCTCCACAGCAGTAATGGGTCAGTTTGGAAGTGAGCCCAAAGCCATATCCGCCTTGGTATTGGTCTTTTCTTTCACATGATCATCTCTTTGAGGATGGTCTTTCGTAAGAATCAGTTTTTGAACCATTTCCATCAGTTGCTGTTGACTTTCTGCAAGTGCTTTGACACTTAATCGGTCAGTTTGGAAGTGAGCCTAAAGCCTTATCTGCTTTGGTTTTGGTCTTTTCTTTCACATAATCATCTCTTTGAGGATTGTCTTTTGTAAGAATCAATTTTTGAACCATTGCATCAGTTGTTGTTAACTTTCTGCAAGTGCTTTGACACTTGGGTCAACAAATGTTTGACCATTCCCAATGAGTTAATTATATCCATGAGGGTATCTATTCACTCTTAGTTTTTAGGGCATTTTGACAAACTCATCATACTGATAAGGTATTTTATGGTAAGTTGGTTGCCCATACCCTCTTGGATATTTGTTTGATGGTGGTGCATCTATGACTTAAACTTCCCTATGAAAAGGGTTTTGGTTCAAAACTCTAGTTACAAATGTCTGAACAAACTCAAATTTCTCAGGAGTTGATTGTTGTTTTCTTTTGTATGAACCAATTCCTTGAGTGACAAATGCTTTATCTTTGACCCAATTTCTCTTGATGACATAGGATTTAAGATAGAAACATTACTATGCTCTTACATGATTGTTTTTGCCGCAGATGGTGCACTCAGGTTTTGACTCACAAATATTGTTTCCTCTATTTATATCATAAGCTTTTAAATGAAATTAGTTTTAAGCTATATGATTTGTATTTTTACAGAAATCACAAAAAAGATTTGTGGCTTTGTCTTTCTTATTACCTTTGTCTTTCTTTTTAGAAACATATGTTTGACTATCTATTTGAGAATTGGTAAGAGGGATGACTTTTACCTTTGGTGTTTTGAGTCCATCAGTGTGACACCTGGGTCACTGCGACCATCAAACAAATACTGTATCAATGAAATATTGTATTTCATACTTGGGATTTGTATAAATATGTGTATCCTTTGCACATATCAATTCTTGTTCGATTTCAAGCTTTAAATCGCTTTCTGGAAGGTTATACGCTCACTGATGCGTAAATATAACTCGTTTAATGCAACGAACACTCTGGAATAGTGAAATAGGCTTAACATACCTTAAATAACCTTTACATAACTTAGAAATATGTTTTGAAGGCTTTGGTATGGCAAAATCGAGTTAAATTGCTTACAGGGACTAAAGTTGACAAACTGCGAAAGTATGCCAATTTGAACTGTAACAGACATTCCTGATCATGGCCATAAGTTAAACATTCCATAAATATCCTTTACATAGCTTAGAAATAGGCTTTGAGGGGTTCGGTGTGCTAAAATAAACTTTTGGGTCATTCAGGGACTAAAAGCGTAAAAAAGTGCACAAGTTTGCACTTTCGCGCATAACTTACGTTCTGAATACATCCGGACATCCAAAAATTTATGTAAGCACTATAATATTATGCTTTAGTGTTTGGCTTGTCAAAAATCCATTCGTCACGCAATTTGGGTCGTTTTTCGCGCTTATGCGCATTCCGTCGTAATTAACCGAACATCGCGATCGTACGACCAAACGAACGTTGGTGACCAACCGGATAATATTTAAATCCCACAAATATTCTGTTATGATTAAAATCTTATTTTAATCAGGTCCGTGTTGAAAAATAAATTAAAACGCCTAAAAACGTTATTTTTCAAAGTTTAAGCGCTTACCGTGTGTTTCTGCGCAACACAGTGCTTCTACTGCAAAACGCAGACAACGGAGCCAGTCCTGGCAACTGAAATTTATTTCAGTAATATCTTGACGAGTTTATTTTTATAGAGTAATAAAAATAATTTAGAACGCCATAAACCGGGATTTAAACGCTAGATAAAATACCCGGTACCCAGTTAAATACCCGTTTTAGCCATATGCCAGGAATATGCTAAGGTATATGCTAAGGAATATGCCAGGAATATGCTTGGAATATGCTAGGAATATGCTTGGAATATGCTAGGAATATGTTAGGAATATGCTTGAAATATGCTAGGAATATTCTATATGGAAAATCCTATAAATATCCAACCCCATCACTTGCAAAAACCCACAAAAATCTGATCTAAAAGCTCTAAGTTGAAGCCATTACTTCATACCTGAGCTATTCGATCAAGATTTACTAGCGGGGACCCTTTGTAAGTGTTCCTTCGTTCTCTTTATTCGTTTAGCGTTAAAAGTCAAACTTTGTTTGACTTTCTGCGTTGACCAGTTTATGGTCAATGCGAAGTTCGTTTGAACTTCATAACGTGAGCGTAATCACGATGGTTATAGTCCCTAGAGACTATACCTACTGATTACCACGTTATCTAGGCTCAGTGACGAGTCGTAGTTTCGGCCAAAATGCGCATTTACGCGTATTTTGTAACCAAACTACTCTTGGGTATCAAAACCATTTGTTTTGATACCAAACCTGTTTTTTAAACTTAGTTAAGCATGTTTTAACATGCTTAGCTCGTCACTTTTAGTTTAAGTGCTTATATAGGGTCGTAAGGTAAGTGATCTAAACAATCGCTTATACTTTCGAACCCGACCCGTTTGGTCGATCATTAGGATCCGACCAAACACATTAGGTGACCATAGTATATAGGGAATAACCTTCCGAGGTTATACCTTATGGTCGCTTCGTTTAAGTAGTTGTATGATAGGTAGTTTATATGCCTTAGGTAAATTACCAAAATGCCCTTTTTACGCCAAAATTCATTTTAAGCATATGTAACATAACTTTTGACATCTAAACTGATTGGGCAACAATATTAGACATGTTAAGGCATATTTTACTTGTCATAGGACTAGTTAGGCAGTCCGAACGCGTTTTACGTGAACGACGCGTTAAAGTAGCATAAGCTAGCTAAACGGGTCGTAATGGGTCGTAAGCACTTAGGTTAGGTTTCATTGTAGTATGTAGGCTTTGTTAAACCATATTACATGAGTTCCCATACTCATTTGGTTTACGAGCCCTCATTCTATCCGATCCTCCGATTTAGGTCCGTTTATTAATGTAGATACCTATATTAGGTACCGTTTGATATTCGTGACCTTCTAGCCTTGCTTGGTGGATATCTGAAGTCTATTGAGCAATCTCAAGTGAGTACATAGACCCCTCTTTTACTGTTTTTCAAACATTTTGGGGTGAAACACATGTGGCTACTTGTTACTTTCGTGCTTTCCTGTTTTCACATCATATACTTGCTATGTTCATTAGTACATTTATAGTACATGATTTCATTACATTTTATGCTATGTATGTCCATTGTGTGCATACTTAGTACACTGTTTTACATTACATTTCATGCTATGTATGCCCATTGTGTGCATACTTAGTACATTGTTTTACATTACATTTCATGCTATGTATGCCCATTGTGTGCATACTTAGTACTTCGTTTTACATTACATTTCATGCTATGTATGCCCATTGTGCGCATACTTAGTACATTGTTTTACATTACATTTCATGCTATGTATGCCCATTATGTGCATACTTAGTACATCGTTTTACATTACATTTCATGCTATGTATGCCCATTGTGTGCATACTTAGTACATTGTTTTACATTACATTCTATGCTATGTATGCCCATTGTGTGCATACTTAGTACATTTGTTATTCATCACATGCTTACATTTTGGTATGACATTTGGTTTGTTTAAATGGGACAATGTACATTCATTAACACCGATCATGCCGCTCGGTAGTAGGTAGTGGTACCATAGGAATTGACAACTCCCATTCCTGAAATCCCGGGTTTGTTTGGATTGGAAGGAATGACCGAATCCGAATACATTTCTAGGTGGACCTTAGACTTTGTGCTAGGGTTTATTCTACAGTCGCAAGGCTTGGATGTATGAATTTTCACAATACCGCATAGATGTTTGTATCAGTATAGTATGCATTTATTACACAAAACATAACTTTGATTTAAACCATGTTTTACTTCAATACCTTGTTTTTGTGCATTTTTCATATGGTTTGGTTGATATATTTCACTTACCATACATAAACATTTTGACATTAATACACACAATTCATGATTTACATTAGACATAGACATTAGACATGGTTTTCACACAAACATTTTGACATTTGATTATACATAAACATTTTACTTTGGTGGTTTGGTTTGAGTAAGTGATTTAAGTAACGAGGCGTGTGTAATATGATACAAGCATGGTGGATACGCCGCTGGTACTTCCTATATATAAGTGCTTGTATGGTATTACATATCGTAGCGTTATTTGAATCATTTCAATTTAGACATATAACATTTTATACAAATAACATACTTTTCACAAGACATTGTTTTACAAAACAACTTATCTTATACAAACTCATTTTACTTGGTTATTTATTTAACCATACTTTATTCTCTTATTTATACATATCATCTGATTTTATCACTTTTCAAATGATTTACAAGACAAAGCAAATTACAAGGTTCATGACTAAACATTTTCTTAAACATAAGTCATGAATTCTATTTTCACAAAACATATGTATCTCACAGGCATTTTTATGCTGACGTACCTATTTTCACATGTGTTTCAGGATATGATGCATATGATTTATCAAGATACACTTAGGCGGACTTGGGCCTTAGTGACAATAAAAGATGCAAGACTAGTTATTTATGTTATATTTCTTTGATTGTCAAGACATTGTAACTCTTTTAATCAATAAAATAATATTTCAATTTCCATGTGTTATGAAACAATGATTCTGTTACAACACTCCCCGACGTTTCCGCCACACTTTGTTGGTTTACGTGGTCGGGGTGTGACAGAAAAGTTGGTATCAGAGCTCATGGTTATAGGGAATTAGGTTATTAGTAATGCTTTGACCTAGTCTATAACCTTCCTAGGACCCTAACGTGAGTTTACTTGCGTTTAGTAATAAAACAATACCGTCACCTATCCTTAGGCGACGACCACAACAAGAACATAAATTTGAAAGCCGTTTTGAAAACTAATCATCTGTTCTAGGATGATTGATTACTAGGTTTTGAACCCTCTGTTATAAGGTTTTTGAACCCCCTTTGAATTTTCAAAACTCTCGTCAAAGTTTTGGGTCCTAAATAGTGTGAACACGTGCAAACTGGAAGAGTGAATGCCTGTACCCTGGGTTTTCTGTCTAAGGCTAGAGTGTTCGTACAAATCCACATAATCGGACCAGTCACTCTTACCTGGGAACTATTGGGGTGAGTGTCCACTTATAGGCGAGCATGTCTTCGCGATACATTATGAGGATCTATTTGCTTTGACTCAGCCTTTGTGTTGTTTGTTTGCTTCGTGGTTCAAACAAATGACCATCACCAATGATTTTGGTCGGTAATTGTAACATCCTATTCTTACCCAATGCCATTTCATTTGTTTTCTCTCTTGTTTCCCCTTTTAGAATGCCTCCACAAGGCGAAAATCAGGTATCTATTGAGGAGCTGGCAGCTGTCATTACACAGCAAATGACTGCTGCAATCCCGAACATCGTTGCTCAATGTAACCAAGCCCTCAACAACAATAATGCCCCCTGCAACTTCAAGACATTCAACTCGGCTAAGCCATCAAAGTTTTCTGGGTCTCAAGGAGCGACTGCACTTCTGCAATGGTTCGAGAGTCTAGAGAGCACCTTCAGGCATGTTTAATGCCCAAATGAGCGAAAGGTAGATTTCGCATCTAGTGTCTTTGAGAAACGAGCTTTGACGTGGTGGAACGGTGTGATGAGAGATAGGGGTGCCGAAGTGGCACTGGCTCAAACGTGGGAAGAACTTCGAGCACTGATGATGAAGGAATTCTGTCCTCGTCACGAGATCAGAGCCTTGGAAAGGGAATTCGACGATCTTAAGCAAGACAGCGGTGAACATCGAGCATACACTGATCGATATGAGGAGCTGAGCCTGTTGTGTCCTACCATGGTTACGCCTTTGGATAAGGCAATCGAAAAATACATTGATGGTCTCCCTTACTCAATTCAGGACATTGTTACTGGTAGTAATCCTACCATAGTTAGACAGGCCATTGAATTATCTGCTACCCTAACCGAATCTCAGATCAGAAAGGGAAAACTTTTTCGGAAAGGCGACAAGAAACAAGCAGCTAATGTTCAGGAGGAAACCAAGGAAAGCAAAACCGAACCTTCTAAGAAGCGTAAGGCTTCGCAGAATTGTGCGATTGCTGCTCAACCCAACCAAAACACCCGCAACCAACCAACTCAACCTCCTGCAAGGAAACCTTATACCGGTACTGCACCGATATGCAACAAATGTAATGCACACCACTTAGCTCACCTACAGTGTCGTTTATGTGCTTCATGTGGGCGACTCTGTCACCTGGCAAATGCTTGTCGATTTACCCCAAACCAAGGTGGTCCAAACCAACCTCAAGTAAATCCTGCTCAAGCTCATTTTCCACCAGGTCCTTGCTTCAACTATGGCGAGATGGGCCATTTCCGAAGAAATTGCCCAAAGCTTGCTAACGCAAATCCACCACAGGGATGAGCATCTGACCGACTAGAAGACAACACCGTTTAGAAATAATCACGTCTTATGTATTATTTTCTTTTGTTGTCAAGGACCATGAAACAGTTGTTATCATTGTTTATAAATAAATCTTTTATTTACATTGCAATGTATTTATGAGGTTGTATGTATAAACAACATATCCCCTGCAATACCGCCAATCAAGGAATCGTATTCCTTGAAAAGCAAACTACCCCCAAATAAATTTTTCTATTTTATGATCTCTTGCATTTTCCACGAAATTCCTAAGTACCCGTTTCTTCCAAGGAAACGAAGTACAAGGCGCAAGTTACAACACTGGACGAATACCCAAAGTACCACTATAAATCCTTAATAGGGTACCTAAGGGTATTTCCGTAAATCCTAAAATTGTTGTGTTCCTTAATTCGAATATTACGTTCCTTTGAAAACAAAATCGAATTTTGGGAGATCTTCCTATCTTTTCGGATAGATCCCAGAGGACATTGAAGTCCATCGACTGGTTTCCATATCCATTTTCAATCGATAACAAGTTAATAACAAATTAATAACCAAGTTAAACAACTATGTGATTATGTGCTTATGTATTCCTTTTTATGTTTTTTTTTTTGGTGTAATCCAAGTTTATGTTATCCAAATCCTCGTAGAATCTTCCATATCTTCGTATGAGGGATTCATAGTAGGATATCCAAAGGTACTACCTTAAATCCTTGATGGGCTTCAAAGTTATAGTTGAAGACATCCTTCGTTGATGTAGTTAAAGATTCCTCTTGAATAGTTTAGTTAAAGAGATTGATTCGTCAATCTAGTTAAAGACATCCTCCGTTGATGTAGTTAAAGATTCCTCTTGAATAGTTTAGTTAAAGAGATTGATTCGTCAATCTAGTTAAAGACATCCTCCGTTGATGTAGTTAAAGATTCCTCTTGGGTAGTTTAGTTAAAGAGATTGATTCGTCAATCTAGTTAAAGACATCCTCCGTTGATGTAGTTAAAGAGATCATTCGTTGATCTAGTTAAAGAGATTGATTCTTCAATCTAGTTAAAGATATCATGTGTTGATATAGTTAAAGAGGCCCTCTGGTGGTCTAGTTCAAGAGATTGTCCGTTGATCTAGTTAATAGATCCTTTGGTGATCTAGTTAAAGAGACTATTGTAGTCTAGTTAAATCACCACAGGATTATTCGTTTGATTTTTTCCCCTACGCATTTTGAAATGAACTGTGCGGACTGAGCAAGGAATTACGTAATTATGGAGGCCTACATAATTATGGAATTCAGTGCACAGAAAACCATAGAAAGTTTTGTCATGTGTTAAGACTGATAGTGACAAGAGTAATGATACGAGAGAAGTCTTGGACCTTGACCGATGTCATTACTTCCCAATCCTGAATTCAAGTTTCCTATGATAAGTCTTCATGGGAAACGTTCTCCTATCCATAGTTTGAAACTCCATGTTTTGCTACTACAAGGACTTCACTTTGAGGGATTAACAATTTCGCTAAGAACCCTATCATGGCCCAGAGTTTTACTTAGGGTTCAAGGGATTCATTCAAAGCGAAAACATCACCGTTGTCCTCACAAGTTTCTCCTAAAATTAAATTTCGGGACGAAATTTCCTAAAGTAGGGGAGACTGTGACACCTGGGTCACTGCGACCATCAAACAAATACTGTATCAATGAAATATTGTATTTCATACTTGGGATTTGTATAAATATGTGTATCCTTTGCACATATCAATTCTTGTTCGATTTCAAGCTTTAAATCGCTTTCTGGAAGGTTATACGCGCACTGATGCGTAAATATAACCCGTTTAATGCAACGAACACTCCGGAATAGTGAAATAGGCTTAACATACTTAAATAACCTTTAAATAACTTAGAAATATGTTTTGAAGGCTTTGGTATGGCAAAATCGAGTTAAATCGCTTACAGGGACTAAAGTTGACAAACTGCGAAAGTATGCCAATTTGAACTGTAACAGACATTCCGGATCATGGCCATAAGTTAAGAATACCATAAATATCCTTTACATAGCTTAGAAATAGGCTTTGAGGGGTTCGGTGTGCTAAAATAAACTTTTGGGTCATTTAGGGAATAAAAGCGTCAAAAAGTGTACAAGTTTGCACTTTCGCGCATAACTTACGTTCTGAATACATCCGGACATCCAAAAATTTATGTAAGCATTATAATATTATTCTTTAGTGTTTGGCTTGTCAAAAATCCATTCGTCAAGCAATTTGGGTCGTTTTTCGCGCTTATGCGCATTCCGTCGTAATTAACCGAACATCGCGATCGTACGACCAAACGAACGTTGGTGACCGACCGGATAATATTTAAATCCCACAAATATTCTGTTATGATTAAAATCTTATTTTAATCAGGTCCGTGTTGAAAAATAAATTAAAACGCCTAAAAACAATATTTTTCAAAGTTTAAGCGCGTACCGTGTGTTTCTGCGCAACACAGTGCTTCTACTGCAAAACGCAGACAACGCAGTCAGTCCTGGCAACTGAAATTTATTTCAGTAATATCTTGACGAGTTTATTTTTATAGAGTAATAAAAATAATTTAGAACGCCATAAACCGGGATTTAAACGCTAGATAAAATACCCGGTACCCAGTTAAATACCCGTTTTAGCCATATGCCAGGAATATGCTAAGGTATATGCTAAGGAATATGCCAGGAATATGCTTGGAATATGCTAGGAATATGCTTGGAATATGCTAGGAATATGCTAGGAATATGCTTGGAATATGCTAGGAATATGCTTGGAATATGCTAGAAATATTCTATATGGAAAATCCTATAAATACCCAACCCCATCACTTGCAAAAACCCACAAAAATCTGATCTAAAAGCTCTAAGTTGAAGCCATTACTTCATACCTGAGCTATTCGATCAAGATTTACTAGCGGGGACCCTTTGTAAGTGTTCCTTCGTTCTCTTTATTCGTTTAGTGTTAAAAGTCAAACTTTGTTTGACTTTCTGCGTTGACCAGTTTATGGTCAATGCGAAGTTCATTTGAACTTCATAACGTGAGCGTAATCACGATGGTTATAGTCCCTAGAGACTATACCTACTGATTACCACGTTATCTAGGCTCAGTGACGAGTCGTAGTTTCCGCCAAAATGCGCATTTACGCGTATTTTGTAACCAAACTACTCTTGGGTATCAAAACCGTTTGTTTTGATACCAAACCTGTTTTCTAAACTTAGTTAAGCATGTTTTAACATGCTTAGCTCGTCACTTTTAGTTTAAGTGCTTATATAGGGTCGTAAGGTAAGCGATCTAAACAATCGCTTATACTTTCGAACCCGACTCGTTTGGTCGATCATTAGGATCCGACCAAACACATTAGGTGACCATAGTATATAGGGAATAACCTTCCGAGGTTATACCTTATGGTCGCTTCATTTAAGTAGTTGTATGATAGGTAGTTTATATGCCTTAGGTAAATTACCAAAATGCCCTTTTTACGCCAAAATTCATTTTAAGCATATGTAACATAACTTTTGACATCTAAACTGATTGGGCAACAAAATTAGACATGTTAAGGCATATTTTACTTGTCATAGGACTAGTTAGGCAGTCCGAACGCGTTTTACGCGAACGACGCGTTAAAGTAGCATAAGCTAGCTAAACGGGTCGTAATGGGTCGTAAGCACTTAGGTTAGGTTTCATTGTAGTATGTAGGCTTTGTTAAACCATATTACATGAGTTCCCATACTCATTTGGTTTACGAGCCCTCATTCTATCCGATCCTCCGATTTAGGTCCGTTTATTAATGTAGATACCTATATTAGGTACCGTTTGATATTCGTGACCTTCTAGCCTTGCTTGGTGGATATCTGAAGTCTATTGAGCAATCTCAAGTGAGTACATAGACCCCTCTTTTACTGTTTTTCAAACAATTTGGGGTGAAACACATGTGGCTACTTGTTACTTTCGTGCTTTCCTGTTTTCACATCATATACTTGCTATGTTCATTAGTACATTTATAATACATGATTTCATTACATTTTATGCTATGTATGTCCATTGTGCGCATACTTAGTACATTGTTTTACATTACATTTCATGCTATGTATGCCCATTGTGTGCATACTTCGTACATTGTTTTACATTACATTTCATGCTATGTATGCCCATTGTGTGCATACTTAGTACTTCGTTTTACATTACATTTCATGCTATGTATGCCCATTGTGCGCATACTTAGTACATTGTTTTACATTACATTTCATGCTATGTATGCCCATTGTGTGCATACTTAGTACATCGTTTTACATTACATTTCATGCTATGTATGCCCATTGTGTGCATACTTAGTACATTGTTTTACATTACATTCTATGCTATGTATGCCCATTGTGTGCATACTTAGTACATTTGTTATTCATCACATGCTTACATTTTGGTATGACATTTGGTTTGTTTAAATGGGACAATGTACATTCATTAACACCGATCATGCCGCTCGGTAGTAGGTAGTGGTACCATAGGACTTGACAACTCCCATTCCTGAAATCCCGGGTTTGTTTGGATTGGAAGGAATGACCGAATCCGAATACATTTCTAGGTGGACCTTAGACTTTGTGCTAGGGTTTATTCTACAGTCGCAAGGCTTGGATGTATGAATTTTCACAATACCGCATAGATGTTTGTATCAGTATAGTATGCATTTATTACACAAAACATAACTTTGATTTAAACCATGTTTTACTTCAATACCTTGTTTTTGTGCATTTTTCATATGGTTTGGTTGATATATTTCACTTACCATACATAAACATTTTGACATTAATACACACAATTTATGATTTACATTAGACATAGACATTAGACATGGTTTTCACACAAACATTTTGACATTTGATTATACATAAACATTTTACTTTGGTGGTTTGGTTTGAGTAAGTGATTTAAGTAACGAGGCGTGTGTAATATGATACAAGCATGGTGGATACGCCGCTGGTACTTCCTATATATAAGTGCTTGTATGGTATTACATATCGTAGCGTTATTTGAATCATTTCAATTTAGACATATAACATTTTATACAAATAACATACTTTTCACAAGACATTGTTTTACAAAACAACTTATCTTATACAAACTCATTTTACTTGGTTATTTATTTAACCATACTTTATTCTCTTATTTATACATATCATCTGATTTTATCACTTTTCAAATGATTTACAAGACAAAGCAAATTACAAGGTTCATGACTAAACATTTTCTTAAACATAAGTCATGAATTCTATTTTCACAAAACCTATGTATCTCACAGGCATTTTTATGCTGACGTACCTATTTTCACATGTGTTTTAGGATATGATGCATAGGATTTATCAAGATACACTTAGGCGGACTTGGGCCTTAGTGACAATAAAAGATGCAAGACTAATTATTTATGTTATATTTCTTTGATTGTCAAGACATTGTAACTCTTTTAATCATTAAAACAATATTTCAATTTCCATGTGTTATGAAACAATGATTCTGTTACAACACTCCCCGACGTTTCCGCCACGCTTTGTTGTTTTACGTGGTCGGGGTGTGACAATCAGGGTTTGTGAGATCAATTTTTTTGAAGTTTTCAAGTACAACACATTCATCAGATCAAGTTGGTTTGAATTCAAATTTATATTTTTCATAACTCGGTGATGAATCTGATGTTTTTTCAGGAAAAAAACCTTTTTACCATTTGGATCTGTGATTTTTACTTCTTTACCAGCTGAGTTAGTTGGTATTATTACTTCAACCATTTGACAGTCAGTGTGATCATTTTCTTTGGAACATTTGTTTTCTGGTTCCTTGAAACATATTCTAAATTTCACATTGCTCTTTGTTTGTTTGTTGAGAATCATTTCAAACCCTACACATGACTCTACCCATTTTTTACAAGTGATTTTGGTATATTCAAGCTCCTTTTTGCAACTTTGATATCTTTATCTTTGAAACTGCTAATTTCTTGATCCTTTTCATTTAGCTTGGTTTTAAAATCTTTTGTTAGTTTTTCAACCGATAGTTCACCAACTAGAACCTTTTCTCTAAGGGTTTCATTCACCTCTTTGTTGTTAGCAAATGTAATTATACATTTGTCTGAACATAATTCTTTGAGAGTTTGAGGGGATACCTTTGCAGCAGCAGATAAGACACAATCATGATCATAGTCTGTGGAACTGTTGGGATCATCATCTTTCACTCTTCCTTCATCACCCTTTTCACAAACAGTTGTTTGTTCTGGGATTCCTTCATTCTTATCAATGCTTTGATTTTCATCAATAATCATTTCTTCTTTGAACTCACTTTCTTCTGCAATAGATTCAAGTGCCATAAAACAAAAACTCACAGGTTCATCATTTGTTTTTCCCAAAAGAGCAAAGTTTTGGTTTGTTAAGTGCTGAGGTAGACTACTCCATTCAACAAATCCTTGAGTAAAGAAACTCTGTTGTTTGGCCTCTGAAGGTGCAGGGGCAGGAGTAGCTGCTAGGGGTGCTTGGACATGAGGGAGAATTGTTTGACCATATTGCACTCGAACATGGTTTAAGCTTTGTACAAAATGAGCAGTGTTTTCAACACTTGGTCCATGGGTATTTTAATAAAAACTGTTGTGGATAACTAGATTAAGGTCTTTGATTTGGATAGGTTATCACAGATGTAGTGTTACTTATTTGAATCCTACACTCCCTAGCAAAATGACCTAATTTGTAACATTTGTAGCATTTTATCTTTGACTTATCCAATCCTACCCTTGACCTGCCACGTAACCCAAGGTATTTCCTCCCAGTTCTTTTATAGAAATTGTTTGTTCTAATATTGTTTGTTCAATAGGATCAATATGCTTTAGATCATCAAGAATAAAGGACAAATTATCAGAATTTTGACTATCACCATTTGCTATGAAAGCAAAGTTTAAGGAGCATTGATTAGAGTATATCCCTATGGATATCTCAATGTAATGATCATAACCTTGATCATATACTACTCCTGATGATGATTCTTCTTGTGTCACACCCCCAAAATCCACAAGCGGAGTATCACCGTAGGAGGCGTGACTGACCAGGATCCAGCCACCAATCATATTGAACAATATAAATTAAGTAAATAAAAGTCCAAACCAAACAATATAATTAGTGATAAACAATTCAGCAAGTGCAAGTTATCAGCGGAAGCATAGAGTTCAAAAGCCAAAACATAGTTTAAAAGTTCATAAGTTTAACATGGAACTCAACAGTCCATGTCCCACAACGACCTCGTCCTCCTGTGCAAGCTCCATCTAAACACCTAACGACCTGCAAGGCATATAGTAACAAATCAACAACAAAGTTGAGCGAGTTCACAGTTGGGTGTTCGTTTTAAGTTGTTTCAAAAACATAAGTTTCTTTTAGTTGGCTTATACGTCGTGGGGGTTACCCCATAATTTAAAACATAGTTATTCCTTTCCTTTTACTCTGGCTCCCAGCCGTGGGGGCTACCCCATGAATATCCCACTAGACGCGTTACCATATCGACTACCGACTGGAGTAAGTTGGGTGCCCTAAGTCAATGTCTATCATCATTGACGTGCCCAGATTCATTAGTCCACTCCCGTCCTCTGCGGCACGGTGTGAGGCTTGTCAAACCTAATAGCGCTATTTAACTAATAACCCGTTCGCCATTGGCCCCGGCGACTAAGTCGATATCAAAATGAGGGACTTATTGATAGAGTTTTTGTCTAGTGTCAATGTTGTCACCCTTCAGTTGAGAGGGTGGAGGTACGTGTCCCATATAAGGAGATCACGCAGGTTCCTATGTTGTCACCCTTCAATTAAGAGGGTAGAGGTACGAATTCAAACCAAGGAGAATACGCAGGTTTCCTTTCAATCAATTACCCATTCCCAACCACCGGGAATCCCACGCCTTGTAGAAAGTGTGAACTCACCTTAGGTTAGCTCGGCAGATAAGCAAAAAGGTCAATCGAGCTGTTTGTGGTCAACCACGTCCTAACATGGTTACCATACAAGTCAGGTCTAGGTTCAGGTAGTGCACGAAAGTTTACACATAAACTTAACAAGTTACGAACACATAAAGATCATTGCAAACACGTAGAACACATTAACAGTAGTAGTCAAGTACACATTAGGTCCAAACTTGTGCGATTCAGATGATTGGGCCGTTGAGCTTGTGCGAGCCCAATCATCTTGTGCGATTCGGTAAATAAAGTCCAATGAACAACCGGCCCAACCTGTTGTGCGATCAGCACAATCTTGTGCGATTCACAACGGGTTGTGCGATCCAAAAACATACCCGGCCCAACATCTTATGCGGCCCAAATAGCATTAACAGTCCACTATCTTGTGCAACCCAACATGTTGTGCGATCAGCACTATCTAGTGCGATCCACAATCTGTTGTGCGCTGATGCTTAAAAGAGTTATACAGTGTGCTTAACCGGTTGTACCCTACGACTAGTGCGGCTGACTTGTGCATCCGGCCTTGTGCGGCTGGCCTTGTGCGATCAGTTATATATTTCCTTAAATCATACAATCAGTTTCGCTAATTCCATTCAATTTGCAAGACCAATTTAACAGTATCCAACTTTGTGTTAATCGATCAAATTGAGAATTTTCCTATCAATTCTCATGAACCCTAATTAACCCTAATCATCATAAAAATCAAGAACAACAATTTAACTTTCAACCGGATCTTCACACTAACGAATTTAAGGACTAACATGCAACTTATGATTTAACAACATGAATCAAACTAACCAACTGTAACAGCCCAGCGTAACCGCACCATGATATTTTCCGTTTTGGCGGCCAGCACGCCCTCGGTGTCCGCCCCTCACGGTTTTCAAAACGCGTCATGATGGTGAAGGTATCCAACCCCTTATTAGGAAGCCTTTGTTCCCCTTCACAACCGATATGGGATGTCACAATCCACCCCCCTTAAGGGGTCCAGCGTCCTCGCAGGACCTGGCACCACCGGTCCAGCCCTGGCTCTGATACCATCTATAACAGCCCAGCGTAACCGCACCATGATATTGTCCGCTTTGGCGGCCAGCACGCCCTCAGCGTCCGCCCCTCACGGTTTTCAAAACGCGTCATGATGGTGAAGGTATCCAGCCCCTTATAAGGAAGCCTTTGTTCCCCTTCACAACCGATGTGGGATGTCACAATAAACTGGTCTCGCGGCCGCCCGTTCCCGGGACAGATAGGGGACGGGGGGTTGCGACAGAAGGTGGTATCAGAGCTAAACCACTGATTCAGCCACAGAAGTGTTCTGCTGACACAAAAATATTATTCAAATTGTTAGGAAATTAATTACGGAAATACGTGCATATCTGTATTTTATTGTTGTGTGTTATTTGACTATTTGTTAGTTTACAGTATGAGTGATCAAGGACCCTCAGACGCTTATCATCAGTTGTCTGGTTCACCTAGGAGTGAAGGCACCTCCTCACAGCCTGCCCTCTCTGGGTATTCAGCTTACAATGAAGAAGGGATGTTTGTGTTTAAGGCTCAGTCTGAAGAGCCATTCCCTCAGAAAAAGAGAGGATGGTTCAGTAGGGGAGCACACGAGCGTAGGAGGAGAATGAGAAAGTTGCAACAGCAGCGAGTCCTAGCAGCCGAGAGACAGATTCCCACACACAGGATATGCTTAATAGGAGCTTAGCCAATTTTCATATCCCAGCAACCACAGCTGCCGACCCAAACCTGGAGCAACACATAGCCCCACAACCATTACCTTTGTTTCCCATGCAGCCGATGGAGATAGAAAACAACCCAGAAAATCAAGTTCAAATGCATGATTTCAACTCAGAGGAGATACCTAGGGTACCAGCACCCAATCCCTTAGACCCAGACTACGATCCGTGGTTTGATTATCATAGGTATTATGTGCAACGCTACCACCTAACCGACGAACCCATGCCGAACTTAGCAGCCTATCCAGGTATGGACCCTCTAGATCCCTACTATGATAACGATGAACACATTAGGGAGATCTTAGAGAATCCGTACCCTCAGGAAGAACCCATGCCCTAGTACCCAAACCCAGTACCAGCACCTGCACCCCCAATGAGTGCAGAAAATGTGCAAGAGCTCCGATCTTTCGGAGAAGAGATTTTAGAGAATAGTGAGAGGATGAGACAAGTTGCAGAATGACTCGTCTGGAAGTACGACGAGCGTAATATGGAGTTCTAGATGAACCCATATCAGTGATGGTGATGGCAATAATAATATATATATATATATATATATGTGTGAAATATATATATATATATATATAATAATAATAAATCTATCGTAGTATAGACCACTTTGTGGTTAGAGATGCATAATAGTATTGTAATTTTTAATTCCAGATTTAGTTTGTAATAGATGCATACTATAAGAAAGAGAAAGTCGCAATGCTCGACGCTTTTGACCAATATGTGTGTTGTGTGATTGTTTGCCTTAAATATTATTTTGTGATATTAATAAGTGGCAAATGTTTAAAATTCAGATGGACAACGAAGTGAACCAGGAAAACCAGAATAATGATAACCAGAGTAACAATAACCCGGATAACGAAAACCCGAACAACAACAATAATGGAAACCAAGTAGATAACAGTGCCATGCAACACATAGTGGCACAAGGGATAATAGATGCGATGCCATATATTATCAAAACAGTTAAGGAAGCAGAAAATAAAAGTAAACATGATAGTAAACGACCCTCTGAACCTGAACATAGCGTAAACAATGGACCCATACTTCAAGTGCCCATTCCCAAAAGAAGAAGAACCATGTCTTATGGTTGTTCTTATAAAGAATTCTGGTCTTGTAAACCAATGGAATTCTCAGGCAGTGAAGGGGCCGTTACATCTCTACGCTGGATAGAAAAGACTGTGGCAGTCTTAAGAATAAGCAAATGCGCAGAAGAGGATAAGATAATGTTTGCTTCCAATCTATTTAAGAACTCAGCCTTAGAATGGTGGAACACTATCCTCCAGGCTAAGGGAAGTGATAGGACTTACAATATGGAATGGGAGGAATTTAAAAACATGGTAGAAAGGAAATTATGCCCTCCTAATGAAAAGGAACAGATAGCCAATAAATTCCAAAACCTTAGAATGACTGGAGTAGATAGTAAGGGTTATACTACATTATTCTTTGAATATGCTCGAATAGTACCAACCCTTGCATCACCTGAACCAGTATTAATCTCCCGTTACATCTGGGGATTAATTGGGGCGATTAGGCATGTAGTCAAGGCAGCTAGACTCCAAACCATAGAAGAAGCAGTAGAACTAGCAAACACCTTGACAGATGAGTTAGTGCGTACACGAGAAGAGGATCAGAGGAGGAACCTAACCCAGAGGCTTACCCAAGAATTCCGTTCTAGAAATTCTAACCGTGGGAAAAATGTAGGTTCTACCTCTGCACCCTATTGCAAGTATTGCAAAAGAAAGCATTCTGGAAAATGCTCCATATACTGTAACTTCCGCAAAATTTCTGGACACAAGGAGGAAGACTGCAGGAAGAAGCCTAGCAACAGGATATGCTACAACTGCGGAGAACAAGGTCATATCAAGCCTAACTGTCCAGAACTAGCTCCATCCACGAACACCAAGAATACTAAAAATGCTAGAGCATTTGTTCTGACTGCAGAAGAAGCAAAGATGATCCCGGATGTGATCGTCGGTACGTTTTTAGTTAATGATGTTTTTGCTAAAGTATTATTTGACTCTGGTGCAAACCAAAGTTTTATTAATACTTCATTTTGCAAACTTCTCAATCAACCATTAACTAAACTCCCACCAAAATGTCTAGTAGAGACAGCAAACGGGGAAACCATTAAGATTTCTGAAATCTTGCAGGAAGCAAGAATAGAAATTCTAAATCAGAAATTTATTGCAAACCTTTACCCAATGAATCTGGCAGGATTTGATGTTGTGTTAGGAATAGATTGGTTAATAGCCAATAAAGCCTGTATTTTATGTGATCAAAAGTCAATCCAAGTAAATTCACCAAAGGGTGAAAAGACCACAATTAAAGGAAAAAAGCTCTCTAGATCCACAAAATTCATCTATGTAATGAAAACAACAAGTTATATGAAACACCCTAACACGTAATAACATAAAAACGACGCAGCGGAAAAACGATCCTTAAAATTTTTCTTACTTTGCTAAATACATTGCTTACGTATAGACTTAGTCACAAAACGTTTAACATTTACTAACTGATTTAACAACATTCATGGTAAAATAATTCTACAAGTGTTACATAATCCAAGCTAGGTGACCGTTCTTTTCCGTACAATCCTCTCTATCAACTCGATCCATGTCCGCTTCTCTTCATTTGTGGTAGAAGAAATCCGTATAAACCTGTGGACATCATTCACAACATAACCATTAATCATCGTCAACATCATATAACATTATTATCATACAATTAAAAATCCGTATAACATTCAACAATATAAACTTAATCCGTTTGATATCTCTTGTTCCGTGTTTGACTTCAATACTTCTTGAACCTGATGTTCTCATACCTGTATTACATTCAAATCTCAAGACAAATCATTAGTATTCGTCAATAACCAAACATAATGAACCATTCCTTCATACATAAATGACATCTCGCATTCACACATGTTAACATTCCTAAATTCCCACTTGCATACAATCATATACCTCTACACATATACGCATGCATTCATACATGCACACATACATACGAGCTCTCGCGCTGTTTGAAATTAACGAGCCATACCTACATGATTTTTTTTTAATTTAGCATAAGCATCCCATATTCAAGGAATCACTCACTTTAACTCATGTAAATATACATAACTACATTGAGTTTTAAAACAACAACATAATCACATCCGATTGTTTCCTTATAAATTCCTTAAGATTATGCAAGTACTATAAAATTTATGTTTTTCACTCAGCTTTATGCAGCTGTAGTAATTCAGTATTTTCCTCTCTTTACAGTGAGTATTTCACTTCAAACTAAAATTCTTAGTAACGGTGAC